>VWZI01003941.1:682949-1236914 GCA_013396835.1 Psilopogon haemacephalus | reverse complement strand
GGGGGCGGGTGTAGGGAAAAAAAAATCAGGGAACAGTACATTAGCACTGAATTGCATTTGAGGAAAATACAGACTCCTGAAGTGGCATGCTGACTCAGTGCTGCAAAGCTTGCCTGGCTCCCCAGTGGCTTGCTGCAATGTCTCAATGATTTTTTGACTCATTTCCAAGCCTGCTGGACCTTGGGTATTTCAGAGAATAGGCATCAATTTTATTCTCAGTTCTGTAGTTTCAAGTGCTACTACTTGAAGCATAATCAAGTCCATCCTGTTATTACACAAGATTCAGCAGTAAGCTAGTGCAATAAAATTGTGATTCTTGCATAAAATCTGATCCTACTGTCTCTGGGAACTTGATTTCTGGAAACTTAGGAAGTGAAGCAACAATACTTGCCTTCAAGATCAACAGATATTAATGTTCTTGTCATCACTGGTTACTGCCTTTTGCTGTACAAGAAAAAGATGACAGATAATGCTATGTATGACACTAAACTGTTTTGCCTTGGTAGTATATGTATCACAATAAACTCAAATAAGTAAAAGCATAGTATCTGAGAAGTCAAAACTCAGTTGAAGAAGCTTCAAAAACACTGTTAAGATGAACCTTAGAGAAGAGAAATGAGAAGGAGATTCTTTTTGAAGAAGTGTAATTTTACATCATAATACACTGAATTCTATCTTAAATCAAGGAAAGGGAACGGGTTTGCATCGGATCTAGGAAAAAAAAAATCCTTCAAACAGCAAAATTCTGCCAAATGAACCAAATGAAGGTGACTGCCATTGCAACTTCTCAGCAGCCCCAAAGTGAGGGAAAAGAAAAAAGGTGCTTAGGTGGGACTGCAGGGTGAGTCATCCAAGGGTTCATTTACTGAAAGGTCAGTGGGGAATGGGACAGGGACCAACCAGCATTACTCAATTGCTCTGCAAGCTAACATTTCCCACACCCTGGCTTGTTTCTCCAATTCCAGCATGTCCTTCCACTCAACAATTTTTATTTGGAAAATGTGGACTATTTCCTTGGAAAATATATATGCTCAAGTTACTAGAAGTAGTTCTGTAAACCACTACACATCCAAAGCCCATATCAGCATCATACAATGTCATTAAGACCGTAACTTCTCCTGGGATAATAGCATTAGTCCAGGGGTGCTCTGGACAGTTTCTATATAAATCAAGGACATTCCAATTTAGCTCAATTTTGGCTTATGTTTCTGGTGTTTCTTTAAACAGTGAAGGGAGCAAAAAGAAAAATAGAACTGAATGTCACGATTTTATATGTTCTATTAAAAAAAAAAAATCTATCTAAATAACTGAGCATAGCCTGCCTTAAATTCTACAGAAAGCAAGGGTGAAAAATAAACACGTCTGACTGTGTGATATTTAAATACAGTAGGGCACTCCAAGTATCCTCAGCCGTATGTATGTTTAGAATTTAAAACCCCCAAACCAACCAATAAAATCCCAATACTAGAGCTCTATTCTTGTATCTTTAATGTTTTATTTACTTTTATGTCCATTAAACTGGCACAATCCTTTTACTTCAAGCAAGTTTCGTTATGCATATTTTACAGATCATCAAGATTAAATATTGACAAGATGTGCTTGGAGTTAATTTTCTGAGGTGTTTTAACAATATTCTGACTTCCATTCCAATTTTCAAACCGGGCACATTCTGTCTAGTATCCAAGAAATACGGTGACCTGAAAAATTAACCAAGTATTGATGTACAGACATAAAATATTCAGAATCACAGAATTCATCAGGTTGGAAAAGACCTCTGAGATCATTGAGTCCAACCTATCACCTAAACAATAGCACTAAGTGCCTCATCCAGCCTCCATTTAAACACCTCCAGGGATGGTGGTTATATCTAAAATTATTTAATAAATCCAGTAAAATAGGTATAATTTTAATTTTTTTTTAAATGGTGCTATGGTCATGCTGTGTCACAACTGCCTGATCTCAGACTGGCTAGGTGTTCTTACTCATGCCAGCAAATCTGGACCTGATTAACATGCAAGTCTTCAGTGAGTGTGCCCAGTAGATTACCTTTCATATTTAACATCTGGCATAATGCAGACAATTGGAAAACAACCTTCCTTCCCTCATTGCTCTTGTCTCTTTTTACCAGGACTATTACCATTCAATAAAAACACTCAACAAAACAAACACCTTATTTGCACGTATCACATCTGTCTGCAGAGCACTTACTTTCATTTAAAAACTTGTATCATCTCCAAATATAGATGAAGCTGTATAAAATTCAGAATTCTATGTATTTCACCATGCATAGTCAGTAGTAGCATATCTTCAGATTTTAACTTCAAGATTACATAAAACAGAGCTGTAATCAATTTTGTCTAAAAAATCTCTGTCACACACATCAGAAAAACAAGTACACTTTCATAGTATAGTGGAGTTTAAAGTGAAATCATGCTGCCATAATTAGCTTTGAAAGGGACTAACGGTCATGCCAGAACAAGATGCAACAACTTGTTTCTTTTGTTCAATACATAACTGAGATTTCAGTGTGCTGTCGAATAGCTTAGGCCTGATACAGATGACCTCATTTTAGTGATATGACTTGGCATTCATTGTCCTCTAAAGAAAGAATGCTAGAAATACACTACTGGGATCTACCCTTGTAAATTAAAAGCATTCCAGATAAATCACCCTACACACAGTTAGGCATAATCCTCCAAATGATGAGCTCACCCTGTTCCAACACATACTCTGCCCACCTGCTAGGCAGCATGTCTTTCAAAGAGCCACACTCCTCATAGCCTCAGAATGATAAAACACATAATAAAGACATTCTTGAACACAGGGTTTAACTGGATAAAAATACTTGTTGAAACTAACTGTACTAGTTATTGCATCTTCCCAGGGAGAGGAAGAAACCAGGAGCATCCGAATGAGAAAAGAAAGGGCAATACAGGGAGTTTCGAAGTAGGGTTCTTTTGGGCAGAAAAACAGGCAGATGTAAAGGACAAATGTTGGCCACAATGTCAAATCCCCTACAATTAAAAAAAAAAAAAAAAAAAAAAACCCTAAGCATTACAACAGTACTGAGATTTCTTTCTCATATATGTTGAAGACATTAAAAAAACACACACATACATTTAAAAAACCAAAACCAAACAAAACCACAAAACCCAACAACAAACAAAATAACCCACGAACACAAAACACAACAAAGCAGAAAGTAAAGCAAAACACCATGTTTGCATAAACCTGCAATATCTCTTGTGTCAGTCTCAGGACTTGGAGGCTTTACAGTGGACAGATTATTTATGTCAAACTATTTACCAGAGAAGAATGATGCTATTACTGTAACAGGATGCACACACACATGGGAAGCATACTGGATCACAGCCTTGGCTTAGGCTGTTCTGCTTCTGACAGAAATACACATGCAAGAGGAAACATATAGACTGCATTTTAAATTTATTTCTATCATGAACATTTTCAAGGACAAAACTTACCTCTCAGTTCTTGGTTGCCTTCAAAGTCAACATGTCCATAACCTCTGCACCCTTTAGCTCTGTTTTCACCACGCTGACCTAAAACTCGTGGGGTACTAACCACGTCCCTTAAGAGGACAAATCTGCCTTAAGTTTCAAATCCAGACAAGGTAAAGGGGACAGCTACTGGTAAAAATCATCAGCTCAAGGATCTGGACCACTTGGGAACATGTACTTTGGGAAGAAATTTTCTTCTCTGCAATATTAACAGTTCTGTTTAGCTATGGCAACACTGGACTAGGCAAAGATTTAAGCTACTTCTTTGTGTCATTTTTCCAAAGTAGCAAGGTCTGCACAAGGAGGAAGCAGAACACTAAGGCCTTCAGCTTCAGCACCAGCACCCTCCACCAAAGTGGATGAGAAGAAAAGAACGTGAAGGCAGGGCACCCCAGACCATCTTCCCTTTTGAAAATGCTCTCCTGTAGATGGGCAAGGAAAGATGAGAGCATATGCATGCAAAAGAACGCAAATATGCGTGCAAAAGAAGTCTGCTTTTGCTTACATGCAGTAAGAAGAAAGGAGTGGGGAGGAAAAAAAAAAAAAAAAAAAAAAGCCTTTCTAATAGATTATCTCATGAGAAATGTTATTTTCAAATATGTCCTGCTCAGGTGCAGGATTCCTATAGCACTGTTACAAGACAGCTTAAACTGTGGATATATTTGGATGTGGCTCATGCCATGTTTAAGTTTTTTCTGATCTACTTCTGCCACCCAGTGGATAGTTCATATGAAAACTCCTTTTAAGCTTTATTTTAAAAGATGTCCTGGAAAACATATCTTTGTTAGTGTGATTCTGAGAAAGTAGCTAATACCAGGGTCTCAGTGAGCAGCCACCAAGCATGAGCTTGCAGTGCAAGTATCAGATCAAAGATGTGATCGACAGAACAGAGAAAATAGGTTGTATACAGCCAAGTACTCTGGAACATAAATCTCAGGAGGGTTGGTGTGACTTTCTGCCTCCACCATGGTCTTTTTATTCCTCAGTTTCACCTATTTGAAGTAGAGATTAAAATATTTCTTTGTCATACAACATATTGTCAAATAAAAGTAACTCAGCTTTGTGAAACAGAGAAGACACTCCCGTAATAGCTGCCTGATACAAGTTATCAGATTTTTTTTTCAAATATCATGAAATAAGAATACTTAGCCCCATGTGCTGAAGTCAATAAAACATCTAAAAGCTATTCCTAAGGCAGCATTATCTATTCTGTGCTTTGATTTATTAACCAATGCAAAGCTGTGTTATCATAAAATTGGACTTGAGTTGAGATTTTCCTAACATTGCAAAATTTTACTGTGAAACACAGAAAATATCCTTAGAAAATACATTCTTCATTGAAACAGGCATTATTCTTCCATCCAAAAATCTTTTTAAAACTTACCACAGTTCATATAAATCCATGAAACAATCCTAGCCATTACTTGAAATTTCACCGGACAGACCAGTTTGTAAGAATAAAAGTTATTACAAAAGACTGAACAAAGTCAAGCTCTGAAATCAGAATCATAACATCTCTTTGGTTGGAAAAGACCTTTCAGATCATCAAGTCCAACCATTAGACCAACCATAGCAGTTGTGTGAATAGCTCAGTCTTTATAGGACAGGGACTCACAAGGAAGCTTATTGTAAGTCTCATATATCCACCCATTACACATTGACTCAGAGGCCAGTCTATGGGCTGAACTTTTCTTCACTAAAATGGGGAAATGGAGATGTTAAGATTACTGTTAAATTAATGTATAAAAGCATATTGCTCTCACTCTCATTCTCCAGAATGAACACTGGAGAGCCTTTTAGGAGAAATCCTTGAAAAGGTTCTGATCATATCGCAGGTCCTTAATTTTGTTTATATACATATATATTTATACAGAAGCTGAATTGCTTAATTCAGCTCTGTTTTCACTAGCTGTTTATCATTAGACATTTGAACAGTTTGCAATAGGTTTTCAGAACGCCACGATTATTCTTCTTACCTTCAGGGCATGCAGGGCATCTACATTAACAAGCAATGTTTCATTTTGTTTTCTTCAGTGAACCATCACATCAGTCTTTGACTCATTCGTAACTTTTGCCTCCAAACTGGAAGGAATTCAATCTATAGTACAGCTAAGGTGAGGTTAAGATAAAGAAATATGTTATTCCTGGAACAAATGGTAACCAGTTCTGGGCAGTGCCAGCACACACACAGAAGTTCAGAATAGAATATACTTCTCTGACTTCTAATTGACCCAAGAATATAAATCTTCAAAACAGGTAACTTTGGAGCAGGGGGAAGAAATCCTCATGTACCTTGTTAAAGCAACTTTAACATCCCTGTGCTCATCAGCAGGCCATCCTCTCCTCCTTAAACCAGCTGATCTTCTTGCCTATTTGCTTCTAACGCTGGTAACTCAATCTCATGTCACTTGCAGACATGTATCTCCAGTTTGCTTTGCATCCCCAAGGGGAAAATTTGGGAAGAGTTGTTATTCCCAGCTTCCTCTCTCCCTTAACAGTCTTCATTGAGGAGAGTGATGCTGAGAAGACCAGAACAGAGGGATGTCTGCTAGCAGCTAAAAAGATTAAACCCGCATTTCCCTTCATCCAGTAGCTTTAAGTTTATGGTTCATCAGGGAAAACCTTAACTCAAGCTGGAAGATATATATATATAAAAAAAAAAAGCAGTATCTCGGCTGACATTTCTACAGAAACAGGTCTGGCAGCGAAAGCAGGGAAGGAAACAGCCTATCAGCTGTATGAACATAACCTTTCTGAACCCCATGGCCTTGTTTCTCCAGATCTCATATACCCACGTTATATTAACAAGCATGAACAGAATACTGTTCTTCTGTAAGGTAGCAGGAGATGTTAAAGAAAGTAGGAGTGCTTTCCAGCCAAGGAATAACCTTTTCCTTTATGTTTTCTGTTTTGTTCTACAACTATGATCATAACAATTGGGCTGTGCAGAGTTTCAAAGCCAACAGAAAGAGCAGCTTTGATATTCTGTATGTGATAAACAATATGGAAAAGAGAGTGAGATTCAGAAACTAAAAATTTAAAGAAGAACAAACTCCAACTGAGGAATACAAAGTGGAGATAGCAATAGATTGATCCTTTTGGAGTACAAGAATATTACATTTGATATGTACATATTCTCCTGTACCTAAGTACTTTCCTTACAGCTACAATTGAAAGCAAAGATACTACTTCATAGAAGACCTGGGGGAAACAACTATGCTGCACTTTTATATTCTGCCTTATGTGAAGATCTATAGGAACATATCATGTAAACTTCCTTTACAGATAAGTGAAGCCAAGTAATAACTTACCTAAAGTCATCACTTGCTAGATTGCATATGATAACATGGCAATCAGAAATGTTAACAGATTGTCTGCTTTCCAAACCCACGTTCTAGACTATAAAGCTTCAGAAATATACCTCCCTCCCTGCCCCAATACATACTGTGTTCCTTCTCCAGCTGCCCAAGCCTAGGAGGGGCTGCAGGGATTGGGGTGCTGTGAACGGCTTTGCAGACATGAGCTTTCCAAGGAGTTGCAGGTGGAGCTAGCAGCTATCAGGAAGTGGAAGAAAAATAACAGCTGAAAACACTAAACCACTTTCTGTTGGCATACAAGAGTTTAACAACCGCACTGCATAGAGCAGTGGACTTAACTGTTCATACATACAAACTCATTTAAAATGCTCTAACTGGTACAAGCTCTTTATTTTGCTGTTACTGGAATATATCAGAGAGGAAAAAATACTATTGTAGTAAATACATGATCAGCAGACAAGTGCAACCAGCCTTGTGAGATGAAATTGCTGTAGATGTTAGCTGTCTCCCAGAGTGCTGAGCCACTGTTCCAGTAGATTCATTTGGGATCACGGAATACTCACACGTGGGTACCCCTCTCTGGGAAGCATTTCAACGCTTTATTATAGCTAAAATACTAAAATCATAGAGAGAAAGGTATGTGACAAGGAATGCTGAGTAACTCTATTGATCAAAGAGCAGGTTATACTCACCCTATCCAACTGACCAGCAAAACTCCTGAGATGCATAGCTCACAGGGCTGGTAGGCATCCCCACAGAGACCCACACTGTCCTGGTGGTAAGACTGGTGCTGCTCCAACCCAGCTACCTAGGCTCTTGGTATATATGGGTTCAGAATTCTGTGACATATGGCCAAGACATCCCAGAAGGCCTAACGAAGGAGAACAGTGCACCTCCCTTATTCTGGAATCTGTTACATGCCATCTTTCCCTACTTCTCATGTGCATACTTGCAAGCCCTGTTTCCCCCAGGTCTTATCTTTTAGTAATCTGGTGACTATCAGCCTGTTGTAACTTCTGATCAAAGACATACCAACTCTTCCCACTTACAGCCATGCATAGAGAATGGAAAGCAGTATAAGTGATACAGTCCCATGAAAATAAATACTACAATCAGGAAAGTATATTTCTGTACTTGAGTTTCATAAACAGTGCAAACAGTCATTCAAGTAGTCAGTTTTACTGTTGGTATCCCAGATATAGTGTATCTCCATGGTATTGCAGACAAAGAAATACAAAGGAGAGTATAGTAAACACATAACAAACAGCACCAAGGTAAGCACCGAGGTAAGCATGTCTTCTTCACATTTGTTATTCTTAATGCTGTGCTATGGCTTAACTGGGAACAAAAGATCTCTGTTATTTTTTTTTTAAGGAATCAGGTTTTGCTGAAAAAAAAAATTATCTTCACGCAAAAGAAGAGTGGAAAAGAGACAAAACATTTTAACCAGAAATTGCATGACAAGAATAGGGCCATGTTGAAGGAGATGGATCTGGGAAAACTCTGGTGTCACTGTAAGCTGAGTATATTTTGTGGCTTTGGTAGCAGACCATTATACAAGGCTTTTATTATTATATTCATGTATGTATACTAGGAATATGTATATGTAAGTATTCTGATGTTATTTTTACATGTATCACCTTGGATATCGTTTTGGAAAACAAAGAAAATTTCTTGTTGTACAAATCTGTTTATTCCCTTAGCAATCAAAATTTCAAGAACAAAACTTACCTCTTGGGTCTTGGTTACCTTCAAAGTGAGCTAGTCCAAAACCTCTGCCACCCTCCAAAATGAGGTTTGGAGGAGGCGTGGAGATATAGGGAGAGGGATCTCTCTGGGGAGGAATAGAGAGACCACAGTGGCAGGATGTACAGAGGAAATGTCAATATCAGGAAGGGATTAGGAAGGCAAAGATTAATTAAAGCAAAAAAAAAAGCATACAATAAAGCCATTTTACATTTGTTTAAAAGAACAAAAACAATAGAATCCAACAAACAATAATAAATCCCCCAGTCAACTGCACAACACAAAAAAATAAACTGAGATAATAAATCCTTTCAGTCTGACAGTGTGGTCTATGCATACTGAAATCTGTGTAAGCAAGAGTCTGAGGAAGGATAGAAGAAAAGTTAAAAGTAGATGGGTAACTTCCATCTTTACTAAATTCCTTCAAATGCAGTTAGATTATGACATGTTATGCCTCTATGAGGTGGTAACCTAAAGTTTGCAAAGTGAAAGAAAGTTACTTGTGTGCTTGTTTTCTAAATCTCTTACCATTTCACTTCACAAGAGTATTTTGTCTATCTTTGGAAAATATAACTAAAAATACCTTATTATCATGGTATTTAATTCTAAGATTTGAAAAGTAAGTCTCACTTTTAGAGTAGTAAGTTTAGAGTTCATGACACTGTAGGCAGTGGTCAGCAACAAAGTAACAAGAACATATATGAAATTATATAAAGGCAGAAATAATAGCCCAGATATTTTTGCTGAAAACTTATTAAACCCTCCCTCCCCTTTTATATCATAAGGTAACAAACACAACAACTTTTTAATTTACTTTTCTATGATATTCTTTGATGCAGGTGGTAGAAAATATGAAATTATGATCCCTCAACACTCATTCAGTAAAGATCAATTATAGTTCCTTGAGATCTTTTAGATCAGTGAGAGAAGAATATTCTGGTAATGAGTCACTGCTTTCAGAGCTGTTAAAAATATTGGCACAAACGAAGCTTTAAGACTCTTGTATATCATTTGGGTATAGATTTTTAGAAAAAGTTTATTAAGTTATTGCTCAGGTTGTAATAACCTTAAAATGGATTTATCCGATCCTTTACCATAATTTCACTGCCTGATTCTCAAATCTAAAGTTATCACAGTAATCTCAAGTACTTGCTGTGGGTGTTTTATTTTGCTTTGCAGGCTTCTAATTTCTTCCATAGCTATTCAGTGTTTGTTTTCCCTGGAGGAAAACAAATTCCCGTAGTTACTATTGAATGGAATGGAAAAGTCACTTCAGCTGTCATTCAATGAGAACAAAATCAAGCATAACACTACACCAAAGAAAGTCTTTCCTGTTCCTTATAATTCAAGTTCCATGTCATTCAGTGCTTCAGCTACATTTAGATTTCTGAAAATAGTCTATTTTTCTCTCCCACTACATTTACCTCTTGCCCTGGGTATCCAGGAATATCTCTAGGTCCCAAAGAGCCCATCAGCATGTTTCTGTGGCTGGGGCAGCTGCTCACACATTTCTTCCTCATGCTGTCTGCAAAAGATGAGGTTTGACCTAAGGACATTCTTTCACACACTTCTCATTCTGGAAATAGTTGTCTCTAGTTAAATTGCTTTGGAAGCATTAGGAAAATAAAGTAGAAACAGATCCATTAAAAAAATCTCACCAAAACGTCTCCTAAATTTCCTGTAATTATCTGGTTAACAATGTTTGGCTGTATGACCTTCTTTCAGTATCCAGCTAAGGCTAAAATTACATTAGTCCAAATATTCAAGTGTGATTATTTTTAAACATGATTTAAAAAAAAAGAAAGAATTTTACTAGGAAATGTCTGTGATCTTATCAGTTTAAATTAATTTCCTTAGAAAGTTAACACTGAGATTCAGTGAGCCAGAAATCTTTTCTACAGCATTTTCACTGGCCAGAGGAATATCTTTTTGCCATTTTGTTCCCATTCTGATCCTTCCTGCTGTGTCAGCATAATTTCATATACCTCTTCTCATTCTAGCTATTTGGTAGAGTTTGTGATATTTTAGATTAAAAAGAACAGCAAATTCTACAAGTGGTCCCATGGATGGAGCAGTGCCAGGCAGACCACCAGCTGCAGGAGCACTTTCTCTGTGGAGTGGCCCTGGCATTTAGTCTTCCCTCTTCTGCTTTGTCCATGGTCCCTTCAAGCTTGTGCAGTGCTTTGTCTCCTTTCCTAAACAAATAACTCACTTCTACTAGCACTAAATTATGGCTTGTCATAACACCATTGGAAGAGTTCTTTAGCTCTTCCTGGCTTTATTCAATTGTTTTTGCAAGGAGTTCAGGTTAGATGAATGAAACAGGAGGAGAAAGAAAGGAACAAAAACATTTCCTTACAGTTCCTTCACCATCTCTTTCTCCCTTCACAATTAAATATAAATGATGTGGCATCTAATTTCAAATCCCAATTACTTCTCATTGGTTTCCATACCAGCTTTCAGTGTCTGTAATTAATACTTTACAGTCTTCAGTGAGATACAAGCAACCTACAAATCATCCATTATGATGATGAAGGTAGTGGAAGGTCACTAATATTTTTGCTCAGAATTCCTGGCTGTACAAGATGAAGAATTTTTTTTTTTTTTTAAATCATAGAAGAAAAGTAAATGTGAAAAACTAGTAAAAATTCTAAACACAAAAGCAGTTTAAAAAATATTTTTAGTTTAATTTCATCATAAGCATGCCCTTTTAGCATATATACCTGAAAGACCAAATTCTTCCTAAAGCTAGAAGAAAGCATCTTACACAGAGAGCATTTAAGTCTCTATAAATGCTCATTTTTCTTTTTATTTTCTAAGTCTTGATAATTTTGATAATTTTCACTTCAAATTATGTGTGCTGCTTCTTGGTGACATTTATTATGATTAACAGTCCTGATGGCTTTTATTAATAAGATTTTGGAAAACAATATGATTTTTTCTTAACATACTAATAAAGTATCTGGCTCTAAATTGTCAAGCTTAATTTGTAAATGTCATAGCATTTTAACATGTACTATGTTTATATATTTATTCCTAGCATTTAATATATCCTCCTACTTCCAATATGTTTAGTCTTGTTATACACACAGGAAAATGAAATGTGTAAAGAACTAAAATTGTGTGTACCTGTTTCACTCCCATGTTTTTCTTCTACAATTCTATGATTTATGATTCTTATCTTCATAAGGCAAATAATAAAATAAAATTTTCAATGATTCACAGACAGGTTCTTCTTGATTCCTACATGTATCTGTCCAGCAATGAAAGGAGCCAGAAGGTTTCCCTTCTATTTGGGAGAGGATAAAGGAGCTAGGAACAAATCACAGCAGTGATGTATCTGTACCAATTGTGCTCCACAGATGCATTTAACAGCCCCAACAGAGGTGGAAATGACTAATGGTGGGTTTTAGAATTCTGTAGGATCTCAGACTCAGCCAGCAGTGCTGACCTGCTTTTTGCCAGACGCCATTAAGAGCAGTGGCAGTGAGCACACCCAGCTTTAACTCTCCCTAAGAAGGAGGGAAATAAACCTTAAAAAAAAAAAATTTAAAAATCACAGAACAAAACACAAACAAACAAAACCCCCACTTCAGTATTTTCTTTTATATTTTTTTTTCCTACAGCCACATACACTTACACTTAGAAGCTGGACATGCTTCCAACTAGCTATTAATTTCTTTCCCATATCTACTTACCTCTGAAATATATTTCCTCTCCAGTTTAACCTTAATTGCCCTATGCTGACTGTACTGTAATAAAAAACTCAAAATGTCTAATCCTCAATTTAAAGCAAAGCCTCATGAGAAACTGTGCCTCATTACCTTCTGTCCATGGTGTCCTGGTAGCCCTGCATTATACCGCAGAATGCAGGAAATGAAAATTATTCTTACATTCTTAGCTCCTTGATGGCTATCCATGTTAAACTAAATCTCAAGTCTCACATCCATTCATGTTGATTCCAAAACTGACTGACTTGATTGCATATAATTAGTAACAATTTTAGCTTACAACTGCACCAGGGAGACCTGTAAATCCTGGAACTGCTGCAGTTGCTCTTAAGCCAGCTGCTGCCTGTTCAGGTTCATATTTGAGAATCAGTCAGTGCTCAGAGAAGCAAGACAATTAAACTAGGGAAAGAAGAAAGTTTTGCTTAAGCACCATTTGTTGTGTTGATACCATACTAACTTAGGAACATTTAGAATAATAGAATCACTAAGGCTGAAAAAGACCTCTAAGATCATCGAGTGACCCAGCTAGCTTGACCACTAAACCACATCTTGAAGCATCACATCTACATACGCCTTGAACACCGCCAGGGATGGCAACTCCACCACCTCACCAAACAGGGATATGTAATCTTCACAGAATGTATCTACTGTATAAACTAAGAATCTGTGTAAACAATATGAAATTGTAACTGATGGGCTTGGGAAAGAAGAAATTAAGAAGAGCAGACTAGTTCTGTGCTCAGTCTGTCTCATCAACAGTATCAGACAGCCTAGAGAGCATGTGCAAAGTAGTTGTTCAACTAAAGGCCATAAAAAAGAAAAGGATAAACATTTCCAAACAACCACCAGAGGACCCTCGCAGTACATAACAAGCATGCATGCAGGATATTTACATATGCATCAAATTCCATTAAGCAATATGAATTATACTAGTCACTTCTTAGAAAAAAAATATTATTATGCATGAGATATAAGCATATGTTCTCTGGCCTTGGCACAGTTAAGTGGAATGATCCCGTAGCACCAAAATAAAGAAATGCCTGTTCTCTTAACATCTCACAGGTCTTAGGGACTTTCTTTGCTATATTCAGTGATAGTGCACTTGTTTCCGTGACTCTGGTGCTCCATCTGACAGTGCCAGCCAACATGAAAACATCTACCATTTGCTTCTCTTTTTCATTTATTGTAGAGCAAATAGGAGCAAGAAGAGCTATTCTCAAGAGCTCTTTCAGACACTAATGACCACCTAGAGCATGCTGTAAGCCAGGGCTACAAAGATCCTAACCATAAAACTATCTGTCCTGTATCTATTAGCACACACATACAATAAAAGCCACTGAAAATTCAAATCTACATTTTAAAACAAGTGTACACTACTGTATACCTTCCCAAATGGATTACAGAATGAAACTTCTCCAAGTTCTGTCTGTCACCCTTTTCATGTTTAAAAACCTTAAAGAAATGGGACCATCTGTTCAAGAAAAATGAGCAACAAACAGATGACAAATAAAAATTAATTCTTCCTCAAACTGCCATAGGAATTGAATTTATCCAGAACATTTGCAAATCTGCAACCCCCTGTCTTGAGCAACAAAAAAGAGCTTCCCAGTGCAATGCACAGTGGCAAATTTCAGCTTATAAAGACTAGGTTAAGTGACCAGAAGTTATTTACTAATGAGAATGATGTATAATTTGCTTATGATCCTGAAAAGCTGTGTGAAAGTGAAGATGCAGTTACTTCTACATTTTCCATCAGTATGATCCAGCTTCACAGGGAAGAACTGTTGGCCTTTTGTCATAGCCATGAATCACTTTCCATTTTACATTAATAACAGAAAATGCTTTGGCTCAATTTCCTGCTCTTTCACAAGCTGTCAAAGTAAGTTTTGCGTAAAAGTACTGTTGAATTCATAATCGAATCAGCAAAATGAGGTTCTGAGAGAAAAGCCTCAAAGATTGTGCAAAGCTAGGCTTAGTCAGTGAAAGGAGTTGTTTCCAGGCTTCCCTAGAATTTGCACATGGGTATACACCCTTTCCCAGTTTTCCAGAGCTCCAAAGGTGCACACCGATTTCTGTTTCCATTATTTCCTAAGTAATTTTCATCCATACAGAAAAAAATATATTGCCTGTAGGTTCAGTGAATCCTTTCTGCTTTATGTCTTTCTGTTTATGACAGGCAAGAAATACACTTTCTACCAGCAGAGCCTCAGCTTCAGCCATAGAAAAAGGTGCAGTTCTGTTGTCATCCAGAAAAGACAAACATAGAAGCAGAGCTCTTCCAGCAGTTTTTGTACTTTGGATGACCGCAACTGCATGAAATAGAAGACTGCAACAGAATCCATAGGAAGGTGTCATGGTAGGGCATAAATTCTGCCCAAATTCATTCAAACCCCTGCTCTTTCCCCTGTTCCTGTAGCAAGGTCCAGGGGTTGCAGGATGTGAGCAGGCAATGAGGGTTCGAATGAAGAAAGCCCCGAAGGCACATGACCAAGTCAGGTGTCTTGTGCTGTCCCTCTAGTGTTAGGGTGGACACCTAGGCACAGGACTTTTAATTCATTGACCAAAACAATGGGTTCTAATGCCTATTGGCCAGTTCCACCCTTCAAAATAATGTGTTTAAGGGAGGGTGATTTAGAACCATTGCTTCTTTTCCTGCTGCATTCCACTGGGACTGGACATCTATTCGCACCTCTTTCACAGCCACCACGTGTTTGCAGCGTGCATTGCAAGCAAACCTTTCCTCCTCTCCCTCAGGACACTCTGTACCTATCGCATCTGTGAATATAGGTGGAGTAGAATTTCCCCTGTTATTAAGTTCCCTGTTTACAGAGTTCTGACTGTTCAAACTGTTAAGCTCTTTGATTCCGTGTTTATTAATAACCTTTGTGTAACTGCCTCTTATCGACCAAACATCCAAAGAACCTCAAGGAATTTTTCTGAAATTTCTAATATTAATAATAAAATTAATATTCATAAAATATTATTAATAATCACAACAGAAGGTCTAACTTCTGCAGCTATGATAGTCAAATCTCTGATGTTAAATCCATTCCTTCCCACCCTTCCTTTCATCCCTTCCCAGTTCTACTGCCCTTTGGAAGAAGTAAGGTTTGTGCCACATTTGCATTAAGTTTGAAAAATGTGGATGCCCTATAGATAGAACCATACGAAATAGCAACTATACAATGCCAGTCAGTCTTGGTCTTTGACTGCTAAGCTGTATACAGAATTTGGTGGGTCTAGGTTTCATTCTATATTATAGAAAAACAACATTAATTAAAAATTCAGATTTTTATTCTAAAAACTATCCTAAAGGGAGCACTCAGCAAAGACAACAGCAATGGTAAGAGGGTTTGGGACCATGCAATATATTACTTAATGGCAAACTTATTTACTGTAGGAAATACTAGCAGTAAGTAATTCCTAAGTGTAAAATTTGTGCTTGCTTTCCTGCTGCCATACTTTATAGCATTATACTTTGCTAAGCTATAAGCTAGTTTGTTTGCCTGGAAACTGCCTGCTTTGAGTTTACCATGAGCAGGCTCTAAATGCCTCCATGTGATAGGCCTTGTGGCGGTGCAGGGCATTGCCCCACTGGAGGTTTGAATGGGGTGCAAACTTTGGCAGGGCACGCCCAAGTCCACTGCCCCACCAGAGGTGTGAATGGGGCAGGAAATGGTCTTCCTCCCTCCCCACCTCTGTCACCGGAGGCTTAGTACAATAGGTATGAAGTGCCTTCTCCCACTCTCCCCGGGCTTGAACAGGGAGGCAACAAATCACCTCAGTACATATATGGCAGCTGGACAGATTGCAGCAGGACTTGCACAGACCTTCACTCAGGCCTGAACCGCGACCTGAACACGGACCTGAAGACACGAACCTTGCACGGACTTTGAGCCAGACCTTGAGGAGCACCCTGGCTTCTTGCTGCAGAACCTGCCTCTAACGGTAAACTGCAGCCATTTGTGGGAATACCACAGAGCACCCCTGACTTTCCCCTGCCTTGCTTCACAATCGTGGCTTCATGAAAACTGTGCCTACAGCGATCTTGGACTCTGGCAGGCACTGGACTCCGAACACTGCCGTGAAAGAGACAGTCTCCCAATCTGTAAGTAGGGCAAAGCTGTTTCATGCCCAAAACTTTCAAAATTTTCTGACTCTTCCTGAATTACAAGAAAAGGCATCCTTGTGAAGACATTTTCCCAATTGAATTAGAGCCCAAACTTAAACTAATTTACACACAGATTGTGGGTGGGGCTTTTGGAAATTATAAAAGCTACATAATTTATAATTTGCCTCTTCAATCACTCACAATCAATACAGGCTTGCATAGCCAGTGTGACATCCATGCTGAGATTGCACATCACAAGTCCTCTGCCAAGAAGGGAAGTCCTGGAGATACACAGATCATCTAGAGGAGCCAGGATAACGTCAGCTCTATGCCCCCTTTCCCCAGAAACCTGTGAAGCCTGTGAAGAATCAGAAGTCTCATCAGCCAACAAGACATTGATGGGATTCCCTGCAAGCGTTTGAGTACTATCAGAAGCTGTAGCTAGCCCCATGAGTTGGGAAATAATACTTTGTGAGTAAATACTTAAAGCCTCTTGTAATTCACTAATTGCCTTCTGCTATAAGCAGAAAGAAGGTTCCTGAATGCATCTAGTGGGCAAGCTGTATATTGACCGCAAGAACCTTCTCTTCCAGTTCAAGTAATGTTTACACATTTTTGCTAGTTATTTCTAGATGTAGTTATTCATTTGTATAATATTTCCATGACCACTGCAGAAGAACCTGATTATTATTAAAATTAGCAGTCAGGGTGGCGAGAGTTCTGAATATCAAAATTAATAAACAATATTAATTTGGAAAAAATAATATCTCACATCATTTAACTGCCCCTTCATCACAGGGCACCACTGAAAAAAGATTTGCCCCATTCTCCTCATACCCACCTGTTGCAAAGGGCATTGAAAAGAAGACACATCGGTCTTCTCTTCTCCATGCTAAAAAGCCCCATGTTCCTCAGCTTTTACTCATAAGAGACACATTCCAGTCCCACAATCATCTTCGTAAGATAGGTGTGCAGTCCCAGCTCTTTAACTCCCCACTCCACCAAGAGCAATTCTGGGGCAGAAGCTCTTGAACAAGGATATATGCAAACTGCTAAGTCCTCTTGGCACAGTGCTGCACTGTAAAAACTTAACAACTCAGGTTCACAGTGGGAAACAGATTCATACAGTTCTTCCTCCAAGCTAACAGATGCCTTCCCCCACAAAACCAATCAATCAGCTAACTCACCTGTCACTCTTAATTTCACAATTCATGTGAATGAGTTTCAGGTATCTCTGTGTGCCTCTGAAGCTACATCCACATTTTGTGTTCCCTCAAGTGCTGTAATTGTCATATTTTGCTTCCAACTCTTGTGAACAGTTGCCTTATGTTGTCGGTTGCATGGGTTGATAACACACTGTATTTTGAAATGTTCTACTTCTGTGGGAATGTGAAATAATGAGGAGTCTGGCCTTGGTTCTCACAGTTGAGGAAAACAATCTATGGCACAAGAATACAGGTCTCTGATTCTCATAACATGGCAACTGCCTCCCACAGGGAAGTAAGAGATAGTGAAACATCTGGTTAGAGAATAAGAGGTTATCATGCATATTAATGAGTGGGGCTGTGCTTAATTATGCCAACCAATTAGTATACTTCTGATTCGCATGGACAGCATGTGCAAAGCTCATGCTACCAATCAGAATTAAGCACATTGTTTTAGTCTGATAAGAAAGACTATAAAAGACCTATAAAGACCTATCCTTTTGGCAGTAAAGGGTTTAACTTCATACATTGTATTGATGTGCTTGTGTCATTCTGTCCCTGCACGAATAGGATGAACCTGGCATACTTCTACCTAGGAATTTCCTGACAGAAACACAGTTGCATACATACATATATATGTGTGTGTGTGTGTGTGTGTGTACACACATAGGCATTTGTATATATGGCATACAAACAGATACGTGTGAGGTAGACATGACATGTATGTGTGTATTGCCTACATGGGTAAACCAAGCATTTCTGGGTAGCATAAACCTGCTACTGCAGACAGATCCATGCATGATCTATTCATGCAGTCCAAATAAGATGCTCTGACACATGCACAAAGGAAAGTGATCTGTGTACACAGTACTGAAGGTATAGTGACTGCAGGAGGTTTGACCACATTGCAGTAGTCAAAAAGTCACAGAAAAATGTTTGAGGCTTTTCTAAAAATAATCTTCTAATTGTGACCACTAAATGTGGTGTTGAAAAAGGATGAACTTGGGTATTATTTGCTCTAATTAGGACTTTTTTTTTGTGTGTGTATGGATTTAATAACACCTATGTTATGTATTAAAATACTTACAGTATTGCCAAAAGGATGTAGTCAAATTTTAGTATACATTATTGCTTTGTAATGAACATTGTACATTGTGCTATAAAGTTTTAGAGTTCATAGCTTAGAATTCCCAAACTCCCATATACACAATTTCTCCTTGATCTCCCTAACAGACTGAATAACAGCTATCAATATTACACACAGATGTATTACCTTTCCTCAGGAATCTACACCACTAATGCAGCACACTGCTGTAGAGATTTTGATGGGATTCACACAGCTTTACCATCTTATAACAGTTTACGTATACTTCTCTGGAGCTTTCAAATTCACACAGACACCCAAAATGCAGCCATGCTTGGAGTGAACCACCAATACACTACATCTGTTTTAGGAAAGTAATTAAAAATCTTCCATATCTAAAGACAGAGAAAGTTTAAGTCTCTCTTTTTACTCAGCCATGAGTAACCAGAAGTAGAATTCTGAAAGACATCAGGAAAAGAGCATCACTAGAACGGTGTCATTCCATAAAAAACATGCAATAACACAGTATTCAATCAGAGAGAAGACAGATGTCTTTTGAGACATTGGTATTACAACTTGCATACCAAGACTTTTCCTACCATAGAACTAGTATTTTCAAATTCTTTTCCTCAGCTTTTGAACGATAATTAAGGATCCCTGAAGTGACAGGGACCCTTAAATATCCCCCCTCAAATAAACTATTCAGCCCTTATGTTCCTGCCAAATCTTATACCAATTTTCACATAATTTGGCACATGGGGAAAAGTGGCAGAAGTTGCAGCTGGTCTGGACCTCTGATCAAGTGCAGTGTACATTAACTGCTTGAGCATACTGCTGCCGATGGGGAGAAGACTGAGTTTTGTTTGTCATGCCCAAAGCAGAGAGTGCTAACACCAACCCCTCCCATCATGCGAAGTTTGAAAGACCTTGGTCACTCTGAGATGAGTCATATTTCGTTGGAATTAGCCAACAGGACATGGAAAGACAACAGTAAGAGTGATGCCAAATCTTTATGTAGGAGACAAGTAATAAAATCAACCTTCACTCTATAGCTTTGAATTGTCCACTGTTTCCAAGTCATCCAGATACTCCCTAAAGCAAAAATAGTATTTGTACTAACAGCTGCTTTTAGCGATAACAGTTTTAAGGGCTCTGTTATTACTGAAGATGATAACATTATGTTTCATGTATTTCAAATCCAGACTTTAATAATACACTTAAACTACAAGAGACACACAAAGGTACTGCTGGGAGATTCTACAAGGAGGCCTCTCCCTTTGAAAGAGAAACTTATTCAGAACACAGAAAGTACTGCAGCATTTATTAGCCTGTCAACCAAATTAGCATTTTTTTACATTACTGATGTCATCTAATTTTCCAAGAAAATTTACATCTTCTAGCCAGAAGGAAATTGTAAAGATTGAGTTTCTTTGTATATTGCATGGTTTGGTTCATTTTAAAAGAGTTGTGCAAAGGAAGCATGTAAGGATGTAGCTATATTATTGGTTAAAAAAAGGTTAATTCTTTTCTCTCATGCTTTTATATTTACCATGTACAAATAAACTACATGACTAAAGAGTTTAATGAAAAAGGCACATAGTTTCTTGTTAAGGAACTAATTTTCTCTTCACAACTTAATGTAAAAATGTGCAAAAGGAATGTTTAGCTTGATTTGGTTTACCATGTGTCAGACATCTAAAAGCACAGAGCATAGAAAGCAAAAACTATGCCATCCAACAAGCAACCTGCTCAGATCTTTTCCACCTTAAACAGCCAATATTGCCTGAAGAAAAAATATTTTCTTTGTTAAGAAAATCAAAAGAAAAATAAATTAGAGACATACGAAAATAAAAATCTACTACGACTGTACAGATGTGCCAGTATTCTGACAATTTTATACTCTCCTGGGTTCCCTGGAACTCCAGTAACAAGAGATAACTCCATTATACATTGTTAAGAAAAAGTATTGTTGTTGAATATTTTAAAATAACTGCACTGAAACGTGGCACTTTCCACCATCTTCAAGTTGCAGTCTGAGAAAGAGGATGTTGCAGCTTTACTCTGTTGCTCAGTGCAGTCCTGAAGGACATGTAGGTAGGTGCAAAAAGATACTGCCATTACTAACCCCATTAGTGATGCCCAGAGCAGCCTATATCCAAGACAAAGCTTGGGGGTCAGAAACCAGCACTTCTAGTGCAGGCTACAGCATCTGGCAAGCATGACAGCTAAACATGACAAATGTTCACATCACACATGTACAAAATGTAACAGCACAGCACAGATGAGGTCACATAATGGGGCAGAGCCTAACATAACAGCAATGATTAAAACCTATGAGCTTCCTCCATATACTTTCGGGTTTGGCTGCTCAGATGACAGCTTACTCAGTGTGACACCATTGAAAGCTTTGGCTTGGGATTTTTTTTTTTTTTTTTTTTGCCCCCAGAGAATCATTAAGCATATACTGATGTCTTAACAAATGGTTAAAATCTCAAATTCCACAGCCACACGCCTCAACAGAGCATGGCCCTTGCTTCTTCCCTACTGAGAGAAGCCAAACAAGTCCCACACAAGCCAGATTTCCAGAGTCCAGGTGCTTTTCCACAGCCAGAGGGGAATGGTGTGGAAAGCCGTTTGTAGCTAGGTGTGGGATCACAGCATACAGGCAATCCAAAAACTGTGCTGACTACTGAATTTTCATTCATAAAAGGAGCAGCAAATCCACATTGTTACTTAAGCCCAGCACAGAGAGAGGAAAGCATCTGCACCCTGGCATTTCTGCTCTGCTACATACCCTACTCACTTCATAGCTGGCTTCGTAACAGAAAGATGGTGCCTTTATCATCAAAACTGAAATACCTAGCTACTATAACTCAGTCACTGTCCTTGTTGCCCTTGGTAGTGGTAAAGGTAGTAAATGATAGATGAGGTATGGAGTGGAATAAGCAGCATTTTCGTATGGTCATGAAAAGCAAGTTATGTTTAAAGGTTACCTGGTGGCCTGGTTCTCCACATCCATGCAGTCTACTGCTGGCACTCAGTGACACTGAGTTCAGCACTTCTTGCATGCTAGCCACAAAGACATGTTATTTGTTTTCTGAGTTCTCATTTCTATTCAAAGGCAAATGTGCTGGGAAAAGGGTTTCAGTGACTCTGCAGGCAAGGGAGGGACAAATGGAGAGCTGGCAGGACTTCTCTTCCCCTGCATCTGGAAAGACGATTTCCAGAACAAAGCCCGGGGCAGGCAGGGAGCAGGCAGAGGGAGGTGGAGAGAAAACAGCCCCCAGTTGTGCCAAGTACTGGCAGCCAGCTGGGTTTTTGACAAGCAGCTGTTGGGAATGGGACCTGGTCCTGGCTTCTCCATGTGGGGAACTGCAAAGCTGCTAATTCTCAGAGCGCATTACAAAGACTGTGAAGTCCTATGGCAGAGCTGTCTCTTGGCAGATACTGTCAGTGCAAACATATAAATGTTATGGTGCTCCTGTAATTTCCACATCAAGCAGGCCCTCAGTTATCGCTGGCTAGACACTTCACGCACTCCTCAGGAGGTGACCTACACAGAACCAGGCTGGTTCATGGGTGCAGCAGTTCTGATCCATTTCCATTTCTGGGCCTCCTTCATGGGCAGCAAACTGAACATCAGCATCTTCATTTTGACAAAAAATATCTTAGTTTTCAAATGTTCTCCCTTCATATGCTGAGTGGAGTCTGTAGCTTGCTCTTTGTCTATAATCTTATTTCCACTGTGCACTCAGTAAAGAAGCCACGTTGTTAGATAACATGGAGAATTAGGGGTAACTGGAAAGCTAATATTAATTATCAGTGAAAGAAATCATGAGAGGAAGCCTGCAGTACCGGGAAGAGAGCACTGCCTGACTGTATCAGGAAGCTCCTGGCAGTCTTCCAAGCAGGCTTCATCTGCATTACAGTGTATTTCAAGTTGCTTTAATACTCTGTGAGAGGCACATAAAAGAACTGCTTTGAACTATACACAGTATGACACTAATTAGTAAATAAATACACAAGCCAAGCAAACCCACAAAACAAACCCCTAACCCTGTTCTGCCATGCGTGCACAGCAGCCACCATGCCCATCAACCTAGTGAAGCATTTTTCCACAGTCTCAAACACTGATTTTCCTCACCCTCCCTTTTATCCAGCCTGGGTAGGTCCTCACACAAAATTTCAGTTCCTGTAGAGTACCTGCAGACTTCTAAGCAAATACTGATTAGAAGCTGATTACATCTTTGCATATTTTGTTTTTAAATTTTACCAATAAACTATTTTGTGTTTGAAGCTGAAATTTACAGGTCTGCAGCTGTAGTGACTGCAGCTTTATCAGGAATTGTTATTTGTGTTAAAAGTATACCATCTAAGTTTCATCTAACTGCTTTCTTTCCTTCTTAATTTCTTCTATTTAGAGTATTAACATTAATAAACTCTTGTACAAATACTTGGTCAGAAACCACAACACACAGAGAATAGATACCACAACTACACAGAATTGTGACCCATTTCCCTTCTTTTTGAGCCATGTAGTCACCACGAGAGGGAGGTGTTGGTTAAATAATGCTGTTCAGTTCCATCTGTGAGAAAAATACTGGCTGTAGCTTTTGTAAACACCTCTTAAGAGTGACAAGTACATATTAAGAAATAAGACAAGTAAGTCTTCACAATTAAAAGATTGATTATTTTGCTTCTAAAAATCTAGTTGTTTTTTTTTTCTTATTTCTGTAAGATAATAAACAAGTGGGAAGAAGGGGTGGGGGGAGAAAGTATGCCAAAACAGTGTTAAAAACTGTCAGTAAAAGAGAAAGGCATAAATGTAAAGATTAACTCTGGCAGAGTTTTTTTAAAATATTTTTTTAAAAACACACCAAAAAAAAAATCCAAAACCAAAAACCCAAACATAAAAAAACCCAAACCTAAGATTAAAAGGACATTGACTGTAATGAAAAATAAGGCATGCCTGAAGAGGATGTACAAGGATTAGTTCACACTAGGGATGATGAAAAATGCGCACTTGTAAAAACCTAGGTTAGTAAACTAGGTTTAGTTTACCTAAACCTAGTTTAGTAAACAAAAGATGGATTCAACTCTCAGAGAAACAACCAGTCCTATCAGTAAGACTCACTGGTCAAGCCAGTCAACATCATGCACCTTTGGTACTGGGAGAAATGAGAGTGACCAATCTGGCTGAGCTACTCACCAAACCAGAAGGCTCAGCAGCTGACAGACTCCATAGCAAAAAATATTAATTTTCGCAAGTGTTGCTTTCATCACTTACTGGGATAGACTGAACTTTCTAATCATCAGGCAATAATGTTGCATTATTTTCATTCTTGCTCAGTGCTATTTTGTGCCAAGAACCATCAAAAGCTTGCCTTGCATTCTTGACTGTCCTGAGCATAAGCGCTTAATCTGGCATGGTATAAAAGACATCCACGAATTGCCTGTCAGGACACGAATGTCAACATGGTCTTCATTGTCAGAATTGCCTACCTATCCTAAATTCTACTCAAGCCATTTGACTGCCTTCCATAACCTCAAAGGCTGCAATGACAGAGTACCCACATGGGAAGCCATTTAGATAAGCAACACAGTAAGAAAAATACATGTAAAACTTGTTAGAGCCTGCTTGCTGACAAACACAGAAAAGATCTATTCACTAAATCACATTTCTAATGGTTTTCACATAGCTATTTTAATGGCCCTTTAATGCAGCCGAGATACCCACATCAAGAGTCATTAGGGAATATATTCCAAGAGCAGTATTTAAAGGATTTGGCTACATGAGGCTTCCTGACACTAATTAACCATATGTCTGGGGACTTCAAAGAAGAAAAGGTCACTATCTACATTTTTATCTCCGGCAAATTTCTGCCAAAGACACCAGGGCTGCGCTTCAGATGGGCCTGTGCAGCATTCAGCATTGCTCCACCAGCTGCGTAGCAGATCAGGCTGATGCCACCAAAAACAGGTTGTCCATTTACGTGATCCTTTGAGGTGAGTTGCTGTACAGCACACCCAAAGAGAGTGATCTCAAGATATTTTTATAGGTGTTGATTGCAACTAACACAATTGTTTGTTTGTTTAGTAGTGTCTCATCTCCTGAAAAATGTCCACAGAGAACTTAATTTACAGCATATGCAGTGTTTTTCTCATGCTGTGTGGTAGGATTTTTGTGGTGCAGCTACTGCTCAAGAGCTGAATTCTTCAGCTACACTTATCCCACTGCCTCACACAACTGAAATCCCTGAAGAAGCTCAAATACTGCAATTTGGAAATATTTTTATTACCTTTGTTTGACCTGGCTCTACACAAATTCACAGTAGATAGAATTCTCTGTCCATCTCCTTGACTTCAGTGATTGAGTTGAACCTTAATGGTAGTGGATTAGAAACCTTGGGCTTATGAATGCTGTCAGTAGAAAAATGTAGTAATTGTGGATATTTCCCAGCCTGTATTTTAAAACCATGAGGCTTGGCAACCCAAAGGAGCAAAGATACTGGCCTTCTTTCAGAGGTCTGTATGCCAGAGGCATGCACATCTCTGCTTGCTGGCAGTTCACACAGCAGTATGTTGGTTGCTCTGAAGGAAGTCAAACAAAGACAACATTATGAACCTGCTTCCTCATGGTCTACTAAAACTGGAAGTTTGTGATGATTTGGACAGGAGAACACAAAACCCTAACTCCCCACAATTTCTGCATCTGCACCTAAATCACACACTTTCCCCTTTACGAAGGCTTAGCATGTTTCTTACTACCTTCCTTATTTTGGCTACCTGGCACATTCTACAGTAAATGCACTTTCAAATCAGCAAACTGGTTGGAAGGTATGAGACATTTCCTTCCTCAGCTCTAACAATGACTTCTTGCCTTGGGAAAAAGTATCTGCTCTTCACAATTGCTTATTTTATAGGTAATTAGAAATAGAAAGGGAGTGCTTTGTTAGGAAATGTGTTTCTTACCCAGCTGCATGGAACACAATTACATCCACTTAATTTATGCATGGGCTTCAGTTTTATCGTCTTGCCTCACTGCTGGTAGCTTGCAGGCTGTGATAGCACTGCATAAGCTGTAGAAATCTAGCTAAGCACAGCCCATACCAATATCCAACTTTATACCGACTAAAAGAGATTTATGATTTCAAAATACATTGAAAGATCCACATGCAGATTTAGAAAGCAATTTGGTGGGTTACTTTATAAAACAGCATGATCTTTGGACGCAGAGCACTTCCCTCTCCCCCTGCCCTACTGCCCCTTTAATTTTAAGCTTTAATGTTTAATTGTATCTCAGATGAAGATGCTGCTCAGGTGATGTTTGTATACATAAAAGAAATAGCAAACATTGCGTTTGAGCCCAGCTGTACCCTGCTTGGCATCAAGCCTGCAATTGCTGAGTTTTGCAGCAGCCAACCTGATTTATCATCTTCCCCATCAGCCTAATACCTCTGGCCATAAATATTAAAAAGGCAGAGGAATGAAGATATGTGGGCGCTGACATACAAAAAATTATATTAAAACAAGGATTATGGGATTAATATGCTATTAGGTTGTTGCAGCAAATTTGAGTAAAGCAGTAAAGAAGTTCTGTATGGAATTTTTGGGTACCTGTTCATTGCAGAACACAAAAGCTAATAAAAACCCTAGTTCTCTATATTAAAATTGATTTTTGCTGATAGCTAGAAGTAATTAAAAAATAATTCTTAATTATTCTCCTTATTCGAGGCAACTCTATTCATATATGTAAGATTCTGATGGATCCTGTGAGACACTGAGTACTAACAACATTAAATATTTTACAAAGACCTGGCAGATCCAAGAGAAATGTATCAGCTGTGGGCGGAATGGATTTTGGAGGTTTTCTCCTGATGATGCTGTTTAACTCTCACAGATAGCATACAGAAAAAGAAACAATCACAGGATCACAGGATGTCAGGGGTTGAAAGTTACCCAAAGAGATCATCGCATCCAACGTCTGCCAGAGCAGGAACATATAACCTAGTTCAGATCACGAAGGAACACATCCAGACAGGCCTTGAAAGTCTCCAGAGGAGGAGACTCCACAGCCTCTCTGGGGAGCCTGTTCCAGTGTTCTGTGACCCTTACAGTAAAAAAGTCCCCCTTTGTGTTGGGGTGGAACCTCTTGTGCTGCAACTTACACCCATTGCTCCTTGTCCTATCACAGGGAGCGAGAAGAGCCTGTCTCCCCCACTCCTAACACCCAGTCCTCAGATATTTATAAACATTGATTAAATCCCCTCTCAGTCTTCTCTTCTCCAGAATAAAAAGCCCCAGGGTCACTCAGCCTCTCCTCATAAGGCATGCCCTCCAGTCCCCTAATCATCCTCATAGCCCTGTGCTGGATGCTCTCCACCAGATCCCTGTCCCTCTTAAACTTGGGGAGCTCAAAACAGTGAATGAGGTCTCACCAGGGCAGAGTAGAGGGGGAGGAGAACATCCCTTGATCTGCTGGACACACTCTTCTTAACACACCCCAGGATCCCATTGGCCTTTTTGGCCACAAGGGCACATTGCTGTCCCATGGATAACTTCTTATCCACTAGGTCCCTCTCCACAGGGCTGCTCTCCAGCAGATCACCTCCCAACCTATACTGGTGCAGTTTATTATTCCTTCCTAGGTGCAGGACTCTGCATTTGTCCTCATTTGGTTCCTCCGTGCCCAGCTCTCCAGTCTTTCCAGGTCTCACTGGATGGCCACACAGCCTTCAGCTGTATCAGCCAAGCCTCCCAGTTTGGTGTCAGTAGCAAACTTGCTGAGCAGACTCTGTCCCCTCATTGGTGCCATTGATGATGTTGAACAGCACTGGACCCAGCACTGATCCCTGGGGGACTCCACTGGTTACAGCTCTCCAGCTGGACCTGGCACCATTGATCATCACCCTTTGAACTCTACCTTGTAACCAGTTCCTAATACACCTCACTGTGTGTTCTTCCATCCCATGCTTCCTGAGCTTGCTCACTAGGATGTCATGGGAGACAGTGTCAAAGGCCTTGCTAAGGTCAAGCTAGACTACATCCACTGGTCTTCCTGAATCTACCCATTCAGTTATGTCCTCATAGTATGCTATCAGATTTGTCAAGCATGATTTCACCTTAGTATATCCATGCTGACTACTCCTGATAACCTTCTTCTCTTCCAAGTGCCTTGAGATGCCCTCAGGATCAATGCTATAGCTGACTGATCCATCAGTAACTATTACTTATTCCTCTTTCTCAGACCACCTTAAGGAAAGTCCAGGATGGTGCTCTCCTTAGGCTATCCTGGAGCATCAGACAGAGGAATTAAAGGCTCAATGGCTGACACTGGAGTGAAACCAAAATAAGCCATTGTGTCCTTTTGTGGTGCCCCAGCCACCTCATCAAATTATCCTTGAAAAAATGCATGAAAAATTGGCAGTAACTCAAAACATCAGTTTTGAGTGTTTCCTGGGTTATATTGTGTTTGGCTATTCAGCTAGCAGCAGCACTCCCAGGGGACCATGTAGCTCTCACCGGTACCTAGGTGTATCTCCTCACTCAACACTGTAATAAATTCCAGGGAATACATGTGTTAGCATTTACTGTCATCTTCCATCAAGATTTTAAATGCTGAAAAATTCCATACTTTTTCCTCTTGGCAGACCAGATACTTCAAGTCTGTGCTGTCTGTGAGAGCTACCTTCTCCTTCCATATGAAGCAATAGCATTTGGCCACATAATTCATACCAATTACTCTGCTTTAGTCCAGAGCAGAAATTTCCCACCTACCATTAGCAAATCTAGTGTTAATTAACTTCTATTATTCACCACCTACATCAAAACTTTAAAGAATTAATACAACACTGAAATTTCTGACTTAAAAACTTGAATTAAATGCTCGCCCACCTACTGTAGCATTGATATTTGCACGGTCACAGTATAACTTTCATTATTTTCTTGACTTCAAACACTATGACAACTGTGCTTCTTCCAGAGTAGTGTTCTCACCCATAGGTTAGGTTTGAGGAATGTTAGTTCATATCCAACAACTATTTAATGACAAAACAGGGATTTTTACTACTCCTTTTAAAATTATCAGAGTTGTGTTGAGCTTCAGTCTGTATGTCTAAGTTTGATTTAGATTTCACAAATCTTTTATTGCAGGAGCAAGTACAGTACTTTTCTAATAGATTAGTATTTCAGGGAGAGCTCCTTGCAAAAAAATAGCAATAGCAAAATACACCATTTGGAGAAACACTGAAGTAAAGCTTGAATCAGGAGAGCAGTAGCATGCCTATCAACTGGAATAAAACAAATCCAGCATGCTAGCCATTAAATAGCCTTCCGAATAAGACTTCTGAAACCTGTTCTGTAGTGACTCTTCTGCAAATTACAGGAACATTTGAAGAAAGCATAGGCTATCCACACAGAAAGAACTACCACCAAGTTTCAGGCTCTTCAGGTTTTGATTATCGTGTGGTTCATTTTTATTGTCTGATAAGACTCACACCTCATTTCTTGGACTGAAAACAAACAGATTAATGTTTCTCATTGTTGCCTCCACTTCCTCTGTTTCATACTAAAATGTCAGAACAGAATCTGTGGTGCAAACATTCACAGTCAAATCCAACAACTGCCCCTTGCAGCAGTGGTTCAGATGTATCTATAGTCTGCTTTATAAAGATGGAAACCTAATGAGTTCCAAAGGAAGTCCTCTGTATTATCGTGAAATCAACCTTATGGTCATGAAAAGTCTCCACTACGGAGGAAAATTTACAGCTATAGGTACACAGTGAATATCTCCTCCAGACATCTTAACAATCCTCACAAATTTTGATCCCAGTGTCCATGCTAGTCTGCTGCTGCTTTAATTTCTTTGCAAATACTCATCTGTTTGACAGCTGTCCTTTCTTCACTTTCACATGACATTTTTCCCCTTCAGCCCCAGCAACTGCCTCAGCCTCCTGTTGTGATAAAATGGTTCTTCAAGACTGTCCTCTCAAACCTTACTCAGAATAGAAAAGCATTTTAACAGTAAATGTTTCTAGATAAAATACCTGATATTAGTCCTCTGCCAAGGAATATGACTGGTACAAAGTCTCTAATGAATAAATGGCAAGGTCAGCATACTGTCATTGCTATAAAACACAGAAGTTGTATGCAATAAGCAGAAAATCCATCCACAAGCATAGGTTCTTGCAGATCCCTCATATGCATAGGTCAATATATTACAGAAGTAGAGAAAAGAGAAATGTACTGTTTCCAGGTGTCTATAAAACTCTACTTCTTTATCACTCTTCTGTTTGTGGCAGAGAGACTAAACACCTCCAGCCCCACACCTTCCCAGATAGCAGATGGGTCACTGATTTACCAGGAAGAGCTTTAATATTTTACAGTTTAAAATCAAAAGCATCTAATCCTCACTTCTGGTAGAACACCGTGCCTCAGACATATTTGAATCAGAAGGAAGCCAAACGGAATTTTTCTCTTGCGGGTCCAGAGGAGGGCAGCAAAATACTGACCAAAGAGAGCTCTTCACCTCCTCATCACTGAGTTGTCTCAACAAACGGCTTCAGAGAAATCTTGGAAGAATTAAGTACTCCGTTGTTTGGCATATAAGACTTTCTTATTTTAGTTAGTTTTTTGTTGTTGTTTTTTAATATTTGACACTGTTTTTCACATCAGAGATTGTGGCCTAAAACGAACAATGCCTGCATAAATAACTGATACTCCCATTCTTTCCAGAGCTAATGACATCCATATCAATAGGAGGAGGGCATTAATGCTCCGCCTCGAAGCCAGTTAAGTCTGTTCTGTGGAAAGCTTGTGTAAATTTACCAGCCATTTAAATCCAACTGCACTTCTTCAGCACAGCTGTATTGGCACACTGATCATCTTGCATCACTCATTTGCTATGAGCACACGTTATCTCAGCTTTTAGTTTAATATAGAGGGGAGTCAGCAGTACTAATGGAATACTTTGGAGACTGTGTCCTAAGCTGGAAGCCAATTTTTAAAAGGAAAGTATTTTAATGCATTTTTTAGAGGATTTTGTACAATTCTCTTTACTATAGTCTGAGTATCAAATATATTATGTTGATTTTCAGTGAAAAGCTAGTGATAATAACCTTCCACACAGGGACAAACTGACCACAGAAAGACTGCTGAGAATATAATACAGCATGTCTAAAAGACTGTTTTAAATTGCAGGAGTTGTAAAAGGTCTTTAAGAAGTGTGCATGTGTTTTATAGCCTGTAAAAAACTCTCTTCATTACATGTTTGGAGCATCCTCCTGGAGAGAAGCTTTCCCACTGATTTTTATAATTAAAAGGCAGAAGGCAGAACAAAGAAGGACCACAGAATACTTTGGAGTCAGGAAGGGAGCAGGGGCAGCTGCATTACACCCCCAGCATCTGCTCACACTTTAGACTGAGATGGTGATACCTGTGCTGCAGAGTGGCTATGACACCAGAGTTCACTCTGGCAAGGGAAGGGGACAGATGCCAACATCCCAAGGGTGAAAACTGTTGTGCTTCTGGCATTGGCTTTAAGCAGTCAGTTCAGGAGCTCAGGCTTAAATATTTAGGAGTGTGGACTGGAAATGACAGACAGAAATTTGAGTCAAGAAGGCAATTTTTCCTGGAAAATACTGGCAAAATCCAACATTTTAAGTTGTAACTGATGCAAAGAGCAATTAGGTAGCTGGATGCAGGTATATATCAACAAATGCTTAGATAATGCAATGAGTACAATGGAGAACCCTTCCTGTCCCACAAAATGGGCTGTAGGGAAAACTTGAATAAATTATTCCAAATCATACCCCTGGAAATTCAAGATACAGCAAATGTAGCAATTTGCAAAAATGTAAAGGGTTTTGTTATGTTTTTCACAAAGATATTGGCAGCTGCTGGTATTGTAGATACTTGGCTGCAGACACTGAAAACTAAGAAAATCATCATGCAACGGAACAAATGAACTGAGAGAGCAAGGAAGGACTCCAACTGGGGGATGCAGCAAGCTACTGAGGTTTTCCCACAGGAGTGCCATACAACCAGCTCCAGAATATTTTCAGCTGATTCTTCAGGTCAGTGAAAATATAAAGGAGGCAGGAGATCTCTTAATGAGAGCTGGGATTTCAAACAGGAAAAACCACTGACTGGGTGGGGAAGCAGAATTCTGTGCAGCACTATTCCTAAATTGATAAACTCCTAAAGTAGGATATTTCAGTATAAAACAATTTACCAGTTTCTTCGTGGTGCTGTACGTACTACCCATAAGAAACTCTTACTTAGATAAGATGTAACTGTATGTAATGCATCTTGACTTGTTACAATACACCAAGTACCTCTATTCTACTTTGAGCTCCCACTTGGCTCTGGCAAATTATTTTCACTGGCACATGCTGCAGTAAACGTAATTAAAGAAAACACAGTGCTCATAGAGCAAGCGCTGGCACCAGGACGGAAGTCTTGCAAAAGAAAACTGCTCTGCTTTGCAGTACACAAGGACTGGCTGCATAATTGTCCAGATTGTGCAATGTTTGTAAGGTCAGGAAGACCTGCTGAAGAACAGGAGCACGACCCATGCAAGTTTCATCCAATGCAGTCGTTCTCAACTGGAAAACATCTGCATTATTTCTAAAGCATATGGAGCTGTCTTAAGTGGTTGTTTACAGTGGTATTAATTGCTATGGATGCTGACTGGATGGAGACGTTGAAAGGAACAACGCCGGAAAAGTGAAACAATAGCAAGGAGGAGTGGCTCGGTGCACACAATACCCAGGTTCACAGCTGCTAATAAACATCTCAGGGACCCAGCTCCCTGGGACTGAACTGTCTCACCAAGGCTGTCCGAGAGACACCCAACACTTGAGCTGGTCTTTCCTTTCCAGGCTTGCTGGCTTCCTGCAGAGCCTTGAGGAAACGCCTTGTCCTGCTTACAGCTTTATTCCTTCTGGCTTTTTCTGTGAAACTCCTCTTAGCTTTTACGGGCCCACCCCTGCCTGACGAACTCTGGCCCTTTTATAGCACAAAGCACACTAAAGGGTCAGGAGCTCTCTCGCACCCTTGGCAAAACACTCGACATTTATACATATATTAGGATGAGAGTTAACACAGTTTCTTCACAGCTGGAAGCCTGGCTATTGCATATTGAGGTGCCCCTTGTCTTGGCTGTTTCCTGGCCTGGTTCCCTACTACTTTCTTTGCCTTAAGCCTCCAGATTAACTCCACCTTAAGCACAAATATGGGCAAAAGAGACAACACCTTTTTCTCTTGTCCCAGATCCTTGACTCCATCTCCACAACTGATTCATTGCTTTTTTTATTTCTCATTTTAAGTTCCATAGTTTCACTAGTGTGCACCTTGTTTGCAGCAACAGCTCTTACCTTGGATACAGCTAATTGACCATATATGCAATTCAAAGTTCATCTGGGAGCACACAGCAAGTCTGGTAGGCCTAGAAAATATAAAGCAAAATCTAGATGCATTGGCTATTATATATGATAAACCTGACATCACAGACTTACCTGTGTTTCTGCCTGGGATAGAATATCTGCTAAGAGTCATAATTATCCACATAACTGTGGATGTATAAAACAAAAGAAGAAGTATTATCAAAAGTAGGGCAAAGGTACCTTGTACTCTTCCTGTGGTCAGAGATTAAGCCCTCTAGTTATAACTATATTTTGATAAACAGCTCATGGAGAGCCCAGAAAGAAGCCCAAAAAATTACATAGAAACGTCACATTTTACATTTGTGGGATGCTTGGGCAACATAGCATGGTTCTGTCCAGAAATATCAGGCTTGTCTGTATGGCGAGGAATGGTCCAGCTGGGCCAAGGACAGTGAGGGAGGCAGCCAGGGCTCTAGCTCCAGTACGGCAGCACCTCCTACCCTGGACTCCATTTCCATTTACACACAGCACTAGCAAAAGCTGCAGCTGGGAACAGAGGAGCAGCCTGCCAAGCAAGGGAGTGAACGATAACTGGGAAGGAGGCACCTTACAGCTGGGACAAATAACGTGGGTATGCTCAAGAAACCAAGGCGGCAAAGGTCCTGCAGAATGGCAAGGAAAAAGAAACACAATGCCAGCTCTACAGGGGGTTCACATGCTGAAGGATGGCCCAGGTCTCCATGAGGCAGGGAGACAGAGATGCCTATCTCACCCCTTTTGTATGGGAATGAAGTCTGAAGTGCAGAATGGCTTTTAGTACCGGCCCCTTGCTGGGGCTAAAAGCCATGAGGTATGCAGCCAGATGGCCAGGGTGAGCCAGAGGACCCAAAAAGAAGAGTGAAGGAAAGCTTAACTCCTTAAGTTTGTACTGATCCCAGAGGCTCAGGGAACAAAACTCCAGGGAGCACACAGAGATCTTCAGGAGGTGATTTAGAGACTGAGGGTCTCTGATAGCTAGAAGGCAGTTGTGAGGAAGAAAGGTAGCTGTACATGCACCAACCTTTTGGGAGATACAGTTTGAGCTACTTATACTTGCTTTAGGAGAGGTATGTGACTTCAAAGTGCAGCTGATAAATGGGGTCTCCATTCACTTATTGTGCCATGAGCAAGCCAGGAACCAATCTAGTTTTATATGAAAGCCCCATACCTTTTGTTCCCCTGAGAACAGCCACTAAGGGATCTTCCCAGAATAGAAACTGCATAGTGGGTGCCAAAGGCAGTGAGGCAGCATAACTATGAAAATGGATAAAAAACAAGTGCTGAGCAAGAGAGGTATTTTTGTATTAACCCTGCCAAATGGATTATTTATACCCAAATCATCTGCTGTTGGTATAACTGAGCTTTTGGATGGAAAGCTGTAGCCAGCTTCTCCTGGTTACTTAATAAGGCAGATAAGCTCACATCCCAAAGCAGTTCCACTAACCTCTGGCTGCCATCCTGTGCATACGGATTTCAGGGTAATTCCTAAGGAAAGTAGAAAGTGCTAGTTTACAAGCAGATATTCTGGGAAGGGTGGAGACATCAGGACTGCCCAGATTGTGAACAGATCTTAAGCAGCAAAACTACATCAAGTACTGAAAGTGTGTACCTTCAAGCAAAATATCCATGGTTCAAAATATCAATTAGAGGACTTGAAGCCTAGAAAGAGAGGTGGCCCAGGTGGTCCTTGTTACCCAGTGGGCATCAGTGAAAGCTGAAAGACAGGCAGGCAAGCAGACAGATATAAGCATAACAGAGTTCTCTAGTTCATGGGAACCATGTGCCCTGGCGTGAGCACACAGAAGTACCTGGAGGACAGGAGTAAAGACAAAGAAGCTGGACTCCAGCAACCACTTTGAAAACTTCAAGGCAAGGTCATGTCTGTCTTGAACAGCAGCCTCTGACCAGCAGTACCCACAGAGCTGACACCTACCTGTGGCCCAAAACCTGCCTTCAAGTGCTTCCTCCTGCAAACTCCTAAAGTGCCTTTTAAATGCCTCTGCATTACCAAAATCCAGGTGTTACTCACTGAGTGATTGAAACCACCTGCACAACTGAACCAAGCAACAGCTTCTGCCTTTTCCTCAATGGCTTGTTCACATCATGGTGAAACAACTGTCCTCTCAAGCACCCATAAGAGACTATGCAGCTCACTACAGCTCATCACTGAGCTAAACCCTCCCAGTCAAACTTTAGATATTTATATATTTACATACATAGTATGTATAGACCTTTATTTTACAAAAATCAAATAATTATCTCCTCCCACTACTGCTTTCAAAAGCCCCCAGTGCTTGGCTATCTTTAGTATTAGAATAATTTATTTTTCCTTAAAGCTTAACTGAAATCCCTCATACTGCTATTTAAGACCACTGCTTCTTGCACTTTTCCCACTGGAACAAATAATTTATTCCCTTCCTTCTTGGATCATCAATTAAGTATTTTAAGAAACACTGTTATCACACCTCCCCTCAGTCTTCTTTTCTCTAGACTAAACAATCTCAGTGCCTTCAGCTCAGAGGGCATGATTTTTTAAATCCTCTGTCATTCCTTTTGTTTGCTTCTGGACTCTGTCCAACTGGTCCACATCTTTCTTGAAAGTTCAGGACCCACAGGATCACATAAACTTCCCCAATATGTTAAATACTAAAATAATTACTCGAGCAATCTTCTTTTATGGTACTCCTGACGTAGCATCTCAGTGTTGGACTTGCAGTTTTCCTTGATTTTTTTTCTTTTGGGCTTTCACCAAGGGAAAACACCGAGACAGTTGGGGAGTGCAGCACAGAGTCCCAAGACAGGACTCTGATGGCTCCACGTAGGAAATGAGAGGTGCTACCTCTTACTAGATCATGCAGACTTGATAGTGACTTTAAGATGGCTCATAGTGATGGACACAATGCTCTGGCACAACTGTTTCAACACATCAAATGAGTATTTCTGTTGCTGTAACAGCACTTTTGGCATTGTGGGCTTGGTTCTTTCTCAACTAAAATCACTTCTTGACCACTAAATTACTCTTGATCCAACATTAAAAATCACATTGACAGAAGAAAACTAAAGAGGAAGAAGTACAAATAAAATTACTTACACACAGAAAAGTGTATGCTGGGGCAGATGTCCAAGGTTCCTTTGTGAGGAAAAGCATAAGATTTTGAAACAATTGTCATCACAACCATGACAGAGAGAAAACAGTATAATGTATGGTTCAAGACTGACATTCAGTTATTTCCTCTGCCTGTTTATCTGTTGAACTCTGCCAGGATTTACAAAAAGTCTTCATTGACTGACGTTTGAGTTACTTTCCTTCAGTACTGTGATCTAAAAAAATCCTCCACACCTTGCAGTTCTATTTCTTCCTGTTGGGAAATTTAGCATCTAACTGAACTTCTGAAGTTTGGCTCATGGTCATCTACCAAAGTTTTTCTCAGGGCAGTATCTGACTCATACAACCTGGCATCATTACTCCCCCAGGACTGCAGGTTTGTCTCAACCAGACCATGTCTATCAAAAAAAGCTTTTAAAGTTTTTCCCTTCTTTGGTTCTTCTTCTCCTTCTGACCCATGTCCAAAATTTCCTTCTTTCTGCAGGTGTAAGAGTGTGCAGAATCTGCATATCAATACCTAATAGCCAACCTGCCCTTCCTCACAGTATGTAGGCTGTTAAATGTATTACCTGCCACTAGTTCTGCAACACTCAGAAAATTACCTACATTTCATGTAGGTTCTTACAAACAGGCAAATATCTCACTTGAGTTGCTTCCAACTGTCAGTCAAGTTTGGATACATCTCACCAAAATGATAAGCTTCTGAATTTTCTCTTTCACCATGTGTCTCATGTCTTCCTGATTCCTTCAATATCTGTGCTGCTTTCTTCTTGGTCTCATCCCATTTACGTTCTTTCTTGTCTTGGTCACACTTCTAAACGGAGATTAATGAGGAGACTAAGTCAGTGCTAAGAATTAGCAGGTGGTTTAAGGGACACTGAGGAAAGATCCTTGTGGGAGGGAGAAGCATGCACCTGTGTTAGTCACACTGTTAACATCAACACTGTCTAGCAACAGATTGCTGTTTAGTAAAGTACTGGTACTGTTGTACCAGATTACTCCAGGCGTGGGTTAGGTTTCTTTTTTTAAATGGTTGCATACCTTTGCACTCCAGATTTAGAAACTGGCACACTTTCAAGCTTTACAAGTATTTTGTCTAGTATTAGCTGTTTCTTCCATGTTCTAGAGAAATAATGTGAAGATGTAATCACCAAATTACAGAATTAATCAGGTTGGAAAAGACCTTCGAGACCATCAAGTCCAACCTAATGTAATAATGTAAAACATAAAAAGATCTTCCAAAATCAGAAGCTGTGGGGAGCACTGCAGGCTTGCACCTATCTCAGGAGTCTTACAATCATCTGGAGGCTGACACAAAGAATAGTGTCTAAATTCTCAACTGAACCTAGCAGAATCTAGTGAACAACAAAATTTAAAACAAAACTGAGCAAACAAAGGGAAAAAAAACCCCAAAATATTTTCTTTCACATTTAATTTGAGGTGTAATTACCAGGCAGAGAGGCAGGTATCTATGGTGAACAATCTGGAAATTAAAAATCCTGTAGTCAACATGTAGCATCAAGTCTCCCCTGAGATTTTATATAATTACAATAAATTTCATCCAAGGAAGTGAGGAACTACTCAGAAGAACAAAAAGCCTACATAATGTCTGGGTAGGAAGAAGAGGGAAAAGGAATGTGTTGCATAGAGACCTAAATGGCTTGTGGAGCTGGTAGGGCTCAGATCAGCCACCACTGAGCAGGAGCAGACTTCTCCAGTAGCATGTCTGTGTATATGACCCACTCAAATTTGGCAGTGCCCCTAGGCTAATATGCCCAGAGTACTAAAAGTGTATCACTGGAACAACTCCTGTCTCTGCAGGCAGCAGCCAAGATGTGGACAAGGTGATCAATGCTGCTTGCAAAGTTGCAGGTTTGGTGCATACATCAGCAAGCTTGCAGCCATTCTACTCACAGAATGGGAAGCAGTGCTCAGGAAGTTCTGGTCTGCAGCCCACTTAGGTGTTAACCTTGTGCAGATTCAACACACAGACAGCTCATCCACTGCTGGGCCAGAAGAGGTCCTGATAGCTGCTGGTGGTGCCACAGTACCTAATCTAACAGCTTCCTTCAAAGGCAGTAATCCATCACAAAAATTGAAACTATCCATGATCACAGAGCTGTCGAGATAATAAAAATGCCAGTGGCACCACAGGGTGCACAGTCAGGCCATTCCCAAGCCTGGAATTTAACGTTTCTACCAGCTGGTAGAAGACAGGGCAGCCAGCATAAGCACCACTTGCCAAGAGCATTCAGTGGTTTAGCACAGAGCAGTACTGCACTCAGTTCTGTCATCAAAATTCTTCATTGTTCTTGGAAAACACACCAGCATAGCACGGGAGCAGCTGGTCTAATTGATTCCTTTCATTACCATCTAAGGATGCTTCTGTTAAGCTAACCTCCTTTACTGACACTGACTGGTCTTCTTTACAGCTCTTGACCTTCAGACTCATGAAAGGGTTAGAGACACTAGCTACATTGTCCACTTGCCCCATAGTCTTGATTTTAACCACTGTCTGCCCTTCGTGTTTTTTAACAGAACACACTCATATCCACAACTCACCCACATGCACTGCCTAAATTGCAGTTTTTCTTAAGAACACTGAACAGGGCATTTTCTGCTTCAAACAGGATAGTGGCCATAATTTATTTTTGTTTGTTTGTTTGTTGGGCTCTTTTAAGATTTTGCTTGAGATGTTATTTTTAAATTCCTATAGGGAAGAATGAATCAATGTGAGATAAACGTGGCAGAAAAATCTCCAAAGCCATATGAGCATCTCACTTCCTTACTCATTCCCACTACTCTGCATTGTTTTTACCAATAATCAGTATCTAAATAATGTTTAGCAGAATAGCTTTGCATCTGTGGTAGAAAATCACTCCACATGCAGTATCATCATAGCAGAACTACTGCAGAATTAGCCTGGCATTAGGTCATTTACAAAACATAGTTCAGTTCAAACAGGTACTGTTTTTCTAGACTTGGTAGTGGCAAATAATTGATAATCAGACACTTAATTTTGTACAGTACAACTTTCATTTCCCTTGAATTCTACTTTTGTTTTTTAACTGTAAGAACAGATGTTTCAAATCCCTGGTCCAACACCACCATAATCTGGTTATAGGAGAGGGGATATAGCAGTCCCTTCAGCCAGTGGGACCCATCACAAGACTTTTCTTGGTGCACTGTCTCTCAGTCTTGGCCATTTTATGTCTGAATAGAGTATCTGTGCCTAAAAGGTGCTTCTGACAGGAAGATTGTATTGCCCTCCACCTGTGACATCCACACAAGTAAATCAACATTTTGCTGGCAACTGCATGGAACAAATACAGCGAACGCAGGTAGGACAGGATTCCCTTTAGCATCTTCAAATCGACGACCATATAAATAACAGAAAATAATCACAACCATTTGGGACTACCTGAGAACTAGTTAGAGGACTTGCATTTGTATTTAGCACATGGAAGATACAACAATTCATATTTCCAGTGCTGGAGCTTTTTCCAGACAGGAACCACAACAGAAGAATGCAAGCTGATACAGAGTGAAGGCATGAACTAAAAAAGAAGGGGGGAAAAAAAAAGAAAATAAAAAAGAAGATTAATTAAATCTATTTAAATCTACATTTATGAAGAAAAGTCCCTATCAGAAATGCAGTGTGTTATTGAACCCATAAAACTCTTAATCTTCACATTTTTCACATATTAAGCTTGATAGCAGCTTGCAAACAAAGGGGGGAATCCTTTCATAAGACAAACAAGATGCATGATCCAAAGCATAGAAGTTGAATTTGAAGCAAAATCAAGTAACCCACAAAAGCAAATCAATGTTTCCTTCAGACAAGTATGTTCATTGCTTAGCTTGTGGAAAAATGCTCTATAATTAGAAAAATAATTAAGTGGGCTTTTACTGTTTTAGCAATAAAACTTTTTTTTTTTTTGTGGGTTTTTTTGAGGGGGGGGAGGGGGTGGCAAGTAGTGTGTGTGTGGCATCATGATAAGAACATTTAAGAGACCTGAATTTTATTTTTCTTTAGTATTAGTTTCCCGCATCACATCCTGGTCTCCAAGCTGGTGAAACATGGGTTTGATAGGTGGACCACCAGATGGATAAAGAATTGGCTTGATGGCCGCACCCAAAGAGTGGCTGTCAATAGGTCCATGTCCAAGTGGAGACCAGTGACAAGCGGAGTCCCTCAGGGATCAGTCCTGGGACCAGTCTTGTTCAACATCTTTGTGGGCAACATGGACAAAGGCATTGAGTGCACCTTCAGCAAGTTTGCTGACAACCCCAAGCTGTGTGGTACAGCAGACATGCTGGAGGGCAGGGATGGCATCCAGATGCACCTGGGCAGGCTGGAGAGGTGGGCACAAGCCAACATCATGAGGTTCAACAAGGCCAAGTGCAAGGTCCTGCATCTGGGTTGAGGCAATCCCAAGCACAAATACAGGCTGAGCAGTGACTGGCTGGAGAGCAGCCCTGTGGATAGGGACTTGGGGGTGCTGGTGGACGATAAACTCAACATGAGTCAGCAGTGTGCACTTGCAGCCCAGAAAGCCAACGAGATCCTGGGCTGCATCAGGAGAAGTATGGTCAGCAGGTCGAGGGAGGCGATTTTCCCTCTCTACTCCACCCTGGTGAGACTCCACCCGGAGTACTGTGCCCAGTTCTAGAGCTCCTATTACAAGAGGGATGTGGACATGCTGGAGCGTGTCCAGAGAAGGGCCATGAGGATGAGCAGAGGGCTGGAGCACCTCTGCTATGAGGACAGACTGAAAAGAGTTGGGGCTGTTCAGTTTGGAGAAGAGGAGGCTCCAAGGTGACCTTATTGTGGCCTTCCAGTATCTGAAGGGGGCCTACAGAAAAGCTGGGGAGGGACTTTTTAGGCTATCAGATAGTGACAGGACTAGGGGGAATGGAGCAAAGGTGGAGATGGGGAGATTCAGATTGGATGTGAGGAGGAAGTTCTTCACCATGAGGGTGGTGAGGCCCTGGAACGGGTTGCCCATCGGGGTGGTTGGGGCCACTTCCCTGAAGGTGTTTAAGGCCAGGCTGGATGAGGCTCTGGCCAGCCTAATCTAGGGTAGAGTGTCCCTGCCCATGGCAGGGTGGTTGGAACTAGATGATCCTTGTGGTCCCTTCCAACCCTGACTGATTCTATGATTCTATTAGACTTGGAGAGTACAGTAGCCTGACAATAAGAACTTACAATAAAATTAAGACAACTATAAAACACTAAAAATATACACAGAGCTGCAAACCCAGCCCTTCTTTCAGCACTTATACACTAGTCAATAGCTGGAGGTGAGAGATGAATTCAGAGATCCATGAAGAGGACTCTAAGGGCATGATGCAAACTGTCCTTGAGGATGAAGAAAATGAAAACAGATAATCTGCAATAAATGTCAGCTTGAAGTAATTTGTATGATAACAGTATTCAAGAGTTTCTTATATTGTTGTGTAATACACTATGTAGTGTTTTTTTTTTTCCCATGGATCTTAAGTTTATGGTCATGCATGTACCACGGAATAGATTGTCCCTTCAGCAATATCAAGGGTGACTCTGAGCAAGACAGGCTGGGTATGAACATTATTAGCAAAGCAGCTACTGTTGGCCAGTGTCAGAGGCATAACATGAAAACAAAGATGCTTTTGATTTCCTATTGTAAGGCCAAGGGATTGCACAGAGATATTAGTGTGAGTCTCAGCAGCAGCTTTACGCTGCTAGCTCATCAATTTATCATCCTTTGGGGCTGTACAATCTGGCCAGGCACAGCTAGAGCCACAGGGCTGCTCTGTTGGAATGTCTTCCTAGAGTTTAAATCTCACTAACTTTAGGCAAATAGGCTAGGTGGAGAGGACCAGTTAGCAGAGGCCTATAAAAGTGGCTGCTGCTTTCTTTCATATGAATCAATGTTGGTAGAGACGCCCTTGTAGGAAGGGAGGAGCAGGAGCTCACTTTCTGTGAGCACTGGAAGGAAAGACATGGGAGAAGAGCAAGAAAAGATATCAGTATGTCTCCAAAGACTCTTTTCTAAAGTTAATATATGAAAATCAAGTGAAACTAAGGATTCTCATAATGAAACAAAGGCTCTTTAAAACATTACAGGAGATTTGCCTCATGGCAGGTTTTCAGGAGAAATCAGCATACAGAGATAGAATAAAACAACTCTGGGTCTCTAAATGGAATATTAAAAAATTTCTGCAAAAACCCCTGCGGCTCACTCAGCTACATATAGGAGATGTGCTGGGGTCTTCTGAGAGTAGCCATGGGCTGGTGCCTAGCAGAATCCCTGGCACAGCAAGCTAAGCACTGTAGTTACAGCTATACACTGACCAGAACTGAGATGATTTCCCAGCACTCTGGTGTAACAACTGCTGTGTAACAACTTGCATCCCCACTTTCATCCCTGCTGCTAAATCCACTCTCCAGTATACGAGGGCAGCATCAAACACAGCTATTACCAAAGGATGAGGTTTGCTCCCAACTCCCAGACTGTACTCAGGAATTGACTATAAAAGTGAAAGTTGGTTCGGGCCAAAACCTGAACAGCTTCCCACAGCTTAACACTCCTAATGGTTCTGGTTACCAGTGTTCAGACACTGCTTAATTCACTGCCCTAAATGTAGCTAGTGACTACCAGCAGAAGTCTGAATCCTGCCATGCCCTGTATACACTACAGTTCATCTATATCCTTGGAGGTGTTCAAGGCCAGGCTGGATGAGGCCTTGAGCGACCTGTTCTAGTGGGAGGTGTCCCTGCCTATGGCAGGGGGTTGGAACTAGATGATCTTTGACATCCCTTCCAACCTAAACCATTCTATGATTCTATATACTAATCTATATGCAAACACCATTGAAAGACGCTATAGAGAGGCTAAAATTGTTCCTTAGTGTAACTGCTGACTCCAGATAGTGTTGTAAAATACTGGCAGTAACAGAAAAATGTGAAGTGAAAAATGTGTGGTTAATTTATTAAGAGGTCTGTGTGACTTGAAGATTTACTAACCACTAAAATTGACTTCTGGACTTGAGAAATTGATAGAAACTGTAGCAAGAAACAGAAACAGCAGACACTGTCCAGTATGGTACCCAGCAGAAGTGTTCCCAGATGACAGGGAACTCACATCTCAGCAAACTATCAGATTACTGCAAGGGTGGCATAGCTGAGGTAGTTTTCTTGGTTTTCCAAAAACCAAGGGGGTTTTTCAAAGACCCCTTCCCAAAGACCCCTAATAAACTAAGGTGTTAAGTAAAAGTGGAGATTCTTTACAAAATAATTATTTTAAGGCTGTAAGAAGGTAAAAATAAAAACCATCTTCCACAGTGGAGGTTATGTCCTCATAAGGAACTGTGCCCTTCTGTACTTATAAATGGTATAGAAAAAGAAACACACATTAAAGCAAAGGGTGACATGGATATCAGACAATGAAAGACGAACAGGCAGAGGATGTTAGGGAGACAGTTTCCCATGAGGCAAGAAGCTTACAATCAGCAAGCCATGTTAACCAGTACAATGAGGCTGGTAAAAACCCCACATGAGTCTTCTTCTTATTTCTACCATTTCCAAGCATAGAGCAGAAGGCAACAGTGGTAGAGCAGATCATAGTCACGCTCTCAAATCAGTCACACTTTTCTGGGTAACTAACAGAGTACAGCTGGAAAAAATAAAGCAGTTATAAATCTGGCAACTTAACTTTATAACATAACGTTATTTTTAGACTGTTGTCAAAATACGATGCTTAAAAACATCAGAGGTAATGGAAATTTCATTATGAGACCACCTCTGCCCCTGTTCATTAGCTATGTCAGTGGCTAGTATACAATAATTTTTCATGGTTTTATTCTATTGAACTGACCTAGGATAGCATAATTTTAATCTCTGCTCTTTCCTGGTAACATCTATCACACATCACAGGGTCTTATCACTGTATCTCCCTTTTGCTTTTTGATCCTACTTTTCCAAACCTCAGTTCTGTTCCCCCAGTCTCCTTCAGCAGCCAACACTACTCCTCCTTCCGTAACATCTACAAGAAGGAAAAAATTTTACACTGAGAGAAAACACAGATTCCTAATGGAAAATGGTTTCCACAGTCTTGCTTAGGTAACTGAGATGCAGCATCCTGTCAGGCAAAATATATTCTTTTCCATTTTAAATTAGATTGAGGCTAAGCAGATACATAAAAGTACTAAATGTAGGATCCGAACACAGAGCTTTGGTGTATCTAACTATTATTTCTGAACTCTACTGAAATTCAGAATTCACTGCCAGAGATTACCATTCCTCACATTTTAACAGCAGTATCAAAGCAGCCCAAGTCTTGGATGATTTGCAGCTGGATCTGTGTTGTCCCACACACTCCCCACATCCCCCTGCCTTTCTTTTTTTCAAACAGCTGGATTTTTGTACCACTTGAACTTTGCAGGCTTAAACTACATCTAAGAAATATGTTTAGTGCAAAGACTGCAGAACCTGGCAGAGATATAAAATGCCACCTTCAGCATTTACCAAATCTATTACATTTAATCATGTATTACACAGTGCAAAGAGGGACGCAGTAGTTACCCAAGATTCATTTGGATATCAGAAAACATAGGAGTGCAAACAAGTCACACTGGAGTGAAAAAAAAGAACATTTTCCATTTTCAAATCTGAAAACAAGTGCATCTTTTGTTTTCTGTTGAAACAGAATCCAGATCAGTCTAGTTTATGTTACATTCCTGAAGGGAGCACACTGCTGCAGCATGTCATATATCAGATCAGGGCATGAACCCCTGAAAGTCAATGCTTGCCACAGGTGTTATAAATTCTTCATTTGCTTTGTTCATAAGGGATTTTTTTTCCCCTGGTTTGCTGATAAATATTATCTGACAATGCCTGAAATCTAAAATCCTGCACTTGCAGAGAAATGACACTATGGGTGACTACATGTGCCTCAGTATCTTGAAGACCTTCTTCCCTCCTGAACTGAGTGCCATGCCCAGCTGGCTCCTACCCTGGTGGCTGTCAAGGCTGCCAAGCATCACCAATTGCCATTTTGAGTTTTGTCCTGTAAAAACTGTGCACTAAGACCATTCAACACAGAAGCACCGCTCCAGAAACCACCCTATCTAGGCTGCGTTGAAACTGTTCCACAACCTAAGGGAAGCTGAGGAAAGAACCGTGTTACCCCAATCTGTCCCTCCAAGAGAACTGATCTAGGATTACAAAATGCCTCTGCATGTAACAGCAAGGTATGAGATGTGTGTCAAACACACACACAAAAAAAAATCTTCAAAATTTGACGTGACAGATAAACATAGGAGGCATTAACAATAGCCAGTTTTTTTCATAGCCTGCTTAGATCTTTTGGATAAGAGTAGGCACACGATTAACCAAAAATTCTAGCCAATAGCTGATGTTATTTCAGCATTTTTTAAATGCTTCAACTAGAACCTTGTCAAAATAAACAGTGGATTTGTGCTCTATGTGCTTATATGGAAAGGTTGATCCACGCTGATACTATTACAGCGTTGTAAAGCATAAAATCTAGTTAATGGTTTCTGCCAAACCATGAATCAGTTGCAGAATAATGGCCTGAAGTATGTTCTTTTTTCCATTCTCTAATATTTCTTCACAGCACAACCCAAACAATTTCTCATAATTAAACTGATTGGAGGAGCAGACACTGGCAGGAAATACACTGCTGGCACTGGTCCAATAGCACTTCATTGTACTGAATTTAGAACAATTACATCAGTTCCTTTCATTTTGCAGGGGGGAAAAAGAAAAAAAAAAAAAAAGGAGAGGGTTCTGCTTTTTTATCTCTTGCTCTCTATAAGCAAAAACAATGTTTATGAGATCTCTTGAAGCAGATTATTTTATTTTTAATGAACACTATAAGTGCATCCCTGGTACCATGATGTCTTTGCTCATTCTGCTTAACCTTCTGTATGAGTGCTTTGTCACATTAATTTGTGATCCATAGACTGATTTTTAGGAAATCAGGTGCACACCAACTTTTAATAGTGGAAAGACAGAAAATTAAATATATAATACAGCAAGCAAAGATGCCTAGTGAAACTGAAGTGCACATTTAAAATAGCACAATGACTTGGGAATTCTTATAAATCATAGAATCATTTAGCCTGTAAAACACCTTTATGATGGAGTCCAACCATAGACCTAACACTGTCAAGTCTACCACTAAACCATATCCCTAAGTGTCACATCTACACATTTTTTACGTATCTCCAGGGATGGTGACTCCATCAATTCAATGGGCAGCCTGTCCCAGTGCTTGACAACCCTTTCAGTGAAGACATTTTTCTTAATACCCAACCTAAACCTTCTCTGTCACAACTTAAGGTCATTTGCTTTTGTCCTAATGCCTGTTATACAGGAGAAAAGACCAACACTCACCTCACTACAACCTCCTTTCAGGTAGTTATAGAAAATTCTGAGGTCTCCCCTCAGCCTCCTATTCTTCAGGCTACACAGTCCCAGTTCCTTCAGCTGTTCCTTGTAAGACTTGTGCTCTAGACTCTTCATCAGCTTTGTTGCCCTTCTCTGGACACGTCCCAGCACCTCAATTCTTCCACATCTATGGAGCAAGACTTACGTATGTATTATAAAATAATATACCACAACATTGTAGGTAAGCTAAAGCCATATTCTGCTCTTGTGCAGACATGTCCACTGAAAAAAAAATTTGAACAGAGACTTAAGGTTATGCTGGTATCTTTGGAGACAAGTAGTCAAAAGAACATTGCATAGAACTGAAACTGTCAGTAGTTTTGGGCCCTGAACTAGTCTTAATTCTCAGTGTTTCTATTAGAAACTTTCGTCATACAAATCTAAAAACTTTCAGCTCTATTTGAGCACCTACAGTTCACACCTCTGTATATATCCATATATAGGAGGTTCTTTAGCAGAGTGAATGTTCTATATTGCATGCAGCCAAATTCTCTGATCCCATAGATGTTCTGGAAGACCAGGTGAGGATTTGTCTTCATTCTGCAGCATCTGGTTTACTGGGAAGCACATAGAGAGTAAGAGGGCAGGGTGGCCCATCAGTGATTTTTGCTCCCAGCCTTGCAGAGAGGCCAGTCACAATCTGGCAGTCAGTTAGTTACTCATGCATTCAATTAAAGTGCTTTTTCTCTCACACATGCCCAGAGATATAGCACTTCCCATGAGTGGCTGTGAATAGATCTTTGAAGAGGTTCTCACAGAATGAATGTACCTCTGTTTCCCCAAAGTGCTGAATAGAGGGCAAACTTGGTTCAAAAATATAATTTACATTAATATATTTATAACAAGCAAGGTCTGTGCATTCATATCTCATTTTCTACCCATGCAGACTTTGAAACAAAATTCAGAGCTTTTTGGGGGCAAGTAAAAAAAAAAATACTCATGAATAAAGCACTGTGCAAGGAACATGGAAGACATGGCTTGCAACTTGCCTCCAGCAAGTTTCTTTGCCCCTCTCTTTCATGGTCCTATGTCTTGTTTGCCTGTTTTGACATTTTGGGAGCCAATTTGGACAAATGTGGGAGTCATAACTGTGGATAATGCTCCTAGTTTCAGTAGTGTTGTGAAGGGCAGGGGGACTAATGTGGCCAAGTCAGGAATTATAAAAATAGAATGGTTTAGGTTGGAAGAAACCTCAAAGATCATCCAGTTCCAGCCCCCTGCCATAGGCAGGGACACCTCCCACTAGATCAGGTTGCTCAAGGCCTCATCCAGCCAGGCCTTGAACACCTCCAGGGAGGGAGCAGCCACAACCTCTCTGGGCAACCTGTTCCTGTATCTCACCACCCTCACTGTGAAGAACTTCCTCCTAACATTGCCTATATCTCCCCTCTGCCAGTTTAAACCCATTACCTATCATCCTGTCATTACAAGCCCTTGTGAATAGTCCCTCCCCAGACCTCCTGCAGGCCCCCTTTAGATACTGGAAGGCTACTAAAAGGTCTCATCTTCTCCAGGCCTTCTCTTCTCCAGGCTGAAATGCCCCAACTCTCACAGCCTGTCCTCATAGCAGAGGTGATCCAGCCCTCTGATCTTTGTGGTCCTCCTCTGGACTCTTTCCAGCAGTTTCATGTCCTTCTTGTGCTGGGGGCTCCAGAACTGCACACAGTACTCTAGGTGGGGTCTGACAAGAGCAGAGTAAAGGGGGAGAATCCCCACCCTTGCCCTGCTGGCCACACTTCTCTTAATGCAGCCCAGGGCACGGTTGGCTGTCTGAGCCTCATGTGCACACTGTCAGCTCATGTTGAGCTTTTTATCCACCCAGACCTCCAGGTCCTTTTCCTCAGGGCTGCTCTCCAGCCACTTGCCACCCAGCCTGTATTTGTGCTTGGGATTGCTCTCACCCAGGTGCAGGACCTTACACTTGGCCTTGTTGAATTTCAGAAGGTGCCCACCTCTCCAGCCAGTTCAGGTCCCTCTGGATGGATCCCTGCCCTCTAGCAAGTCGACTGTGCCACACAGCTTGGTGTCATCTGCAAACTTGCTGAGGGTGCACTGAATTCCTCTGTCCACGTCACTGACAAAGATGTTAAACAGTACCGGTCCCAGCACTGACCCCTGATGGACACCACTTGTCACTGGTCTTCAGGTGGACATTGTGCCCTTGATCATCACTCTCTGCATGTGACCATCCAGCCAATTCCTGATCCAGCAAGTGGTCCACCCATCAAGTCCGTATTTTTCCAGTTTGGTGACCAGGATGTCATGTGGGACAGAGTCAAATGCCTTACTCAGATCCAGGTAGATGATATCAGTTGCCCTTCCCTTGTCCACCGCTGCTGTGACTTCATCATAGAAAGCCACCAAATTAGTAAGGCATGATTTGCCCTTGGTGAAGCCATGCTGGTTACCATCAGACACCTCTGCTTTGTTTTCCATCTGCTGCAGCAGAGCCTTCAGGAGAATCTGCTCCATGATCTTGCCAGGCAGAGGTGAGACTGACCAGTCTTTAGTTCCCAATCCTAAAAATATAATTATTTTATTTCCAGAAACCCCCACCTTCAACTATATTAATTTTCAATTAAATTTCAATTTATTAACAGGCTTCAATTTGACTGGGGAAAACCTTCAAAGGGTGCTATAGACAAATTCAGAAATTCAGGAACTCAGAAAATGCAAAAGGCTAAGCTATAAGCAGTTTCTTACCCCATTATCAGTGTGATTTAAGGAGAGAATTAAGAGAACGAAGGCTTACTCACTACGTTGAGGAGAATGATGCTCGTTATGGAATCCTTGCTGTATTATCTCTGCGGCTCAATTGGTTCTGGCTATAAATAATATCCAATCAGATTCAAAAGGCAAAGTCCAGTATTTAAAATATGTGTTTACCACGAGGCAGAGCTCTGTAGAAATCACTGCCTCCATCAGGGGCACGGGAGAGCCAAGCTGCTTCAATCCCTCAATGAGAATACAGCCAGGTAACAAGAGGAAAGCTGGCTGCTAGGAAGGTCCTAAGGAGCCGGGTCCGGGTGCAGCCAGAAGTTCTCTCAAAAGGGACCCAGGACTCGCCGAGCCTGCAAAGCTGCAGGGTAGCGCAGAGTGGGGACTGTCCAGAAGGCAGACACAGTACAAACCCAAGAGCCGTACAAAAGACAGGAGTCGTCAGAGCCGGGACGGTCCCAAAACGGGGAGCCTTCAGGCGGGAACCTCTCAGACGGGAACCTCTCGCGCCTTTTGCCTTGCCCATTACTGCCTTTTGGGACAAGATGTTCATTTGCCCATACACAGTGGGCGCCAAAACTCAGCCAATAGCAGCTCAAATCCCTGCGCGGGCTGGCGGCACGCGCCTCAGAACGTGCCGAAAGGGCACTCTGCTGCCCGCCCTTGCAAGCCCACAGGGCGGGGAAGCAGTTTTGCCCCTTCCTCTCCTCCTATCCAAAACTCGTAGTGGAGGGAGGGGGGAGAGAGAAGGAAGGAATTTGGGGTGTCCAAGACAAGTAGTATTATGAATATAAAATATAATTAAGAATATGACTTCATGTGTTCTAAAGATGAATGTAGAAGTCACACAATCAGTTGCTGAGGTTGAAAAGGAGCTCTGGGTTTAACTGCCCTGCTCAGAAGGTGGGCAGCTAGAGCATTCCACTCAGGACTATGATCTGAGTTTTTCCTATCTCTACCAGATGGTTTTTACCATCTCTAAGGCAACAACTCCATAGCTTGCCTAGGCAACTTGTTTCAACACTCTATCGATCTTTATGTAAAACACTCCAGTCCCTTCATTATTGTGGCTCTGTGCTAGGATCCCTCAAGGATGTCCATGTCTTGTACTGGAGAGCCCCCTAAACCAGGGACCAGGTGGGATCTATCCTAGGGTGCTGAGAGAGCTGGCAGATGAGCTGGCCAAGCCACTGGCCATCATTTGTCAACAGTCTGGCACACTGGAGGAGTTCCTGAAGACTGGAAGTTGGTCAGAAGGGGCACCCAGGAAATTACAGACCTGTCAGCCTAACCTCAGTGCCAGGAAAGGTAATGGAACAGATCATGCTGAGTGCAATCACAGGGCACCTACACGATGGCCAAGAGATCAGACCCAGCCAGCATAGATTTAGGAGAAGCAGGTCCTGCTTGACCAACCTCATCTCTTTTTATGACCAGCTGACCCACCTGGTGGACATGGAGAAGACTGTGGATGTAGTCTGCCTGGACTGTCAGCCATAGCAAACTCCTGGCAGCCTCTGGTTTGGACAGAGGCACTCTGTGCTGGGTTAGGAACTGGCTGGATGGCCAGGCCGAGAGAGTGGTGGTGAATGGAGCCATATCCAGCTGGTGGCCATGAGTGGTGTGCCCCAGGGATCAGTGCTGGGCCCAGTCCTGTTTAATATCTTCACTGATGATCTGGGTGAGGGGATTGAGTCCACCATCAGTAGGTTTGCAGATGACATCAAGGTGGAAGCATGTGTCAATCTGTTAGAGGGTAGAAGAGCTCTGCAGAGGGACCTGGACAGGCTGGACAGATGGGTACAGTCCAGTGCCATGAGTTTTAACAAGTCCAAGTGCCAGATTCTGCACTTTGGCCACAACAACCCTATGGCTATAGGCTGGGGACAGAGTGGCTGGAGAGCAGCCAGGCAAAGAGAGACCTGGAGGTACAGGTTGACAGGTGACTGAACATGAGCCAGCAGTGTGCCCAGGTGGCCAAGAAGGCCAATGGCATCCTGGCCTGTATCAGGAATAGTGTGGCCAGCAGGACCAGGGAGGTCATTCTGCCCCTGTACCCAGTGCTGGTTAGGCCACACCTGGAGTCCTGTGTCCAGTTCTGGGCCCCTCAATTTAAGAAAGATGTTGAGCTGCTGGAACATGTCCAGAGAAGGACACCAAGGCTGGTGAGGAGCCTGGAGTCCTGCAAGGAGCAGCTGAGTGAGCTGGGGTTGTTCAGCCTGGAGAAGAGGAGGCTCAGGGGAGACCTCATTGCTGTCTACAACTACCTGAAAGGAGGTTATAGCCAGGCAGAGGTTGGTCTCTTTTTCCCAGGCACCCAGTGACAGAACAAGAGGACACAGTCTCAAACTGCACCAGGGCAGGTTTAGGCTGGACATTAGGAAGAAGTTTTTCACAGAAAGAGTGATTGGCCATTGGAAGGGGCTGCCTGGGAAGGTGGTAGAGTCACCATTGCTGGAGGTGTTTAAGAGGAGGCTGGATGAGGCACTTAGTGCCATGTGTTAGTTAATGAGAAGAGTTTGGTGATAGGTTGGACTTTAGGATCTCAGAGGTCTTTTCCAACCTGGTTAATGCTGTGATTCTATGAAATGGACATGGCACCCCAGATTGGGGCTTCCCAAGGGTGAGAAAGCAGAACGATTCCCTCCCTCAACCTGCTGGCAATGCTTTTTCACTAACGTAGCCCAAAATGCTATTTGCCCTTGCCACACAAGCACACTCCTGGCTCAGGATCAACCTTGTGTCCACCAGGACCCCCAATGCCTTATCTGCAAAGCTGCTTCCCAGATGGTCAGCCCCCAGCCTGTCATAGTGTTTGTGGTTATTCTTCACCAGGTGTAGGACTTTGATGAACAGCATGAGGTTCCTGTTTGCCATTTCTCCAGCCTGTCAAAAGTAGCAACATAGCCCTCTGGTGTTAATTAATCACTTGTATCACTGAGTCTTGTATCACTTACACGACAAGTTCCAGACCCAAATAAATGTCATGGGCACCTGCAGCCCAGAGGGCCAACCATATTCTGAGCTGCATCTAAAAGAAGCATTGCCAGCAAGTCAAGGGAGGTGATTCTGCTGTTCTGCTTGGCTCCAGCAAGACCTTGCCTGGAGTAGTGTGTTCATCTCTGGAACTCTCAGCACATGAAGGACATGGACCTGTTGGAGTAGATCCAGAGAAGAGCCACAAAAATTATCAGAGGTCTGAAACACTTCTGATATGGAGAAAGGCTGAAATTCAGCCTGGAGAACAGAAGGCTGCAGAGAGACCTCATTGCAGACTTTCAGTAAGTAAAGAGGAACTATAGAAGTGATGGGAAGAATCTTTTCAGCAGGGCCTGCTGCAACAGGACAAGGAGCATTGATTTTACACTAAAATGAGGCAGATTTAGTCTAGATAGAAGAAAGAAATCTTTTGCAGTGAGAGCGGTGAAACACTGGAGCAGGTTGCCCACAGAGGTAGTAGACACCACCCTGTTTCCATAATTGGAGGCATTTAAGGTAAGGTTGGACAGAACTCTGAACAACCTGATCTAGTTGAAGATGTCTCTGCTTGCTGCAAGGAGGTTGGACTAGATGACCTTTAAAGCTCCCTTCCAACCCAAAGCATTCTAGGATGCACATTGTATGTAGCAGGAGCTACAACCTATGTTCCTAGTGGATTCTGGTTGCATGATTTGCAGAGCCTTAAAGCTGCTGAGACCACCTAGATATTAAGATCACAATCAGCTCACCCGTCAGAGTCACAGCAGGGCCACTGTGCAGAAGGGCCATTTGTCTTGTTCATGCAGCATCATGCAATTCTCAGTCATGAGAATAAATCAATTACACGGGAGAGTGAAGGAGCAGTAACAGCTGCTTATTGCAGATGTGCAGCAGTTCTGAGATACAAGCAAATTGTCAGCATCTTTTTTTGGATTCGCTCCATTTTGTGAACAATCTCCTTTTGCAGTTTATCTTTCTGCCTAAGAAGGAGAGTGCCTACTTTCTATTTATAACTTCGCTGGGAAAGATTCAATGTTTTGATTTTATTAGAACACTATTAAAACAGAAACATTCCAGAGCCCCAAACTGAAAGATAAATTCATATTCATGTTTGTGTTTCCCTTAAGCCTGTGTTCCCGAGCAGAAACACTTGATAGGCACAGTGTTGTGTAACTGCTTGGCTTGTACAATTGTACCTAGCACATCCAATGCCTTCTCTACCAGATAATCCTCTATGAATAAACACTGATATTTAACTATTTTTAAATTTACTTTAATTAAAATTTCCAGCTAGCCCAATATGTCTTTTCTGACAAGGAGGATTAAATTTAGGTTCCTAAACTGACATAATTAAATTGCAATGTGCCTGAAAGTGAGGGATGCTCTTTTAATGTTGTAGACTTGATGGAGACTGCAGTGTGCCAAACCAGTTTCCTGCTTTGCCAGTAAATTTCCTGAATATTCTCAGCCAGATTGTTTAACTTGCTTCTTTGTTTCTGATCTGCAAAGCTGGCATGTTCCTTTTCCTCTTCTGGTTATCTTTGTTGTAAGATGGTAAGAGCAGAGCAGTGCTCTGTAGAGGTTGCAGATACTAAAGTAGAGTGTCACTGTGATCATGGGTTTGTATTTAGGAGCCTTCCTACAAAGACTGCACTTCTAACTTGTAAGCAGTTTTGGTAGATGCTGCCTCGACAAACAAGATGCATTTTAGCATTTGCTCTTTGGGCTGCATGGTCAGAGCAATTCTAACTTTACTAGGAAATGTTTTTCTACTCTCCCATCTATTTGGAACAAAACCTAGATAACATGTTACCTAAGTTATCTAGAAATGTCTTCAACATGAGAGACTACGCAGAATACTTATCCCATTCTAAATTAACCAACTACTGGCCTTCAGTACAGTCTGAATTCCATTCTCTGGGTGAACTCTGTTTATGATATGCTAGGAAGAAATATGTATGAACAGGAAAAAACACCCTAAGGCCACTCATTGAAGATGAAAATTAGACCTGCATTAGTTTGGGATTTTCCAAAGTCCTGCATGTACTGCCTTTTGCATTATGATGTTTCACTTGCCTTCATTCTCTATCAGGGAACAGAAGTACCAAACAGAGATTATAATTTTTCCACACAGAACCATGAAATTCAAGAACAAGGAAACCAACCCCCTGTGAGCAAGAAATGGCATCTTTCTTTTGCCAACCCTGCTAGTCATCGCTGTGGATACAGCCTTCAGTTTACTGAGAGTGGAGAAGTGCTGGCAGAGTGCCATAACCACTGCACCAGACCAGACAAGAAGAAGTTACAGATTTGGGAGGAGAGTCACCATCAAAAGTGCTGAAAACAGAATGTGTTTTGTTATGTTAATGTTTATTGGAAGCATACCATCACCAAAGAATTTCTGAGGCAAACCAAGACTAGCCAGGAAACTATCACAGATGGTATTTTTCATTTTTCCAGTAATTTGACTTTCTTTCCTCCCTCCTTCTCCTTTCCCCCCACCCCCCAAACTATAGAATGATCACCAAAAAAGTGCTTTATACTGATGTCTTACAGAGTATGTGCCAAGAAATACCAGCTCAAGTAATGTCATCTGGCCTGAAACACCAGCTTGCTTCTTTGCACCATTTTGCAATGTCCCTCTGAGTAAAGACTCTTCTGAGACTGTACTGGCCTGGAGAAACACTGTTCATCTTCTGCTTTACTGCCAGAACAGAGCTCTGCCAAATAATAGCTGTTGTGAGATATGACATTAAATTGGAGACTCCATGTTCTCTTTTGGACAATCTCCTCTCCTGAAAGACTAACTGAAGAAAAATCTTGACAAAAACCACAGCTAAACACTGGCTTTAAAAAATGTAAATGGAACTTGATTTTTATCCGTCTTTCTTCAGACTTGATCAATTCAATCCCCAACTCATCCTCCACCCACTCCGATGCTTTAATTTGCTTTCTCTTTGTTATCTATGGCAGTGGCATCTTCTTCACTGTGATACAGCATCCTTGGGCAGGATATGAATCAGGACAAAACATTCTGTCTACAAGAACATGGATTTCAGCCTTATTTCTGTCACTCTAAAAGTTATGACTAAATTGCGCTATCATTTTCTGTGACATGCATTGTTAACTAGATCTCTCTAGTGATAGACACAGCTGGTGCTCCAGTCTGAGACTACATGTGTGAGTTTACACAGTACAAGTTACGCCAAAAATGTTTCTCTGCAAGTTAGGATCAGAATAACAAAACAATGTCTTCTCTTCTTGGATTGTAATCCAACTGATTTTATCTCTACTTTCCAAACCATGTATACATCCTTGTGTTGGACTACAAATGACCTCAGTCTGGTAAACTCACACACAGGCAGCTTTGCTGCAAAACCCCACCACTAAAACCCAAACAGAAATCTCTGAATAATCACACCATTGTTAATGCAGCTGCCTACAATATTGGCCATTCAAGAGGGGCTTCTAGATGTTTTCAGAACTTTAATGTTGATATCCTACAGAATTATTGCACAATTATGTATTTTTCCAGAGAGTTGGTTTTTTTTTTCATGGCTGAATGATATCACTGTGCTTCAACTCAAACTCCCTCAGCATCATGAGCACTTAGTTGAAAATATTTGCTTTTATTTATATAGAGCTGGAGACCACAACTTATACCCTAGAGTTTAATAACACAGGATTCAGGGCCAGAGTCTAACTACTAATACATGAAGATATAGCATGAAAAGACATTCCCATGTATAGCAGACCATATATCTAAGACAAGGAAAAGATTCTTAAATCTCTACCATTTTACCCATTTTAATTGAAAAGCTCAACTTCAGCTAGTAGTCCTCCTTTTTCAGTTTGCATAGTTATTTAGGAAATTTCTGGCTAATTATCTACTTATACTAGTGTTTCACTAGAAAAGAATAACTGAAACCAGACAAAATGTCAAGAAAACAAAGGAACAGATCTGTATTATCTACCTGTCTTTTCTGCCAAAACTAGTTAAACTCAAATCATGGTTAATAAAAACCACTAGAGGCAGTTCTGCCCCTTCCAACACAAGGACATTTTCTACCAAAAAAAACCAACCCAAAAAACCCCAAAGCCCCCACCCCCCAAAAAAAAAAATTAAGAGACAGTTTTTAGAGAAATTAATTCCAAATTTCAGACATATTGTAAGAAAAAAGGAAAAAAACCCTCTTGCTCCTGGGGGTGAGCATGCTCAGCTATTGCAGTAGTCCTGTTCTCATGAAACCAGCCCACTAAGCAGCTGCCTGACACTCACTGCACCTTCTGCACTGCTGGATTTTGTTACCTTGTGGTCCTTAAAGGGCAGAGTTCACCCCTATGCTGACCTCAAGGCAGCCTCAAGTTCCTGCCATGAGGAGAGGGATTGGTGATGCTAGCCTAATGCCCTGTAGGCACTACGGTCTAGGGAAGAATTTGGAGTAACACTGGCCAGGATTATTTTACTGAATGAGATCACAGCAACATTTTTGGATGGAAACAGAGTGGGATTAAGGAGAGAAGGAAGAGCTCTCACATGGAAAGCTCTAAAGATACCAAATGCTAAAAGCTCATTCAGAGGCTGAAGTTTCCATCAGTAATTAAGAGCTTTTCCATTAGTGAGAGAGACATTAAAAGTTTTTTCCATCTTTTTTCCCTCAAAAATCTGGAAGGATTTAATAAATCATCATAAATGGAGGAGATGGAAAGTGGCTGGGGGGAGATAGAGAAAAAAACTTCCCTTGAAGGTATGGGAGTGACACATGATTAAAGATTTTGTTTTCATTATTTCATGTCCCAGGTAAAGGTGCATGTCTAGAAAAAAAACCAAATCACATAGAGAAGCCTGTGATGGAGAAGTCTGTGTTGGCTAAGTGATCACATCACTGGACTTACAAAGGCTTTCCAGTGTCTGAAAATGCTGTGGTTGGGCATGATCTTCCTGAGCATCAGCAGAAACAATGAGGCATTGCCTCCCAATAGGCTGCTTCTCTCAAGCTGCTGCCAGGTCTCCCAGGCAAGGAGGCAGCTGTGCCTGTATGGGGACCATAACAGAGGTTCAGCCTGAGTTCAGGAGCTGTGGCTCTCACACCCTCCTCGCCATATGGCCACATAAAGCATTGCTTTGGCTTTTGTTACAGAGCCATGCACACAGGCTGGAAAATTCAGTTTGCTCATTTTATTAGGAAATGCTGCAGAGCTGCTGTGCAGTTCAGAACAACTGCACCAATTGTTTGCAAATACACTTTGTGAACAATAAACCAATAATGATGTGTGGAAACAGCATTCACTGCTAGTGCTTTGCCTTCCTTTTGAAAAACTTGTTAGGCTTTCCCAATTTATCTAAGGTTTGTTTACTGCATCTCATTGAATTTTTAAATTAAATGAATCTGCTGTAAGATGAACATCTATGCTTTGTTCTTAGTTTCCAATATAATAAACTCTGTATTACTTTCTGACTGAAGGGAGAGCCATTCAAAGAGAAGGTTTTCAATAAGTATTAATCAAAACCAGAAAATAGCAATTAATTATTTTCATTTTTCTTGAATCCAGAAAGAGCAATTTATGCATAGCCACACTCAACTGTGCTTATTTAGAACACAGAGAAAAAAGCCCCAAAGCAACTGTTACCTTCCTTTGATCCATAGGACTCCTGAAAGGAAGAGAAACATGCCAGTGTGGTATCACAGAATCATACACTAGTTTGGGTTGGAAGCAGATTTTAAAGGTCATCCAGTCCAGCATAATTTTCAGTGACTTAAGTTTTTTAATGGTTTGATTCTTGACAATGTGCATGATCTGCAGAGTGTCCCTGTAAGATTCATTCACTTACATAGAATCATAATATTGTTTTGACTTGAAAAGAGGTCTTAAGGTCATTGAGACCAACTGTGAAGTGGATCCTATCAGGATGAATGATCGGAAAATGCAGAGGAAACAGGATTTGCAGGTACCTTGCAGAGGTATTTGTGACGAGGAGCAATACAGAGTGGAATGTGCTTGCAGCTGGGTGTACTGCTCAGAGTTCCCAAGAACGGTAAAAAGCTCTTAACGTCTTTGAGAACAGCAACGAAACTGGACTCTGCATCCATCTGACATGGTTTGCATTCCCTGAGTATGACTACAAATGGTGCTAAGTTACACAATGGTCCATGCTTTCTATACATCCCTAAAATACATTTAGTGCACCAAAAGTCTATGTAAGTGATAAAAGCCAGTAGCAGCAGAACTTCCAAACTATTCATGAAAATCCTATATCATATTAATCTTAACTAGGAGTAAATCATTAATTTGGGGTGGGATTCATTCTACTTAACCATCTAAAAGTTAGCTGAGCTACTCATTGTGGGATTCTTAGCATCAGTCAAAAGCAATGCACACCTCCCAAGAGGCATAATGAATCACAGAAACACAGCAATGCTGCTTTTTTTTCCAAAGCACCCTTCCAACACCACACACTTGAGGAACTTCTGAGCCAGTATTTGCAGCTTTGTGTTAAAACATGTCAGACATCAAATTTCAGATCTCTTTCTTTTGTTAGAACTGACCTCCTACTCCATTTTCATGCTCTTTAATCTCTTGAAGACTTTACTTTTGATCCCCCAAGAGCTTACTTCTTTGAGAATTTGTGGTGAAATACATTGTTAAATTTTTGGGGAAGTCACGTGCTCAGTCTCAACCTTTGTCCAAACTAACTGATCCTTTCAAGGACTTCCATGTAGCTTGTAAGGTGTGACTTCCCTCTCGAAACTTAGCGGACTCTTTCACAGTATACCTATTCAAGTTTCCACTAATACATAATTTATTATTTTTTCTATCATTTTTTCAAGTCTAAACTGATCAGCAGTTTTGCAGAGCTTACCAATTCCTCTTAAGAAAAACACTGCATTATATGCGTGGTGGTATGGCAGTTACCTGCCCACCCCCCTACTTTGAAATAACCCAGGGTAGACTCAGATGGCTGGAAGTTAATAAATGAAGCTTTCTGTTTACAGCTTTGCACAGTATACAAGCAGATATATACAATACATAACAGATATTTACAGATATATACAGTGAAAAGGTAATACAGAAACACCACACTCCTCCAAGAGATCAAAGTCTCTAAGAGGGGTTTTCAATCACTCTACCACCTTCCCCCCACTTCCCAATCTTATCTCACTATCTGTCTTATGTGACAGGAAAGCAAGAATAGATCACCCAGGGGTATTAGCAGCAGGAAAGTAGTTAGTGAAATTACTCAGATCCAGCTAGGAAGGCAGAGTGATGTGGCAAGCCAGAGCAGCTCAAGCAACTCTTACCTATGTTTGGATTACAACTCTTAAAAATTATTTTTCCTTTTTCAGTAAACCTATGAGTGAAGTAGCATCATCAGTGGTTTCCTTTCTCAGCCTATAGTCTAATTTCTCATTCAAATCCTCCAATTAGTTCAAACCAGCACAATCCACCCCTGTCTACTTCACTCAGAGTTTACTGAGAATTATCTGTCTAATATAAAAAAATATTTATAATAATGAATATCACAAACTAAGTTCACACTTCATTCTGGATGTATCTTGGATGCAGGTGATTCAAAAGCTCCGAAAACAGGAAACAGTTTGTCTCCTCACAGATGAGACCAGGGACTCTCAGGTAACATTGGGTTCGTGCTCACATACTGTAGATTCTCTTGTGTTGGACGCCAGACAAAACCTAGAACAGAAAACTCCTAACAGCTTGTATTATACATTCTGAATTTAAACCGTTTCAGCTAAGATTAGATTTCTCTGTAGAATACACTGGATTTCATAATTCTTCTGCATTATCCAGTATGTGTGACTAGGACCTTCTGCAGAAACCACCCTTTGGACAGGTTTCCCTTCATCCGAAGGAGATAATACCCAAGCAGTTTTCCCTAACAGATTCTTTTCACATACAACAGGAACTCTATTACCATCCACTGTTTGTACCAAATCTGATTGGGCAGATCCTGCTCTGTTTACAGAACCCCTACTGTTTACCAACCAGGTTGCTTGTGCTAAATGTTTGGCCCAGTTTTTCAAAGTTCCACCCCCCATAGCTTTTAGGGTGGTCTTTAGCAAACCATTGTAGCGTTTGATCTTTCCTGAAGCTGGTGCATAGTAGGGTATGTGGTAGATCCACTCAATACTGTGCTTTTTGGCCCAGTTTTTCACAAGATTGTTCTTGAAATGAGTGCCATTGTCTGATTCGATTCTCTCTGGAGTTCCATGTCTCCACATGATTTGTCTCTCCAAACCAAGAATGGTGTTACATGCAGTAGCATGTGGAACTGGTTTCCAGCCATCCAGTGCTTGCGTCCACCATTGTTAGCACATACTACTTGCCAGAATGAGAACAAGGTAAAGTGATGTAATCAATCTGTTACACTTAACCATACTTGTACTTTAACCATCTCTCCCCATACCATAAGGGCTTGATTTGCTTAGCCTGCTTAATAGCAGCACAAAAGTCGCAGTCTATGACTTGGGTAATAGCATCCATGGATAAGTCAATTGACCTATCGCATGGCCATTGGTAAGTTGCATCCCTACCTTGATGTCCAGATGAATCACGGGCCCTTTGAGCTAAGAACAGTTCTCCTCGGTGTTTCCAATCAAGATCAAGGTCACGGTTCATGTCAGCTTGAGAAATTTTAGCATCTTGGTCTGCCTGATGCTTGTGTTGCTGTTCCTTAGTAGCTCTGCTTTTATGCGTATGTGCATCTACGTGTCGCATCTTCACTAGAATTCTCTCCAGTTGTGCATCAATGTCCTGCCATAGATCAGCACACCAAATAGGCTTTCCTTTCCTCTGCCAACCACTCTTTTTCCAGTCTTTTAGCCAACCCCATAGAGCATTGGCTACCATCCATGAGTCAGTGTACAGGTAAAGGATAGGCCAATTTTCCTGTTCAGCCACATCAAGAGCAAGTTGGACTGCTTTTACCTCACTGAATTGACTGGATTCACCTTCTTCATCTTTCACTTCAGTAACTCTCTTCATAGGACTCCAGACTGACTTCCATCTTTGCTTATTCCCAACAAGACAACAGGAACGATCTGTGAACAAAGCATAGTTCTTTTCCTGATCAGAAATATCACTATAGGGAGGAGCTTCTTTAGCACGAACTGGCTTCTCCTCTGGAGGTTTTGTAGAGCCTGTGCCTTCTGGCCAGCTGGTGATCACTTCTACCAGACCAGGTTGATCAAGATTACGATGTGTGCTCTTTGAGTTATCAAAGCCATCCATTTAGACCAGGTTGCATCTGTGGCATGATGAGATGATGAACATTTATCTTTGAACCAGTTTAGAATTGGCAATCTAGGAGCTAAAAGTAATTATGACTTAGTTCAAATCACTTCAGAAGCTGCTTTCACTCCTTTGTACGCTGCTAGTATTTCTTTCTCTGTTGGGGTATAATTTGCCTCTGAACCTCTGTAGCCATGACCCCAAAAACCAAGTGGATGACCATGTGTTTCATTTGGAATTCTCTGCCAAAGACCCCAAGTTGGACCATTGTCACTTGCAGCCCTATACAGAATATTTTTAATGTCCGGACCAGATTGAACAGGTCCCATGCCCACTGCATTCACTACTTCTCACTTTATCTGATCAAAGGCTGCTTGTTTTTTAGGTCCCCACTCAACATTGTTTCTCTTACATGAATCACAGGACACAACCGAACCAGGTGATCCAGACTGGCCAAAGGAATATTCCATGCCATATAACATCAGCTCAGATACAAGAATGAGGTAACAGAAGGAAGTTTGGGGAAGATCCGTCTATGGCGTCTGTTCTCCAAAAGTAACCATCAAGCGTAGATGGTTGATCTGCTTCCAAGACTAAAACATTGTCCAGCTGATAGGAAGTAGACATTAACATCTCTCTCTGCTCCTGCTTCCACACAGCCTGTTGCTTTTGCTTATTTTCATTATTAAATTGCTTCTAAGTGGCCTTCGTATATTTTCCCCTCTCCTCTGCCCATTTAAGAGGGGGAGCGATAGAGTGGCTGTGGTGGGCATTTGGCCCCAGCGGGGGTAAACCACCACACAACAAAATGTCAATTATTTTGTTACCTTTCTTGAGGACTTCCTCAGCAGTTTGGCCCCACACAATGATGTTGTCGATGAATTGTATGTGTTTGGGAGCTTTACCTTTCTGCAATGCATTGTGGATCACTGAGTGACAGATTGTTGAACTGTTTCCACCCCTGAGGTAAATGGTTAAACTGATACTGGATTCCTCTCCAGGTGAATGCAAACTGAGGCCTGCATTCCTTTGCTATGGCAAATAGAGAAGAAAGCATTAGCAATATCTATGGTAGCATACCATTTGGCGTCCTTCAATTGCAGCTCATACTGGAGTTTCGGCATGTCCGGTATAGCTGCACTCATGGGTAGAGTGGCCTCATTGAGGGCATGGAAATCAATTTTGAGGCCCCAATCACCATTAGCCTTGCACACAGGCCAAATAGGACTGTTGAAAGGTGAATGAGCTTTCTTGATGACCTTCTGACTTTCTAGTTGACAAATCAGCTGATGAATGGGCAACAGAGAGTCATGGTTAGTTCTGTATTGCCTGTGATGCACTGTTTCAGTGGCAATTGGCAGTTTCAGGTCCTCTATATCATGATGTCCCACAACTGCAGATTCGTCTGAAAGTTCAGGTCTAATAGACAGTTTCAATTTACCATCCTCAATCTCTACAGATGCTATACCAAGAGCCCATTTATGACCCTTTGGATCTTTGAAACAACCTTGTCTCAAAAAGTCAATTCCCAGAATGCAAGGTGCATCAGGACCAGTTACAACAGTATGCTTCTTCCATTCTTTACCAGTTAAACTTATTTCAGTCTGCAACTTAGTTAATTCTTGAGAACCACCAGAATCCAGAAATAGTTATAGCCTCTGTCCCTTTGCAACTTAATGGCAATGAAGTACACTGAGGACCTGTATCAACTAAAGCCCTGTATTTCCAAACTTTTGAACTGCCAGGCCACCTAATGAATACATTCCAATAGATTCAGTTTTATCCACTATGCCTTTCCTCCTCCTGGCTAGAGAAACGGCACCTCTAATGCTGAACATGGCATGTAGGGTGTACACAGTGCTTGGTGGTGTTGTGAGAGGAATTACAATTATAGAATAATTGCAGTTGCTCTGAGGAGCAGAAGAAGTGACAGCTACTTTCCTGGCATTGCTGCCTCTGTTTCTGCCACTCTGCAGTTCCCTGACTCTCTTTGAAAGGACTGAAGTAGGTTGACCATCCCATTTGTTCATGTTCTCACCAAATTGGTCACACAGGATTATCCAGAGTGACACACATGATTGCTGATGTCTGGGTGGAATTTGTCTCCTGGACCAGAATTGCCTTGCAGGAGGTGGGCGTCTGTTCCTGATAGCAGAAACATGCAGCCATTCAGATGATGAAGGAATGGTATCCTTTGCCAGGTTGGATATAGAGGTTTTGAGTTCCTCCTTCAGTTCTTTCATGCTATCTTTAATACCATCCTCTATCGTTGTAGTCATATCTTTTAGCTCTGTAGTCACAGTTTGTATGGCAGAGACTAGGGCAGAATGTGACAAGCTGTCGCCAACAGTGAGCAGCCTTCCATTATCCCCCTTTGACAGAAACTTGCTAGCTAAGATGTTGGCATAGGATGAAGGAGCAAGTTTAATAAGCTTCTTTATAAGACCTGTCCCAAGAGGAATGTTATCAGGCTCATGTATGGCATGATCTCCAATAAAGCACTTCCTTCACAGCAAACTCTTTCAGAAGCTTAATTCCCTGCTCAACTGTGTTCCATTTCCTAGCTACCCATGGCAAGTCTTCTCAGGAGGTGTATCTCATACCCACAGCCAGCAGAAGGTGTGCCCACAAGCTAACCACACCAAGATTGGTTGCCAGGTGTTTGTCCACTCCACTCTCCTTTGCAAGTGGGCCTAGCTTCTTTGCAGACTTGTCTCCTACCTGTGGGGCATTTGCACCCATAGTACAACATCTCACTAATCAGTTTAGGATTGGTTCTCCTGATTCCCTTAAATATTCCTTTCTAACTTACCTAACCTCTCTGAGGGGATCATTGGAGCCCTGGATATCATCCTTCTCTTCCTCTCCTTGCTGGTCTGTTGGTACCTGGCCAAATAAAATTCTCCTAACAGCATTCCTAATCTCCTGAGAGCCATCTTCCCCCTTGGTAGCTAATCCTACATTATCCTCATATTTAGCTCTCAGTAAACCGGTCAAATCTTTAAGACTAAGTTCCTCCTCTTCTTCCTCTTCCAGAGGTACTTGTCCCTAAGTCTTCCTTTGACCCATGCTTTGACCCAATCTTAGATTGCATCTTTGCAGGGCCAGTTTAACAGAAGATACGGTTTCTAACAGATCTGAATTTTGGGGAGCTTGAGCTGCTGCTGCCTTAGAATCAGAATTGTCTCTCTGAGAATTCAAACTCTTAGGAGAAATTGTAGAAATAAGGCCTTTTGAGTCCTGAGTAGTTTGACCTCAATTATTGTCAACAGCTGCAGTACTATCAACATTGTTATAAGAACATTTTCTGGGCCTATAGCCAGAATTACTATCTGAATCTGACTAGAAACATGTTTGTTTCTCTTTCTCTTAGCCCATTCTGTCTGGTTTTTTTTTAAGTCAGAGCAGACGCTTTCAGGCTTAGAGCAGAAATTAGGAATAAATCCATAATTAATAAGAATACAATTACACATGTCAAACATAACTCTGTGGTGTTTGAATAGAAGTTTTGACAGGGGTCAGGAACACTGCTCTTTGGCAGGATCACCCTTACCAGAGCTGCTGAATAGCTCATTTGATTACTAATATTTTCTGACTTATTAAAAGCATCAATAACAGTATTGGTAGCTATCTCAGTCATATTGAATCCAACCCACAAAAATATATAATTGCAGAAATTCCAAAATATTCTTTCAATCTTCCTCCATGCCAAATATCATAGAAAAATACCAATTCTGGCCACAAACCATCCATGTAAAAACCACATCATTACAGAAGAAATAATTTAGTATAACAGCCAGGTCAGCTTAATTTTTAACTTCCAGGATTAATTAGCAATCAAACAAATGGAATTTAACCTCTGCCCCATGTTGAGCGCCAATTAAAATATAATGTGGTGGCTTGGCAGTTCCTCACCCCCCCACACTTTGAAATAACCCAGGGTAGACTCAGATGGCTGGAAGTTAATAAACGAAGCTTTCTATTTACAGCTTTGCACAATATACAAGCAGATATATACCATATTTACAGATATATACAGTGAAAAGGTAATACAGAAACACCACCACACTCCTCCCAGAGATCAAAGTCTCTAAGAGGGGTTTTCAACCACTCTACCACCTTCCCCCCACTTCCCAATCTTATCTCACTATCTGTCTTATGTGACAGGAAAGCAAGAGTAGATTGACCAGGGGGATTAGCAGCAAAGTAGTTAGTGAAATTATTCAGATCCAGCTAGGAAGGCAGAGTGATGTGGCAGCCAGAGTAGCTCAAGCAACTCTATCTTATCTATGTTTGGGTTACAACTCTTTGTATTAGGTTTAAGCTCGCCCTCCCCCACCTCAAGTTCAATACTTAATTTGATTTGGAAGATTAAAAAAAAAAAAAAAAGAAAGTTTAACAATAAATAGAAGGTAAGGGGAGTTACAGAGGATGAGGAAAAAAGGGAGCAAAATACAGGGTAGAGGTATAAGGTAAGGGGAGCTACAGAGGATAGGGGGAAAGGGAACAAAAGTACAAAATATAAAATACAACCATAGATTGGAGTGGATGGAAGTTAAATCCAAGTGGTGAAGGTGGTAATTGGTGGTGGATGCAGAGGAATGCAGTGAATTATAGAGTTCCAAAATATGATTGTTCTCCCCATGAGTTTGCTGGAGAGCACGCGGTGAGCAGCAGCAGCAAGGAAGCAGGATGCTGGGCAGGTGAGGGAGCAGAGGCCAAGAGAGAGAAACAAGAAGTTCATCTCCCCTTTATAGGAGTCTCCTCAGGAAGTGGGAGAGGCTAAACATGACACCTGGGGGTAGGTCAGACCGCCCTCAGGGAGGAGTCAGGTTACAGTTCCAGGTAAGCTTAACCCTTTACACTCTTAAACATTTTTTGTTCTTTTTCAGGAAACCTGTGAGTGAAGTAGCATCATCAGTGTTTTCATTTCTCAGCCTATAGCCTAATTTCTCATACAAATCCTCCAATTAGTTCAAATCAGCACAATATGTTTGGCATTTTTAAGTCCTCTCACATTTACATGAGATGACTCCAGGCAGCAGCTCACCTACATCACACTTCAGCTCCTGTAGCTCCTGTTCAGTGAACACTACCTGCTCCAGATTATCTTGTGCTGCTTTGGTCTATAAAGATCCAAATCAGTCTTACTTGAAGCAGAGCTGCATCTCCTTTTCTGATCAGTAAATGTGAAGTTCCTCAATATTTGCTGTGTTTTCAAGCCTATTTTTTTCTTTCTCAATTTGAACTGACCTATTTCCTGTCCTATACCTCGATCGCAGTCTTTTAAATACAGAACTATTTCTTTACTCTATGAAGTCACTGTCTTTAAAAATACCCCAGAGAGTGCAAATTCTTCAATAAGTCTCTAGATCCCTGTTATTCTGCCAGTAAAAGAAGTCTTTGAAGAGCTATGATCAAGACTCAAAAAGAGAGAAAAAAATTAACGGCATTAGATATTTTTCTGAATGTTGGAAAGACCATCATGACCCCTACAAAAAGCTCCAAGTCAGCTTTTCCTGTCAGGACGGAGCTATCATCACACTGGCTGCCTTCTCCCAGAGGAACAAAAAACACTGTAGATGCTGACGGGGCCCAATTTATGGCTTGGGGTCCTTACTTATATTCAATCATCCAAGCGCTAAGAACACATCTATTAACTTTCTCATACTTACTCATACAGGATGCCAGCTAAATTACACAATTCAAGTCCATCACTCCTTCAACCTTCAAATACAGAAATACAATCTGAGCACCTCAAGCTGCAATTCAGACTATTTAAACAATTTCAGTTTAAAAAAAGCTACTTAATTATAAAACAGCAACCCCCAAAAACCCATTAGCTTCGGGTCAGATACCACTTCACAAAGTCTGAACAAGTCTTAACAGAAGGGCTCCAATCTGCATTAAAAATACCTCAATAGCAGGAGTCGTCAAGCATTTTCAGGCAAGTTATGCGAAATTTAATCTGCTGTCTCATCCACTGTTTCTGAAAAGTTCCCTTTTCCTTTGCAACTTTTTAAAAAACATATGTAACCTCTTTTCCTACAGAGATGAGTAACCTACCTGTATTAAACCTGCTAACACTATTACAGAATCATTGAGGCTGGAATAGACCTGAGATCATCAAGTCCAGCCTATGACCTAACACCACCACATCAACCAGACCATGCCACATCCAATCTTCCCTTAAACTTCTCTAGGGACAGCAACGCCACCACCTCCCTGGGCAGTCCATTCCAGTGTTTAATTACCCTTTCCATGAGGAAGTGCTTCCTAATATCCAGCCTAAACCTCCCCTAGTGCAGCTTCAGGCTGTGCCCTCTTGCTTGTCACAAGTTGCGTAGGAGAAGAGCCTGACCCCACCTTACTACAACTTCCCTTCAGGTAGTTGTAGAGTGTGGTAAGGTCACCCCTGAGTCTCCTCTTCTCCAGGCTGCACAACCCCAGCTCCCTCAGCCTCTCCTAAGACTTTGCCTCCAGTCTCTCCTCTGGACCCACTCCAGCACCTATTCAGTATTAGAACAAAAAGCATGCAAACCATATCTCCCACTGCTGTGCCTGCAAGAGTTATTCAAATTCAGCAGAGAGAGCTATTTTCTTCAGGAAAGCACCTTTTCTGTGTTCCACACAATTCCACTCACCCTGTGTGAAGATACAAACCTCCTCACATCACCAGTCCATCTTACAGCATATAGCCAAACACCACTTACCTGGGATGAGCTTAGGAGCTACCACACAGCCCAAGAACTGGGAACATCTGGAAGCTGTTAGAGCAGCTGTACCGAGACTCAACACTATCACAGAATGGTTAATGCTAACACTAGGTAATGCTTTTTTTTTTTCACCCCTGTGGTTATTTCCAGAGTATTATAGCCTGTGCTCAGCAATGTGCCACATATTGTGACCAACATATGTTAAGCACTCTCACATACAAGCTGTGCTGGGTAGAGTTTTGCTGGTCCTATAACAAACTTCAGCAGAAGACACTACAAGGTTAAACATTGCTGCTGACTTTGGTATAGCTATTTGCATCAGAATTTATTGTTATGAAATGCAGTAATTTTTAAATTAAGATTGCACATAACCTCATGCGTAGCTTCTACAAAGAGATGTGCCAGGGGCAAAGCCTTAATTACTGTCATCTGATGGATTCAATTATTAGCATGTAATTAAGAGGTTCACAAAACAGCTAAACTGAACAAGCTAACAAGCTGCCTCAGCCACAAGGCAGCAATGGTGCAATTTTTTACTTAACAAATTTCATATGCAGATTCTGGAAAAATCTGTGGACACTTTCCTACTTTGAAGGCAGCAAACCAGAAGTGCAGAAAAGATGAGAACGACTGAAAAAGTAGCGTAGAACCGAGTTGAGCTAAATATATATTATTCACTAAACACCAATCTCTTACCCATAGACAATGGCCTTCCCTCCCCATCACCTCTGCTCCACAGAATATACTGGTGCAAAAGTTCAGGCCATACTAAAAGGCTGACTCTACTTACAGTCATCCTCCACACTGAGTGAGTGATGTTCAGTGTATTTGAGTTCTGGCATTTCTGAAGTAAGCAGCAGATTTTCACAGGAAGTGTCTTGGAGAAGTGATACAGCTCGATGTTTCTAGTTACTACTGAGAATTGGTATGCAGAAAGATTACTGCTTATACTTGCTCCTATAGAGGCTATGTCACTGCTAAATCTTGTGTACCAGATCAGGGCTGCAGAAAGTAAAAATCTGCATCTGCAGGGAGAAGTGAACAGTTCAGGTGACACTAAAGTGCCCAACAAAGTATTCTATTCCATGTATGTCATACTCAGTACAAAGCTGAGGGAAGAGTCAGACTCTCTTCTTCAGTGGTTGGCATTTGAGGAGGACTCTGTGTTTTCTCCTGTCTTCAATCTCATTATGTGTTCCTGAATCCAGCTCCTGAATCTGGTTCTCATCTGCCATCAAGTCCAGTCCGGCACTTCACCAGTGCCTGCCCATGGCATCTGTGATGACATAAGTTTCTCTCCCTTATTCTTTTGTCTTTCATTTGGGAAGGGAGAGAGGTCTGGTCATCTGTCAAGAGGCTGGCCCAGCCCTAAATCTTGACAATGTTTAAAGCTAAAATCACAATATACACTCAAGGTGCCAACACCCTGTGCAGAATGAGCTGCTCCATCCATCTGGGATACAAGGAACTGAACAATGTCTCTAGAGCATGAGGGTGATGCAGATTTGCCATCCCTCTGTCCTTCACCGTCTGTTATGTGTTATAAACACACACCAAAAATGTAACGTGGAGGCTCACCTCCTCCTCCAGCCAAGTTATCCATGCACGTGACTCTATTCTACCTTTTTCCTTTCTCCTGCAGAGAAGCAGTGATGCATCAGTGACCATCTGTATACTACATCTCTTTATCTAAGGGTGTTGTGGAGGTTCCAAAAAAGCATGGGAAGTAATTCTGATGTATTTTAATAGCGTAGAGTAGCATTCACTGGACAAATAGGAGCGAGAGGAGAAACAGAAAGATAAAGCCCCACACTACAGCAGAGATTGATGCTTCAGTATTCAGCAAATTGCTGTTGACTCCAAGGCCAGCCACAGTAAGACTGGTTACTGCCTGCTTTCCATGCATTGGAGGAAGTGTTGACACAAATGGATCACGATTGATCATCTTTTGTTTTTCTGTTTATTATAAACTTATTGTGTAAGTTAGCTTGAGTCTGCAGGAGTTCTTGGACAGCTCAGAAGATTTCATCTTAGTAATACTGTCAGTGTTAGCAGTGAATTGAGGTGTCACTAGTACCTGCATGTGATCAACTGAGCTTCTGCTTCATTTTCTACATGATAAGGTACCAACCCAGTTTTCCTCTAAAATTGCTCTACTAAAGGTACAGCACTTTCCAGTACATGAACAGTCAGGTTGAGACTAACTGGTCTACCAAGCTGGCCAAATTCTTCTCAAGCCTTTCTGATACTATTAAAGAGCATTTTTGATTTCTGGGAATTCTTTCACTATTTACTACAGCATCTACCCAACCATTCTATGGTACTGAGCTGCATTCTTTTTTCCTGTAAAAAAGAACTTATTCATCTTCCCAAAGAATCCACAAATGGCAAAAATAGGTCAGTGACAAAAAGAGCAAATTACTCTCTATGCCTTTCATACATGGCATATAAATATCGCAGTTTAATATAGAGAAAACAATTGTTGACACACAATAACTACATATCACTTCATATGATTGGATATGTGCAATTTAGTGTTTTATTAAAATACAGGAGCTAACCAAAATCTGATTGCTGATAATGGGAAAATACATTAAAGCCTATCTTCCTACAGTAACTATTAGTCATCTGAAATGACACATGCCCTGAAACAGAATGCAAAAACCTCTCTTCCTGTGAAATAAGAAATACGATAGAAATAAAGTTAAGGGACATGTTTATTTTGAAGCTTTCTGCAAGCAAAATTGCTTTGATACAAAATGACTTTGATGTTACAGTGCTACCATCCACTCAAGCAAAAGAAAACCTCACGTTTACATGAATGCACTTTTATATTTCATATTCTTACAGAATAATAGTTTGGATATCCAGGTGTCTGGCCTCATTGAAAGCAATGGCACAGAAATGCTGCAAGGTATTGGGGTATCATCGTATTACTGACGAGTGCTTAATTACCTCTGTGAGATCTCTGAGAGACACTGTATAAATAAGGGTACTGTGAAGGTGGGTTTGTATTCTTCAGGAGTTTTGTTGTACAGCCGTTAGTGTTTGTTTAGTTAGCTTGGGATGTGTAATTGTGTCTTTCGACTTTTTAGTATTCTCTTTTTTCTTTTTTAAAGAAAAATCATGAGGTATCCTTCACCATTAGCTAATGACGTACTGATAGGCCTATTTTACTGAGGTTTCAGAGACTTACTGTACATTCAGTACACTGTACATTCGGCAATCAGTTTCAGTGTACTTTCTACACATTACTGTGTACAACTGTTAGTTTACATTAAAACTCTTCCCTCTTCTCACAGGATATGGCATAAACAAAAGCAAATCTGACAGAAATTATTCACATAAAATAAGAAGACAAATACACAAATAAGGCCATCTCCAGAATTAAAAATCCACCTCTTGTGATATTTCACAATAATTTCTATATAATTTTTTACATCTTATGAACTTAAATACTGAACGCAAAAGGAAAAGGCCTTTACAGAGCCAATCATATTATCTCTTCAAAGACTTGTCCAATTTGCTGGCTAGTGGCCTTCTCTGGGGAGTTGGAATTTTAGAAGGCTTGGCTGATCCTGGCCGAGAACCTGCTCGGGGTGTCGGTCTGCTTGTAGCAGGAACAGTCTCTGACATATCTGAGCACACAGACTGGATTTCTGAAATGTCAAAGTCAGATGCATCACTGCCTCGACGGCTACTTGACCTGCTGCCTGCCTTGCTTCCTGCCCGGCTTCCAGGTCTGCTTGGTGTTCTTTTGGTTTCTAGAAAGAGAGAATGCGGCCATCAGTATCAGAGGTAAGGATGTGCTGGGATTTCCAACGTCTCAGGCAATCTCAAAAATTTCTCACTGCACAAATTAAACTTTAGACCTCTGCCAGGCAAGCTAGGTGATGCTGTATCTCATGCCAAGATCAAACACTGAGATTTAGTTAATTCATCACTAGCACATGTAATAAAACACCTATTACCCTAGCAACTTTTCTTGACCTACTAGACACCTGGTGTACCTTCATTCAACACTTTCATTCCCTTACAATTTTCTCAGCTATGAATTGAAAGAACTCAGTATCTGGCCTCTTCCAGCATTCAGGATTTTTGGTGTGTGTACCCTGGAGATGTAGATGAATATCCTATTTTTAAAACGTATATTCCCCTAGAAAAAAAAAATCAAACCCACAGGGTTGAAACAAGGGTAGAGTACACATTTTCTCCAACAAAGGACCGAATAAATGAGCTTTCAGTAAGGTTGCTAGAGTGAAAGCCTGCCCAGACAATGTGGCATGAAGAAAAAACCACAACAAACAATCTTAAACAGAACATAATTAATGTGTTTTTTTCACAATTTTCAAATTACTTATTGAATATTTTTTCTTTTAACAAATCTTGTTCCCTGCATGGGTGACAAACACCAAGGTGAAACTGATATCTTAAGTGGCTCAGTCCTCAAATCACCTATTAAAGACACTGCTCTTTGAACAGCATTTTCCAGTGCTACTCTGTATTCACTGCAGGACTTAACATATGTGGGAAATCCAGTAGAGCAATCTTCTGTTCTAACAATCCAGCCCTCTCCTGTATTCGGAGCTGTTCTGAGGATCCTGGAAGAGCACAGCTTCACTGCTTTGTATTTTCCTATGCTGTTTTACACTCTATGGGACATTCCATTAATAAGGTCATCTACAGCTGCTCCCTGCAGTTATGCCTTCAAAGGAAATAGACAATTCATCATTAAGTGATTCCTTTAGTTCATCATAGTTGTGCAAAACTCAAATACTGTGAAGAACTAACCCTTTAAGTAAATGCTTCTTCCCTAGTTCCTTCGGCAGACACATTGGAGATACCATTGTTGAGAAGGCTGCAGTCATAAATTTGCACATCCAGAGATGAACGTATTTGTTGTGCAACCATGTGAATGATGGACCATTATTCTGATTACATGCATCCCTGGCAATACAGTGGAGACAGTGGGACTTTCACTCACTCCTCCCTATTCTTCTTACACCACCCTCACACCCTAGTGACCCTACTATTCAGGTAGAAAACAAAGCAAGCGCTAGACCAAATTCTAAAGTCAAAACACTTGCCTGCAAACTGAGCTCTAACTCTTGTAGCTGCTGTTGAGAGGATGCCGCTGTCTTCTCCTGAGTGGAAACCTTTCCCTGATAGATATCCTGGCAATCTGAGTTTACTTCCTTGAATTGGTGTCCCCTGTTCAAAAGAGAAACAGAAAAAATGTTTTGAAAAATTGTCACTACCAAAGACATGGTATTAGGCAGCACACAGCTTAGAACATGAGCATTGCAGCTATACACATTGTGAATCTAAAATATGGATTTGAGACTCTGTAGATATTTTCAGGACATGAAGTATTGAATATTCCTTTAGCAGCCTGACATTAACATTTGACAATGTCTGCTTGACATTAACATTTGAGCATTCTTTGTGTATATTTCAATGCATATAAATAAGAGAAATGCTATCTTCACATAATTAGTTAAGCACGTAAGATTAGTTGATGGTACATGACTTAGAAACAAATCAGAGGTCTTATATCTGCGTAGCTTGACTTTCCACCATTCTGACCATGGTGAATGCAATTGTTTCAATATTATAAATGCTACTGAACTTCCAAACTGTCCACTAGAAAAAAAAGCAGGAAAAAGACAGACATGGGACTAATTAAAAATAGTTCTTTTTCTCAATATATTATCTGAAATGTATCTTAACTCCACAATTTTACCCTGCCTGCTTTCTCATTTATGAAATAATCTTGATTTGCAATCTTCCCCAAATAGTAAGATCCTTTTCAAAACTACAAGAATTAAATCCTCAGATGCCAAAATTCATGTAACATACTAGATAGGAGGTGCATGCAAACCGAAGTATGACTGCAGTACTAATATTCATTTAATTGACACAAAAATATGAAATAAATACCCCAAAAGAACAACAAACTCTGCAGTGATGAATGCAGCACATTGAGTGGTCTGGATCCAAAGATCCTGTGCTCTGTGCTTTTGGTTCCCCGCTCAGCAGTGGGACAGAAATAGGTACTGAAAATAAAGATCCTGAGGAGTATGTTGGGAGCTGCCTAGAGCTAAGCATGCCAGGAGCATGCCTGGCAGCTGCCAGCTTGTACCACTTCTGGCACATCTGAACAAAAGAGCATTGAGATATTACAGAGGAGACTATCTGCTGGCTCTGACAGTGATGGTCACAATGTTAAACTCTCCTTAAAGCCAAGTACAAATGCTTAATGTTCCAGACAGACTTGGAAATCTTTGCTATATAGGGTCTGTTTGGGAGGATAAGGAAAGGCAGCATTCTCCATAACCCTGCTGAACTTGCTGCCCTTTGGACAAAGGTACTGACAGAGAATCACTGAGGCAAGAAGAAACAAGCTTCTCATTGATTTCGCCCTAAACCCAAATGCAGTCTACACATAAAACAACTGCTCTCTTTGGCAAAAAATGCCGCAGAACGCCTCAGAAATTCACTGCAACCTACCTTCCCTTACCAGTTCCACTTAGAATCTCAAACCATGCTGGTTTATGTAAGAAAACCTCATTGAAACTACTGGCAGTTTTAAAAGTAGGTGAGAAATACAGTGCCTCCATTTGAAACCAATGCCAACTGCTTTCACAGCATTGTAATTCAACGAAAACATCTTTCCATGTCTATAAACTCTATAAAGTACCATCAATTAATCTTACAATTCAGTTACCAGCTAAGAGATGGAAGAAGATACAGGAATATATTAGAAACTGAAAACTGACTCAGCTTTATGCTACTTCTAAACTGTAGCCCTGAGTGCTTGCAGTGCTGTTTACATAGAGGCCTGAGGGGTGCACCAGCTCACAGAGGAACAGGAATGAGAAGTTCGTTATGCACCTTTGAGCAAAGCCATGCCGAGGTCACGTAAACTTAGCACCTGAAGGTGTCACATGAATAGCAGTAGGTAAAGTGCAGATTTGTGAACAGCAGACACAACAGAGGTGATGGCAGCACAAGTTTCCCCTCACCAAGCTCAGTGTAACCCAGTGCAAAAGTAATTCCAGCAAGCAACAGGTCAGTTTGCTGCCTGATCCAGCTGTTTATGTTTCTCTGACTGTGATGGCACTAGAGGATACACTTTGGCTCCAAGCCCACTCAATTGGCAGCACAATCCTAATTGCTATACTTGCAATTTCTATGCAAGTCACAGGCTGAAAGTAAGACCATAGCTGATTTCCTGTCAAGTCATAAAATAGCTATCTTTTTAGAGCAATGATTGGTCAGAACCCTCAAACAAAATTTTGTTGCCAGAAAGGTTTATAAATCACAGTTGGTCTTTCGTGCTGCCTTCTTCACAGTGATTGGGTATTGATTTTATTTGTTGAGTAGTTTCGCACTGGAGATCATGAAATATCTCATTCCCAGAGTTTGTGAATATTATAGTACTTCTTGAACTCAAACATTTTAGGAAAGAAACCTGCAAAGTATACGAACTGTGGAGTTTTTTCCCCTTTTTTTTTAAAAAAAGCACTTTTTTACATTTGCTCAGTAAGTTCAGTGCATACTGTTACCATTTATTAATCATTTAAACTTTAAACATAAATTCACTGAAGCTGAGTTTTCCCAAAAGTAAAAAAAAAAAAACAAAACAAGTAGAACAGCCAAAAAACCCCAAAAAACAGGAAAGCAATAATTTGACAAAAGTATAAAATAAAGACAGTGCATTAATATGCAAAGGATGTTGCAACTCTGAAGCACTGAAACTCTAGTGGCTGTTAGTGAACTGGCAGTTTTAGTGAAGGAAGGTCATTAGACTTAAATGTCTGTCCTTACTGTACCTCTGCAGATGACCCTTGATAGTCTGAGGATTCTGGCAGCTTACAAGGAGTTGACGTTTTGCTGTTTGTCAACCATGGCTTACCATAGTTGCGTGTTAAATGATGGGGTGTCTGTATGAAACAATGGTAAATCAAAATATGAAGGACAGTAGATGGAAAATAATGTCATGGAGAAGGACACCTAAGCTTTCACAAGGAAATCAAATCTCATAGAAATAAAAAGCTAAGCAGAAAGAGTTGATGGCAAATGTTCTGAAACAAAGAGATGTCAGAGCTTATTATTAAAATGAAATGAAGAGGTTCATCAATTTTTCAGAGCAATTCCCAAATTGCCAGTTAGTTCACATGGTGCCTTAAATGTAAAGAATCCTTCTATTCCTGTGTTGCAAACATACAAACAGTAGGAAACACTGAATAAATACTTCTCAGGTCCTCCTCAGACTATGAAACAAAATCAAGATACTTCCTCCTTATCAGCTAGGGAAAGCACCAATACTGTTGGAGCAAGGAAAAAAAACAATAAAAAAATTTAGACCCCATTTGTTAACCACTGCAGTATTGTTTCTCCTTACCTTCGGTGTACTTGTAGCAACTGCTTGTGGGGCAGCTGCCTGGCCAGCTTGACTTGACAGAGAAGTAGATCTGTTGGGAGAAGCGCCCCTTGAAGAGGGTCGTGATCTACGTCCCCTTGGTCGGAAAGCTGCCATGCTCTGACTGGCACCATCTGCTAAAATGAACTTTTCACGCAGTTCCACATTTGTTCTCCCTTTAGCTGCATCAAAGAAAGGTTGTCACTTAGTTACAAAAGTTGTCACAAGGCTGTTTATTGTAATTTTTGCCATGCCAACTCCAGCACATTTTAAGAAAAAAAAAAATGCATTACTCTGTAATGCATTTATTTTGGACACGGAAGAGTTATGTGCAGAACTCGCTCATACTAATACTTTATGCCAGCAGGAATGAACCACTGTCAAAGGAAGTCAGCGAGATAATGGAAGGCTCACGTGCTAAATCACTGTTAATCAATCAACTATTAATACATAGACACAACCTGACAAGCAATTTTGCTAACTCTACAGCTACTCATAATAAATAATACTTGCTTGGATGTTCCAGAAGAAATTGTTAAGTACAAATTACAGGAAAGCAGCAAATATATTTATTCAGTATTATGAAGTTATGTAGTATGGCAACATGCAATGAGGAACACAAAATTCAAATTTGATGAGGTAGTTGGTGGCTAAGCACTCACACACACATACAAACACATATATAAGACAATGTTCTGCAGGAAGAGATGCCAAGACATGTTAGCATTTAAATGTGTCAGTGTGAATGACCAATTGTTTTTGAAACACTCTAAGTGTGTCAAAAAAAAGCTTGCAAAGCACCAGCCCATGTAGGAACACATTAAACTACATTTAATGGGTGAAGCATATTGTTAAAAAGTAAATATATGGAAAAAGTGGGAAGGAAATGAAGAGAGAGGAGAGGGGGAGGAAGGAGGAGGAGAAGGAGGAGACAAAGAGAGGGGTTTGCCAACCTATAGTAGGCTGAGTGGTAATTGAAGAGTTTGATTCCGAACGTAACATTTTACTCCCGTGATGATGAACTAGAAAAAATGACACAGGACATGGGTCACAATAAAGAAAATCGTTAGCAGGAGAAGAAATTAAGTACAGCAGCTGCATATGCAAGAGATTTGGAGCACCAGGCCAAAAGACAGGGCTCAGAGCAAAAGCTGTCTCTAAATGCACTGTGGTGAGTTCTCAAAGGTCACCTAGGCAAAAAGGAAACAGTGCTTCGACAGACATAGCTGCAATCCCAAGTGTATCTGCATATCAGTATTTATCTGCTGACAGAAAGAACTAATGTAAACTAAAATCACTTGAAATAAATAGATCAAATACTTTAAAAACTCTTTAGGACAACAATTCCTTGAGATGTGATTTATCTGAATACATGAGAAGCTCTTGGTGAAAATGCAGATTTGCTAGGTGAAGTGTTTAAGGAAACCTGCATCACTGACATCAAGGGCTACTCCTTGGGTCACAGACCTCAGGTATAAGCGCACTAATCCCAGTGTCTGGATGATTTCATTGACGTCAGTACTCCTTCAGACCCAGTGTATTGACTTAATAATTTCCTCCTGTATATTCCTTGAAAAAGGCATAAAGTACTGTATAAAACACTACAGAGATATACAGAATAAAAAGTTTAATAAAGAACAGAGGAATAAAGGTCCAAAGGACTCATACTCTGAGGACAGTAATAAGGAGTTTAATAGATTAATTAGATATTAATCAAGTACTGTATCTCCTGGTGTCTGAGAAAAATGTTTGGGATACATCAATGGTAATCAAGTTAACTCTACAATGAAGTCAGGTATTTCAGGGCACATTGTATTTTCCACTGCTGTGCACTTTTGAGGAACAGGAATAGACAAGATGGTATTTTCTGTAGTAGCAGGTGTAGAATCACATACTAAAATCCAGTTAGACCAATAAAAGTAGTGTTACTGTCACATTTCTCTAGTAAACAATGTATGTAATATATTATTAAGCGGACTGTTTTTAATACTGCCAAAAAATTAATGGATGTCATCACAAGGTTATGAGACATCATCTGGGATACTGTGAATAAAGGTTCTGTGCTACTTTTCAAGCCTGCAGAAAAAGGTTTCTAGGCTTTAGTGGAACACAAGTCAGTTCGTAGGGATTTTGTGGTAGCTTCTTTGTGTATTTACGATCCTTGACTTAGCATGACAACTACTACAAATACAAGCTCTCAACTCTCTCAAGATCTGTGTCAAGCTCTAAACCTCAGTCCCAGCACAGAAGCTGGGTAAGGTAGCTGACACTGGAATAAGGTTGGCAGGATAGCTGATATCACTGCCTTCACTAGCTCATCTGCCTCTCCAACGTTTCTTTATGCTGTTCTTGCGCTATGACAATATTCATTCAGGGGTTCTGCAGAATCACAGAGGTAAAAATGCAGTACATTTAATTCTGTTAGTAAATAGGATAGAATTACCTGGTTACAGGTCAGCTCAGTCTGAACACAATCATTATTATATTTTCTGCAATTTTACTACTCTGGCTATTATTGGACTTGTATTTCTCCCACTTCAGAAACATCTTCTTTTGTATCTCAAACTGTTCCTCCAAGAACAGTACCAGACAGAGGTTACTTTCCCCATTATAGAGGTAGGCTTTCTGAAACACCAAGGTGCTGTTATATTGCTGTGCACTGATCAAACAGGGCTGGCCCAGAAGGGCGAGGTGACAGAGTGCTTCCCTGCTTGCCCAGAGCACAAAGCTCTCCCAACAAGAGGGTTTTCCAGCTGCTTTGTACAAAGCTCATGGCTCTGCAAAGTGGTCATGGGGAAGATGCCAATGAAAAGACAGGGCTACAAAGGCAGAGCCTGAAAGCCTGAGCACAGCCTTTGGCCAAAGAAGCTTTGTGCGTTGTTGTTACTCCTCAGTTCAATTGCCTTATTTTGATTTATTGCCTCAAACTTCTCTCTTGCTGAGAACCTTTTATTGGACATTTCTGTGTGTTGTTTCTGCCAAGTCATACAAGCAGCTTATATCCCACCAACTCTATGTGGCCTAAATTAACTTCTTATATTGCATCATTTTAATGCTGGAAGAACTGTGCAGGAGACACCGCAGTTATTCTAGACATAGACCAGTGCAAGTGAAGAGGATCTTAACCATGAGATTTAAAGTTTACAAGAACAGTGACATTTAGTGAGATGATGTTTACAGAACTGCCATTTTATACAACTCAATCTCCATCCTGAGACAATGAATGGTGACTGTATCCAAATAATTATCTGCATCCATTTTAACAGTTGTGTTACTTACCCCTGCAAGGATCATTTTTCACTAGGAACTCATCAAGTGCCATCCAGCCACCTCCAACACGAACCATGACTGTGCTTCTTAAGATACGAACAAGGCGCAGTTGTTGAGAGTCACCAAACTGCAATAAAAATCAAACAACAGTCTGAGATTCTCAATCATTTTGATGCAGTTCAATAATGTGTTAAAAATCAGACACTTGAAAGAAGTTTATTTTGATATTTAATTAGTAGGAAATGCTAAGACACCAGATTTATTTATGCAGATTATTAAAGCTGTTAAGATTTGAAATCAAATGTTGCTGCATTAATCCAAAGACATGAGGATGGTAAGAAAGAATCTCAAGCTTAGTTTTATGCTTGATTCTCAAATGTCTGAGCTCATAAAGGAAACAAAATTAGTAACATATTATTTAATTGGTTACAGTTTGCATATGTGCAAATTAAAGAAGACTTATTTGCATTATTCCACTGTTAAAATCTTCAGCAAACTCTCCTGCAACAGCCTAGTTTATGTCATCTGAAATGAAGGCAGTATCACTTTAAATGACCGGTATGTGGGCTGGAAATTCAATGCATTAAGTATGCTGCATTACGAGTATTGCACAGTTCTATTAATTGATTCATTTACAGAGGTATTTTCAGGTATAACATTGATGCTGCTCACCTACAGCAAGTTGCATGTGGGGAAGGGAACATTAAATAAGCAATTAATTATTAATCGCTCTCATTATTGTCCTTGGTTATAAACTGTTTGTTACTGTCTACAAATCAAGGTTCTCCACAATTCAGAGATGCACAAAAAATCTGTTTCATACTACACCTCTTGTACTGGCCCCTTTTCCTTTGGGCTGATGGCCAGGCCTAACCTACCTTTCCCTTGAGTCCATAACAAAACCTGTATGCAGTATCACTGTCCAAATCAGGATCAAAGAAAACATAAGCAAAACACTGACCCCACAATCTCACAAATTAAAACTAACCATAAGAATTCAGTACATTTGTAGCTAATGCCACTGAAATATTTATTCTGCTATCAGATCATCAGGTCATGTGTAGTGCTTTCACATGTAAACTTGTGGAGCACTCACTGAAACCAAGAGGAGCATAATACATCTCTTTGGGGTAATCTCTGATCATTGGAGAAGGCTGGCCATAGGTCAACTGTACCTACTTGCTCCAGTAAGAGGACTGAAATGCCTTAAATGCAAACCACACAAATGTGCTCCCTAGTTGTTAAATGACTTTATTTGGTACTACGTAAGCCAAGAAGAGTAAGTTTTAAAGGAGTATTACTTTTAGGAACCAAACAAAAGCAAAGCTTGCTTACAAATTAAATATTTTTAAAAATTATAAACATTCACATTACTAGTAAAGGCTTTTTAATAATGCTTTCAGTATGTGCCAAACCAAGAAGTGTCTTGCATATGCAGACCAAAGTTAGAAAGAGAGATGACATCCAAATTGATGACATTTACTTTCACTGGCTTGTTTCTATTTTTTTTTCTAGAGGTTCTCAATATACTATCTTGTTTTCTTCATTTTTTTCCCCCTATCCCAGTTAAGAATTAAACTTAAACTCCACCAGGCAACTGTAAAAAGGGTCATATACATTTTAGAAAGTGCCTAGGCTGTCGTTCATTCAGACAGTGGGGTTACTGCAGGTATCTATCACACCATTTTTCTTCATGGTAATTCAGACAATATCCTTCTCAAAACAGCCTGTACCAACTTTGCTTGAACAATATATACAAATGTTTCAAGTAATCAGAGGGGAAAATACTGGGATAAAAATGTAAAGGAAGTCTAGTTTAAGATACAAAAAGGCCTGTTTTTTACAACAGACATAGAACATCACTGTCAGCCAACTTGCTGTAGGTGCTTTCTATTCTGATGCTGGTTCTGCACCAGTAAGTGTCAGATGCTTTACAAAAACTTTGTCTTTTTCCCATATCTGAGAGTACAGATGGCAGATAGGAGAATTAACATAATTTCAAACAGTCTTTTCAAATATAAGCTTGTTCTATATGTGGAAAATTTTTAATTATTATTTATATTGCTTGAGGCATGTAGTAAGATTACTCACTGCTCTTTGTGCTTTCTTCTATACTTCAACAGGCTTTGCCAGTAAATAAGAATGAAACTAGATTTTTAACATCTCTATATTTAAAACACCTAGTGCTGTTAACACTAGTATTTCCAGAATGGATTATATGTATTACTGCCTTTGCATGAGTAGGGTACCAGTGGTGTACAGTATCTGGTTTGTGCAAAATATTTCCATTCTTACCAGGGAAGCATGATTTAACAAGTTAAGAAGCTTTGTATCAGTATGTACCAGGGGATGAAGTGAGCCCTGGTTAGCATAACCTGCCTGCACAACACCACAGTGCCACTGCAGTATGACTCATTGCTGACCCAACTTACACTACAGACCTGTCACAGCTCTTTGAAATCACTTAGGATAAGAACCAGTCTAAGCTGGAACAGCAAGTTTAATTTGCCTGTTTTCAAAATATGTATTTAATGACTCAATGCATTAGTATATAAAATACTAAAAATCAGCTAGGTTCTTAATCATGCTTGATTATATAGGGTTTGTTTGGGTGTTTCTTCTAATTTGTAGTAAGTGATATGACAGTGGAATCTGTGATTAGCCTTTAATTTGATAGTCTAAAATATACAATATCGAATTTTGAAGAATTCTATTATAAAACTGGTAAAACTGTAGTTTAAATGGTGATTTTTAGATTATTTTTTTTTTATGATGGGAATTGCTGCTGAGACCATTATCTGGTTCCTTTGAAAGTAATCTCCCTAATGAGGAGAATGGCAAAAGCAAGCAGGTGAGAGATTGAAGAGAAGAGATCCTAAGACAAAGAATGCTCCATAGCACTTAAATACCACAGCTGACGAGTAATGGAATTAGCTGCAAATCACAAGATGGCAAGAAGACTGATCATTGCAAGCTTAAACCACTATGTGTTAGAAAAAAAAAAAGACAAGGGGAAAAAAAAAGAAAAAAAAAAGAAACTTCATTAGCACATTCCACTGGTTTATACCTGATTTCCCAGGAAGAACTGATAAGAAATGAAAAATGAAGAAAGACACGATTAGTTTACAGGATATTCTCTATATGACTCTAGAACACATGCAAGCTAACACATTAGACATTCTAAGTATCTACTTCAGAGCAGGTAGCTAGCCATCCAGACACTGAATATTGGGGAAATATTCAAGGCCTTTGTTTCCTTCCCATTGCTGTCTCTGTGGTCTTTTGAAATAATTTACAAGTATTTAGTAAACTCTTTTAGACAAATATTGCATATTTCATCTGAAATTGCTCTGGTTATTGAATCTAGGGGTAGCAGCTCTTTCACTACAATGTGGCATTTATTTTTCTGATCAAAAATTGTTCTGCAGGTACCCAATGCATTAGCTGAACTTCTTCAGAAGGAAGTCTGTGCTCCAGTAAAATGACAAGGGAGGATAAAGTGATTGAATAGACTTCAGTAAAAGATTTTTTGAAGTATGACACAATAACACAGGAAAATATAACTTTTTTTAAAAACAAAATCAGCTATATTTTAAACACCTCAGGAACACAGGCAAAAAGATTGGCCTTTAAGGATCTGTTGTATGTCAGTCATTTTTAAAAATTCCTGTATAGGAAAACAGTTTCAGCAAAAATAAATATAAGCAGCAGCATTTTCCATATTTTTAGCCTAAATTTAACAAAACCAAATTAAATTTAGACAAGCTTAAAGAAAATGCACAATTATAATACAAAATTTCTGTAAATTAATATAGCCTAATCCCTTGCATTAACCATGCCATGTGAAGAATCTTCAAGCTGAAAGAACTAAGAAGATCCTTAGAAGACTTACCCTGTACTTGTTATCCCCAATCTGTTCCACTTGAAACCGCTTTGCACATTTACATTTAGCTACCTGCCTTGTAACCTGCAAAAAAACCACAACTGGATGATTACTCCTAATACCACATTTCTAAAAATGTGTTAGCTGGTAAACTTCAAATTACACAGAAGTGAAAATAAATTATTAAAGAACATGACCCCAGTAAAATACAATTCAATCTAAAAAAGTAGAGAATGTACCTCATCTTCAATTTTGTCAGCATCTGTGAGAGGCTTGTATGCATCCTTGTTTGGATGAAGAGCTGCTACAAATTCATAGTAGTCAATGTATCCATCCCCATCTCTATCAAAAATGTCTGCAACAGCACTCATTTCAAGTCGGCTTGTTGGGAATTCTGCAAGAGAAAGACCACAACAAAAGCTATGGGTTTTGTCTTACAAATGAAAGGTTTTATCACAAAGTTTAGAAGTTTTTTTTTTAGGTAGTAGGTGACAGACAATGCCTATCAAAAAAACCCAAGGGCATTCAAAAGAACAAAAATAAAGCAACCTGGATCTCCAGTGTTACCTACATACTGGATTAAGATGAGTATCGTTGCATGGGCTTGAAAAGAGACACAGACATAAGTACCTAGATTGAACTGCAAAATATATATTTGGGTTTTTTAAATGTTTCGACCTTCAAAGTGCATAAAAGACTACAGATTAACAAGACAGATTGTTAACAAGGAAAGGTCAAGGGAGAATTTAACTGCTAATTATGTCTGGAATGCAAGCCCTTCCCACTGCAGAAACATTCATGGTGTTCCGTGAATCCTCTTTACATCAAGCACACAGGAGCAGAATATTAACCCACACAGATATTCTCTACAAAATGGCCATAAAAAAATTCAAAATGGTGAACAGGGATCAAATCATGAGTATTTTGCAGTTATAACATGCTGACATCAACTGAGTTGTTTAACCTCTTACTGTTATCAGGGATTTTTCCACGAGCTCCTGTCAATTTATGCCAACAGTGATAGACACAGTGACTGTATCACTGCACCTGCTGTAGCAGGGTGAAAATATACACACTTCAACATTCTCCTACTGAATAGCTTTAGCATGAGATGCTAAAAGCAGTCCAATTATGATTCTTAAGGGCTCAAAGCAAAAGTCTCTATGATCTGATGATAAAGGATTCCTTAATGTAGCAGGCCCTTACCTGTTCTGAATCAGATGCTAAAGGAAAACATGACCACACACACAATGTGGAAGGCTTACATTAACACCAACTGTGCATTACCTAAGGAATACCAATCCACCAAAAAAGACAGTAAAAAATTCTTGCTAGTCTGAGTGCTTGACACTTTGATTGTGATTATACAGGTATATGAACATGGTCATGTTTCGTGGAAACACTGGTTTCAGAAATTACAGTCTCCTCCTAAGTGAAACTATTCCATGTAAGTTCTTTAATAAAAAGCCACATGATCTAACTTTGAAAATTAGCTATAGGTTTTAAGGTACATTTCACTATTCTGACTAATCAATGAAAAGCAACTGTTAAAGTGGCTAGCGTACTGTAGGAACAACAATCTAAGTCTAGTAAACAATGAACTACTAACTAATGAATAATATGAATGTGACATTTGTAATCTGATTCACAATGTAAAGATCTAGAAAGAATTCCTAGACATACTTTCAAGCAAAGTAATTAATCATAATTAATGATTTCATAAGGGAAATCTGTGATCTCCTAATACAGTCAACTGCATAGACAACAGACTTCATGACATGTTTGTTCCTAAATCAACTTCAAGTTAATTTTAAGACTTACTTGAAGAAAGGATTCCGTCAATAAATTCCTGCCTTGTTATCTTTCCATCCTGATCTTTATCAATCCTCCTAAAGAAGTCCATTACACGAGACTTCTTATGGTTCATCCACCGCATGTACTTTTTCCTCCAAATATCAAAATCAAAGTTGGCAAATTCTCTCAGCTTAATAAAAAAGAGGAAAGTTACTTTCAGTTTAGAAAATCAGTGAGAGATACTACCTGCATTCTTCTGAATAACTGGGTCTCTGAGGACCTATATAAACATTTAAAATTAATTAGTCCTCATTGCATTTAAAATGACTGCTTGTGGAACACAACAAAAAGCATGCTCTTAAAATGTGTTCTGCTAGCTGTATCATACAAAATAATACAACAAATATGCAAGTTCTTGATAGCATTCAGAATTGAATCCAGGTTAAATATAACGATGCAAAAAAGTATGTATATTCTTTACAGTCCCTTACTGACCTCTTCAAGTCTGTCCAAAGCATCATTAAGTTTTCTTCTTCTTTCCAAGGCTAGAAGCCAGACTTGCTGCCATTTGCTGACTAAAAGGTTTACCCGTGGGTTCTTGGTTTCAATTTGTGTCTGGGCTGCTGAGGGATAGATACCTGGTGTTGGGGAACGTTTTCCTGTTAAACATGATAAAATGAGTAAGTCTTATCCCGTTCAAAAAACCCAAACGTTCACATGAAAGATACTTGACTTTCCTAAAACTATATCTCTTAAATAATGAACCTATACCCTGGTATGATCCATAATATAATGGCATTTTTTTAATGTTTTTTTCCTGGGGAAGGACCATATAGAAACATGGAATGGTAGGGGCTTGAAATGGACCTCTGGAGATCATCTTATTCAATGACCTTGCCAAAGCAGGATCACCTAGGGCAGGCCACACAGGGACACATCCATGTGGGTTTTGAAAGCCTCTAGAAAAGGAGATTCCACAATCTCTCTGGGCAGTATGTCGCAGTGCTCTGTCACCATCATGGTAAAGAAGTTTTTCCTGACATGGTGATTAAAGCATCTTTCGTCCAGACTGATTTTAGAAGCAGGTTCCATGCATGGGGAAGTATTAAATACAATGGGTAAGTATGTGTAAAAATAATAAAAGCAAATTCCACTTTCCATTCACCATTACTGAACACACTTTCTAATGGGATCCATATAATTTCATAGCAAAACCAAAATTTCGTCTTTATGTAAAATAAGTTGTTTACATTTTACAATAACAATATATGTGCAAAGACTCAACACATGCACACCCCTGGAAGTTAAAGCATATGAAGGCTGAATACTTTAGAAACAGGTATTCTGCAAGTATAGGACAAAACTTAAAAATACAAATCTACCATTAAAAAGTTCCTCGCAATGAAAAATGAGAGACAACTTGAAAAAAATCAGCCAGGAGAATTTCACTCTGTTCCACTAGAACCCAACCAAGCCTATCAGATTATTAGTAATCTGTTATCTTTACAGATAGAGCAATTGTATACGTGATCTGCTCCAAAATACTTCATTACTTACTTCCGGCTCTCCCTTTATCAAGGACAGGAATATGAGACTGTACTGGACTGGGTTCAAGTGCTTTTCTTTTATAGGTCTTTGTAACTTTATCCACATCGGGTTGCTTTCTGGTCATTTCCTCCATGAACGTCTGCAATTGGATAGCAGTAGTTTTAATTAACAATACGTGAAAGTGACCAAAGGAACCAAAACCACACAAAATAGCAAAACACCAAACTCAGAAGAAAGGTACAGAAACAGAATCATACAGAACGCCTCTTGCAACACTAGTCTCACAAAAAAAGGAGACAAACAAAAGTTTTGTAGGCAACACAAATCAGCAGGGTAAACTTTTAAGAACACTATGGCCTTGGCTGTTAAAAAAATGGTTAATCTAAAATACAGTCTTGTAAACCTCTCTCTTACTGTCTATGCTGAGTTGAAGTACAACACAATTTTGACTGTGAATACTCAGGTGCTCCCTGCTGTTCAGACTGCAGTTCACAGAAGTGAGACAGCTCTGGTGTGCAAGCTGAGTTAAGCCTGTGAACATTCACTGCACCAGCAGCTCCCTATGGCACCTCTTAAATGTATTTTTGAAAGCCATGATGCAACAGTAGTTCTAAGGCAACAGCACTACTGTGCTTGATGTGATTTTTAAACAAAAAAATAATTATCGTCCTTGTCCTACAGGCAGTTGTCGGTTTGATTTTTAAGAACAATGTGGCACCGCATTTTTGTTTGTTTGTTTTTTTACCTCTCTGTTGAATGAACTACAAGTACAACATACACATACAAACCACACAACTAAGTATCTGAAAAGGGATTAAATTAAAAGGAGAGAAAATAACTACCCAGATTCCCAGCTGATGACAAAGCCTACCTATGTGAGACGTGCACACCATGGGGAATGGGCAGGACCCAGGTCACTGAACATGCCTTACCTGATGTTCGGCGATAAGTGTTTTTACTTCCTCAATCTCCTGGGGGATAACCTCTTTATCTTTTTCAGTAAGTGTAGTCTCTGCCCACTGCAACCAGGACAGTAGGGCTTCCAGCAGTTCCTGGTTAGCAATAAGTCCAGCCAAAGCCCCTGCCAGCCTCTGTTGATGTTGTTTAGCCCATGCTAAGACCTTGATAAAGGAACCAATGCATAAATAAGTGCACATTTGAAATCATTTAAAATGTATTTGAAATTACCCTGCTAACTCTAAATCCAGAGCTTCCGCTCAGACCTACTGATGTTTGAGTATCAAAATGTGCTAAATGTAATGGCTGATCACTGCAGGTACCAGGTAACTAGAATTCTCTGTTCAACACATTTTTTCCACAGATATTCAGGATCAAGTGCTGTTAAATGCCGTAAATGGCTCATTCAGGCAACAGACCAGAAATTTATCAAATATGTGTATGTTAGTTAATCATACAGGATTTGATGTCCATCTTCCTCCTGGGCAATCCTGAAGCCATAATTGGCTAAAACCAGTGTTTTGTTTTTCTTTAAAAATTTAATATACACAGAAAACACCACCTTAGAAGCTGAGTATGGTATACCTTACAAGAACTATTTTCAGCCTCTTAATCTGGAAATCTTCTAGATTAAGAAAATATTGGACTCAAATCCTTAATGCAATTAGAAAATGCTTCGAGCTTGCTCTGTATTTTCTTTCCTTTAAGTTTCTCCTTACAAACTATTGGCTTTCTTCACATGGGAACTGTCAGGCAGTATTTCCTTTAATACATGCAAACAAAGAGGCTTGACCATCTGCTTTAGTTCTTAAAGTCCTGTAAGTTTTGAAATAAAAGCTAGGGAAACACATTATTCACATTCATCACTGTGGGTATTTTAAATGTTTAGTTCTCAACAGCTGGATCATTTCTCAATGTAACTACCATGTCAGCTGTCAGCTACAGGATGGACTGTTGCAATGAAGATGGCTTAACATATACTGACCTCTTCAAACCTGGCTCTGATGATTGTTATCCAGTGCTTAATGGTGGTGATGGAGTCTGGGTGGCAGATAGCTAGGATAGCTTCTCCCATACCTGTTGCTTTATTCAGTTCCACCTTTTTCTCTTCCAGTTTCTTCATAAATTCCTAAACCAGAGATAACAATTTCAATTAGACGTTGATAAAATTTGCATGTGAAATCTGCGTGTATGTTCTGGAAGGTCACAAGCCCCTCTCTATCACTCAAAACAGACTGAGCTTCCAAGAGGCAAATATAATTTGTCTGTGAAAAGTTTAAAACGTTTAAAAAGCCTATTCCACATAAAGGACTAAATGAAGCTCTAAAATCTTTACCCTAGCTTGCCACTCCTTGAAAGCTCACCGTACTGTAAATACTTGAAAGCCACATGCCTTCATTAGAACAAGATGGAAGTTCACAGCATTTCAGAAGTGCTGTAAATCAACAATGTGATGGTTAGAATCATTATTGGCAACAATTCAGATAACTTATTTTATCTGTCATTTACAGTAATTTTTCATAGTAAACTATCAAGCTCCTAGCAGAGGGTGGAAATGTCCAACTATAATTACAAGCTCAGACAAGATGATAGAGGACTTCAGAAGCAGCTAAACTAAACTAACACAAATGCGAAAACTCAGCAGCTGAGGGGGAGAACAGGGATAGAGACTACTAATTAAGCAGCTGTTTTCAGAGGCACTGCCATGTGGGAAAAATCTTGTAAAAGCAAAAGGATGTTTACAGCTTTAAACATCCAAGCTCATAGCCACTGATGTTCTTAGGGAGTCCAGCAAAGGAAAGGGCGGCCAGACCAGAACTAGGTGGGGGAAAAATGACAATACAAAAAAACAACTAAAGGACTTTTCCTATCCTTCTGTGGTTTGTCTTTTTTAATTTTTATTGCTATTATAACTATTCTAACACTTTTATTATTCTGTTATGACTACATGTTGTGTAAGTCTGTGTGTCCTTGTGAGCATCCCTTAACTGGAACTGCCAACATCTCTTTGAGTCTGGTGGAATTGTTTGTTTCTATCTTAACGTCTTTCACTGGGTTACAATATGGAACTATGCCTCTGAAAGTTTAATTCCATTCTCTCCATCCACAAAGAAGGGTTATTTTGGATTTCAGAAGTTAAAAGATCAGCCAAGTCAGATTTTTAGAAGATTCAAAGTCACCTAAACATTGTAAAAACAGATTCTACAACCCATAGTCACATTATCCCATACCTTTACAAATGAAATATGAAGCTATTAAGAAATAAGTGTAAAAAACACTTGAAACTTTCCTCTGCCTTGTTCTAAAAGTCTGTAATAAGCAGGGTGTATATTCAAAGAGATTCACTACTAATTGCCTTTCATTTAAGCTTAATTTAATGTCAGCATTTATCACAACAGCAGTCCTTTTATCCAAACAAGTGGTCTCTTAGAACATTTCAGTTCAGAATAACTTTGGAGAAGTCAAGGTTGGTTGCCATAAGACTACAAAAATAAGCGAGGGTCCGGAGGAAAACAGGCAACATTATTTTTCCTGTACAACTGTACTAGAACATCTTGAAATCTAAACACTACCTACAACGTATTAAGCTTTCCCTCAGTAAGAGAGACTGATTGTACTGAACTCTGTGGCAATCCAGAGATACAGAATCATTTACAGGAAAAGAGATGGGATGCTTCCCATTAACTAATGTAGTGTGCTAATGAACTGCACCTTTCAATTTCTGGAGAGGATGGTGAGTGGCAAACCCCCCATGCCTGAGATAGCAGATTCCATTAAATTATGTGCAATATTTAAGAACCACAGTGATAAAAGGAATATACATTCCATATTTATGTAAATAATGTCAGTCATACATATTTTGATACTAATATTAGCGCATTATAATGAACTTATGGTCTTTAAACTTCCTATCTTCTTGTTGAAAATTACTATTATAAGCTTACAAGGAAAGACCACTCATTCAACAATTTTGCTCTGTGCACTCACTGAACGGTAAAGCAGCACTGTCACAACCTTCCTTAGCTTGAAATTTTCTCTATTTGTATTATTGCCCTTTAAGAATAAAGCGTGGTTTGGAAGACCATCATCTGAAGTCTATTAAACAAAATTGTAGGTACAGAATGGCCACTGCTGGTTATGTTATGCTAGTGATGATTCTCCTCAGCTGGAAATGGACGTTTCTCACAGACAAATGTTGCTTTGGTTTGAAGTTCCAAGTTAAGCTTCACCTTTGGCAGCACAATTTTGAGTTTTGGTACAGAAATATTTTGTTAATCAATCTACATTGCAGAGGGAGTAATTCAAGATGTTGTTTTCTCTAATTATTTCAGTGGCCCTAAGATTTCATTCAGAGAGTTCTCTGTATTTATAAGACCAAAAAATTAAATAAAAGTGAATTGACAAGGCACATGTGGAGGAAACGCAGCTAGAAGACCAATTTAATTGCATCCCAGACAGCAGGTTGCAACTTGCCAACATCACCATGCTCCAATGCATGCATAGATTAGCCAATTAAAAAAACAGCACACAGTTTCCAGGGACCTAAATTAAATTTGAAAACTTTTCCAAAAGTTTGATTACCTTGAAAACCCGCTAATTAAGAACCATTAGACAGTCATACCCTGCACACACTCCTCTGCCTGATAATATTCTCAAACTCAATTTAAAACAGGATGGTTTTCCACACTCCATTTTGTAAGTTTTGTGAGAACTTTCCTCAGATGAACAATGGACAGATTCACTACTCTCACAATTTGCTCTGTAACATTGTAGGCAGTTTTCTTTTTGCAGAAACTATTGGTGCTATTACTATTGCACTTACAAGAAGAGTTGTGCATGGGCTTCCATATGCATGTCTTCAGCCTCCTCTTTGGATAATTAAAGTATGACCTCTATGCTCCTTACTTAGCTATTTTCCCATTCCATAACTGCAAAGTTAAGTTTGATTGCCTATAATCTGGTATGTGCAGCACATGAAGCACTGCAGCACACTGTTTCACCGTGACAGAAGGTTAACAGATGATAACATCATCCTGCTGACATTTATGCATGACCTTGAAAGAAAAGTGTATGGTGTTTTGCTCCATGGTACTAAGATGACAGATACACTTTTTGCTGCTGTATCAGTCTGTTATGACTGGCAGGCAGCATATATTCCACAGAGGAGTTTTCACCTCTTAACGTCTGCAGCAACTTTCTAAAGGTCCTTTATTTTCTTAGTAGGCCAAGATGGCTTAACAGCCCAGCACCAATATGGCCACAAAACCATCAAGTCCATTAAATTTCTAACTTCTCTACAGAAACAGTTACAAAAGCAAACACTGGATGACAGACATGGACATATGAGACAGACTTTGCCTCCTTTATCTACTCTTTAGCAGATCTATAGTAATAAGAGGACCCTCTTCTTTTGAATTGCTTACTCTGTGCTGTTCTATAAGTGTACGCAAGGCCTCTTCATCATCTGGAAGGACTCCGTGGAAACGAAGAGTCTGCTCTGCCTCTGCCAGCCATTCCAAAAGGACATGGACAACAGAGTGGAATTCTTCTGCCTGTTACAACACAAGTAGTAGTCACGGTTACTCATGAGGGGATCTGACAGATACACTGCAGCTTACACAAGAAGACTGAGTCCACATTTGGAGTCATTAATCACGCAGCAGTACCGGCACATTAACTTTCCATTAAAAAGTCAATGATATATTGTACTACATTTTCATAACTGTAAAAATATCTCATGCTTCTCAAAAAATAATAGGAAGTCTAAAAGCCTGTTCATGCTTTTAGCCATCTGATTTATAGCGTATTTGCAGCTCAGTTGAGAATGTCATGCCTTTATGCTGACAAATTGCATAGGAGGTGCTCTCATGGACCAGCTGGAGAGATGAGAACTGTATTTTCTGCATAGCCTAAATCACTGGTTAAGCAAAATTAACTGACAGCCTGTTGGTGACTAACCCTTTTATGTCTGGAGAAAATAATAAAGTTCCACCTTCAGGCAGTCATATTCAGACAGAATTAGTGTTTTGAGGTAGCTCAGGATTATATCTGCTGAAAGACTGGGGAGCTGGACCCACATATTACTCTGGGAAAAACAGGACAGGAATTTTGTACACTATGGATTATATAACAATTGCAGGAGCCCCATTCTAGCATCATCTCAAGCTAGTGCATCTTCACAGAGCTGTACATCCATATTATTTCAGGCTTGGAAACAATATAGATGAAGCTATTTGTCTGGGATGAGTACAGCTAGTATTGACATTCTCTATTCTAACATTTCAGTGTACTCAGCTACAACTTCATTTTTCCTGTAATATAGTTCACCATGCACTGTAACTGTGTCAATATAAACCAGTTTTCAGTACACAAATCTACTTCTTTTCAGTAAGGCAGAAAAGGAATAAATATGATGGTTATCTTCACCTGGGGAAGAACAACCCCATGTATCAGTGTAAGTTGGGGACTGAGTTATTGGAGAGCAGTGAAGGGGAAAAGGACCTGGGGGTCCTAGTGGATGGAAGATTGAGCATGAGCCAGCAATGGGCTCTGGTGGCCAAGAAGGCCAATGCCATTTTGGGGTGTATTAGAATGACTGTGATTAGTAGGTCAAGAGAGGTTCTCCTCTCTCTGTGCTCTGCCCTGGAGAAGCTGCACCTGGGATACTGTGTTCAGTTCTGGCCTCCTCAATTCAAGAAGGACAGGGAACTGTTTGAGATAGTCTAACAAAGAGCCACAAAAAACATTAAAGGGAGTGAAACATCTTCCTTATGAGGAGAGACTGAGGGAGCTGAGGCCCTTTAGTTTGGAGGAGATTGAGGGGTGACTTCATTAATATGAAATATGAATAAATATGTAAAGGGTGAGTGCCAGAAGAATGGAGCCAGGTTCTTCTTGGTGAGGCCCAACAACAGGACAAGGGGTAATGGGTGGATGTTAAGGCATAGGAAGTTCCATGGAAACACGAGGAAAAGAATTTTCACTAGAGGATGACAGAACAGGCTGCCCAGGGTGGCTGTGGAGTCTCCTCCTCTGGAGATAGTCAAACCCAGCCTGGATGCTGTGTGATCTAGTATAGGTGATCCTGCTCTGGCAGGGGGGTTGGACTAGATGATCTTTTGAGGTCCCTTCCAACTCCTAACATTCTGTGATTCTATAATCTTCAACTTTCTGTGAAGGGGCCATAGTTCTTAATCACCCTTCACGCTTGACTGTAACTTCAATGATTTCCTTACATGGTAAGGTCTTTGAAATAGTTGCTTTGCATTTGTGTTACAGACTAACAATAACAGTAATAACAACTGCTAAGAGGTAAGCAATGCACAAGCAAGAAAGTTAGTGTTTCCAAATTAAATTAAACTGAATGACATTAAGTGAAAATGGAATTGTCTGGCAACTAGACCACAAGATATTTTTACTGCTTCTCATAAAGTACTCCCTTACCTGCCGAAGAGCCTGTTCCAATCGTGTTTGCTTAGATACTGACAGGGCACAAACTGTCTCCCAGCGAGTGCTTAGCTCCTGCATTTGGACTTTGACCCAGGAAGAGTCATCACGACTGCCTTCTATCAGCTCCCTTGCAGAGCGCTTCAGAGCCTGGACACTGCTTGTTCTTTTTCCCAACTCCTTCTGGAAAACCTAGGCACCACCAAATGCATTTGACATGTTTTAATCCATTAAGGCATAATTATGTACAAGTAACAAAAAAAAGATCTAGTTTAGTCAAGACTAACTTCACCTTAATGATGCAAAACATGCAAGTTCTGCTTATTACACATAGATTCCACATGAGGGTATTTAGCTTTTACCCTATCATAACCAAAAGTAAATGGAATGTAGTAAGAAAACATCACACAGATCTCAAGAGCCCATGATGATGCAATGTATGGGAAATCTAGCCTCCTTACCACACTGGCTTTGCACCCTTCATCAAAACAATTGATCTGACACACTGATCAATGCTCACAACTGCCATGGCAGAAAAAGATCAGATAAAATTCTAACAATCAAGGAGAATGAAATAATAAAAACCCGAAATAAAACTACACCTGGGGGCCTGACTGTAAGGCTATAGAGCTCACCACATAGCCATATATTTTTGTGAGAGTACGTTCACATTTGCAGAGGGAAAAGTCTCCAGTTACAGAAACTGATCTCTTAAAAACAGATATGACAATTACAGTACACTCTGCCATTGACTATGACTTACTTGTGATACAGAATGGGATTTCAGAAGCAATTCCAGCATATTTCATGCTGATTTTTATAGACATATCACGTTTCCAGACTTTTTTTTTTTTTTCACGAGGAGCAAAGTCTCCTCACTGAATAGTCTTTGGATACTGGAAGTCACTGGTGGATGAACAAAGGGACTTTTCCCTCATACATCTCCCAGGCTTCAGAACTCTGTGTGTAGCTTTGGCAATACCAGCAACTTCCACAGCCATTTATTCTGATATACTTAACTGCAAAACTGGGATTCAGAGGTACAGTCCTACATTCTCCTGCTTGCTCCTGTTCCCCAAAACACTTTAGTAACAAAATATGGCAGTGTGCCACCTTAGGCTTTCTGGGAGTTTAGCTGTAGATTCCTCTGCATACCTTTAGCATTGCAACTACATTTCTCCATGAATAAACAGCAGCCCTGCAGGTTCGGAAGGCCTGCTGAAGTCGTGAGTGCAATGGACACTTGGTTAGCAGATGTGCTAAATAAAACGTCCTCTCTTCCCCATAGATTTACAATAAAATAATTGTTGCCAGCTCTTGTCCATATACACATATTCATAAATGCACACTTGTGATTTTTGACATGATAGTCAAGCAGGGTAACAGTGTGAAATGGAGTATCTCAGTACTAGCAGGAGTCAGAGTAGTTGTTTAGTTCTACATTTTATAGCACTTCACATTGTCAGTAGCATTTCTGTGTTATTCATCTATTCTACGTTTCTAAAAATGACATAGCCAAGAGATAGCATTTATGACCCACCTAGTAATTAAAAGAGACTATTTTTGGAATTACCTTGTGATTATCAATCAGATTCATCACTAAATCAATGTCTCCATGTACTGGCTGATCTTCTGCTAGCTGAGGCTCAATTTTGTATAACCAGTCAATGAGAGCTTGCAAAGCATCAGTAAACTGCCCAGAAAATAACAGGGCTTCCTCCAATTTATTTTGCCTGGAGGAAACAAAACAAAACACAAAAAAACCCACCACAGATAAAAAACACAGTCATTCTAAGTAAACATTCGAAACATAAAATCTTAGTAACTAAAAGCTTTAAATCAGCATTCCCCTTTTTAAACAGTAAGGCACCCTCCCACTCCCCAGACCTCTTCCACACCATCAGTGAAATGCTTTGAAGCATTCTTAATTATCAAACAAGCCAGCCACTCCCATTTTATGCTTACACAACAGAAGCCAAAAGAATTCTCCTAAGCCTTTTTCTTATTTGCTGAATAATTAGATTGGTTTTCATTTACCTTTCCACTGACTTTCCACATATTGTATCCCATTTATCCCTTAGTTCACTCAGCATATCATCAAGTTTCAAATTGTCATCAGCCAAGGTGGTTTTCTCTTTCAAAGAGCGTCCAGTCCTATTTGTGGTATCATACACAGAGTGTTTGGCACCAAGAGATTTTTGGAATTCCTATGTATATGGAAGATAGAAAAAACACTCATACAGCATTAACTGCCTCCAGGCCAGAGAGTTAATCATCTTCAATGTACTATTTGTAATGCAAATTGTAAATGTTGCTGAAAGAAACTTATAAACTTCCTGCAAAATTTCTAGTCTGCTAGTACGGTGGTGCACTTGACATTACATGGGGCTTGACACTAGGAGAATCCTTGCCTTTTGTCCCTTTCTGGGGATACAATTCTACATCTACTGGAACAACTGCCAGAAAAAAAACCGTTTCTGCCTATACCAGGAAATGATTATGGGTCTACTATAATATTTCTAAATTTCTATAAGGATCTATATCGTAGTCAGGACAATGTGAAAGAACTGCTACTTTGGGAACCATAAACTGAGCAGTCTTCACACTTAATTTTTGCATACTAAGATTTCAAGCCAGTATGGAGTACCCCAAGGGTTACTTCAGCATGGTCAAGACAGAAAACCTACAATCACAATAATTTGACCCTCCTACGTTTGAAGTATACTATTGCAGGGAAGAACTGCATGATGAAAGCATACAGATCCAGGCACAAGAAGCATCTGGGTGACACTCTAGTAACACAATCTGGGCTGAAAGTCACGATCACAAGGAGGTTTCTATGATGCAGGACTTTTAAGATGACTGTGATATAGCAGTTACAACTGCCTGCCAGCTCCTTCAGCACAGAGTCTCTGGAAGCTTTTAAGAGGCACAGAGAAGCACACAGAAACACAGCTCATCTGATACCACAGAAGAGTTAACCAACTGACAGGTTAACCCTAAAAATCATCTCTACACAGCAGCTTTTAAATGGTAGCAATGTTTAAAGCATTTTATTTCACACCTTTATTGAACTCCTAGTAGGAAAACTGGTGGGGGAAAAAAAAAAATCACAAGTCTGATTTAGGAAACTCATGTAGAAAGAATCAAAGAAACACTTTTTTCCTTTTTCTTTGTCACAAAACCACATTAGGTCAAAAGACTTTTTCCTCCACATTTGCTGAAAAAGATTTCCATCTGTTTTTCAGAGCAATGTTCAGTATCATTGCATCCATGAAGGAAATGATTATGACTTGCAACTTCTAGTAATTCCTCCTCAGGGCATGTAAATATTGCAAGGAATCCTCAGGGTCATTGCTGGCAGAGGCATAGCTGTTCCCAGCTGGCCTGCACTAACCTGTACCACAGCAGTTCACAACTCTTCCACCAACTATCCCATATGTCCACATAGTCATCTGTTCTTTTTAGATGTGAATGTGTATCAGGGAAAGCTCAAATGGAACAATTGTCTTAAGGAGAAGGAAGACATTGGGTTACACTATACAGACAGTACGACAACTTCACCCAGAGTGATTCAAGGTTCCTTTCTTGAAAGATGCTTGGTATTTTGCACTGTAATGTCATTTCAGGGTTATTCCAGGATTTAAAGGAAACTGAGGATCAAAATTTAAAAACCCAACCAAAACACCCCAGCGTTTCTTTTTTGATTCAGTATTTTAGTATTTGATTCATGTTTAAGAAAGCATACAAAGACCATCATCAAGCTAGAACTACAATAAAACACAAATAATTTTCAACATTAAAATAACCCATTATTTGTAACATTTCTTCAATATAAACAATGTATGTGTTCTTTTTATTTGATGGGGTTTATTAATTACCTAACACTACCTGCACACTGTCACTTGATAGGTATGAAGAAACACAATGGAACTGCAGCCACAGAAGGATCATACAGGAAAAACAAATTCAAATTTAGACAGATTTAAAAGTAAACAGAGGGTTGCAGTGAATTTGCTCTTTGAAAGACTATGCACACTACAACAAATTACTTCATTTGATTTCACAGAGGTGCAATGAAGAGTAGATTTTGGCTTGAAGTGCCAAAAGCAGACAGGTAAAATGAATGAAATCTCACCTTCCTTTTAAGGAAGATGGGAACACACAGATAAAAATTAATCAGGTTCATATAAACATACTGGAAGGAGTGTTCAGCATTAGCACAGGAATAGATTGGATGACCTAGGAAGGCTTCTCCCTTTCATGACTTTTCAAAATGAGAAAAAAATGCTGATAAACAGACCATGAATAATCCCCAAAAGTCCCTGGCAACACACTAGATGAAAGTGAGAGAGAAAACATACTATCTTGGCTTTTTTCTTTCAGGACCTTGTTTGGTTTTTTTCTGGCAGTGACAACTGGCACAGAGCAAATCCAAATTGCTTACAGCACACACAGAGCACACATTTAGTTCAGATAGCAAAACAGTTAACGGAGCAAGGAAAACTTCAAGGCTGAACAAAAACCACTAAGACAGACATGAAGGGTGTATGTGGGAGTGGAAGGAAAAGACTGAAAATACAAGGAAGGACATTGCAGTGTTGGGAGGTTTGACAGCTCATTAAAAAACAATTGAGTCGATTTCTTGGAGGGGGGTGTGTTTGGAGTTTAAAGTCACAAAGTTCACGGAGCTCCCTCTCTCATGCACATACATCTTCTTCCTCCAAATCACCAGTTTCATTCCTAATGCCCCTGGTGCCACATTCCATCCCATTTCTCCTCAATGAGAAATGAGATTCAAACAAGTCTAGCAGTTATTCTCTGTAGGAATTCTATACAAAGTAAAGCTGGAGAAAAGTTATCTTGAGAAAAGTGATGAGTCTGCCAACCTGTGTGAGGGAACTTGGGTTCATAAAATATACTACTGTAAGTATAAAGAATTAGTGGAATTATCCAATTTAACATTTCAGAAGAGGTGAGGAGAAAAAAAGGCTGAGAGTTAAATCTGAAGACCTGAAAGGATGTCAAAGCACAGTGACAGTCTTGACTGTGGAAGAGTAGAAAGATTAGAAGATTGAAAAGAGGCAGAATAAATAAAAAAATACCCTCCTAACAGAATGATTGCCCCACCCCTCCTAATTCTCATTACTGACTTCAAATCCTGGCAACAGCAGCAATCCCAGATCTGAAATTGCAGAATTACCTTAATATAATGTTAACGTACGTTTTATCTAAAAGTTTTAACTGCAAACATAGGTAAAACTATTTTGGTTGACCCACAGCCAGCTTTTCCATATTAAAGGGGAATGTTTTCCTGGTTGATAAACTACAATTGAATCATCATATAAATTGAGAGATGATAAAAAATGAGACAGATGCAGTAACCCATCATTAGTTATACATGGCAAAACTTGCTGGAGGTAAAAACAATCATCATAAACTACACTGAGAATGAAAGATATGTGAACCCTTGGGGATACTGTCCGGAATGAAGTAAACAGTAGGAGTAAACAGAGAACAATAAAACTGATGTAAGAAGTAGAAATAAATGTATGCCGAAATGAACAACTTTTCAATATTCTGTCCTGGTGAAAAACTTCCAAGATAAATCTTGAGTCATGGCCTGTCTACTACTCACCCACTTGATCCTCAGTGATATACTATTCTAGGCTCTTTAGCAATGAAGAAATTAAGTCAGGACTTCTCCTATTCTTTCTTTTGCTCTGTGTCTAACTTAAGGAGCTTTTACACTGTAATTGTTTGAAAAACCAGGCAAACCAATGAGGTGTTTACATCTGCACCTACAGTAGCTGGATTCATGGAAAGCTGGTTCTGGAATTTTGAAATCCCGAAAAAGAATCAATCATTGCTACTAATGGCGTCATTGTACTTTCTAGAAGAGTTCATTAATATTTCTTCTTAACATAAAAAAAGAATCTGCCAGTCACAATACAAGACTTTTCAGTTTTGAGATAGTCTGGTAGTATTGAAAGGAAAATCCCAACTCAAATAACTAGATGGTAAATTCATGGTTTAAGGACTGAGAAAAAGACTGTAATAAGTTATCTTCACAGCATCCTATTCTGAGATTACTTTGTTTTGTATTATTGTCTCAATTATTCAGAGTTAACGACTACCTCACATATCAGGACCTGTGAAAAGTTTTCTGTCACTCCCAATCAGTAACACATTGTTATTTAACCTGTTGTTAACAAGAACTCCATTGTAGCGAGGCCACAAATCTGCTTTCTTTGATAACTGACCAGTACAAGGCTGATAGACTTATCTACATCACACTGGAAACTGTGTATTTGATCACTATTGACTCACCTTATGCTGTGCAAGCTGCATCTTTATTTTGTCAGGGTCGTTTGCAATTTCAAGATCTGAGTCCAAAGATTTCTCTGACTCTTCCAGCCATTCCATAAGTTTGTGCCAGGCTTCATGGAACTGCAGCACAGTGAGATTTGCATGGATTTAAAAATTCACTGGTTCATGAAACAGTCCAAAAACATTAAACCCCAACCAATTCTCCATAGCCCAAACAAGCAGACTTCAGAAAGATTTGATGTGCTTCTTCTCTCTGGTATCTTAAACAGGATTAGCTCAATCATGTGCCCACTGGACTTAGCTTCCCTTTTCCCAGGTGAATTAGTAACCTTTTAAGGGCGTGACCTGGCACACTTAGTATGCATCTTTCCAAGACAAACTGCTAACTTCTGTTAATATGCTGTTCATTTGGAATCCTATCTTTTTAGTAATGAAGGGAAAAGGGAAAGAAGTCCTTTCTCCCATTCCGAGTACCTCCGCTCGGCTTCCTTAAAAGCCATGAAGGAGAACAGAAGAGCCCTGTTCGGGCTTTCGGGTCCCCTTTGGAATATCCCACAGTATGAGGCATGTTCAGAAAAGCCCCATTCAGCCCTAAGGGCATCTTTTGGGTGCAGAGGGCTTTCGGTGTGCCTTGGTGTCCAGTCCCAGACTTTATGCTTTTTCAGCAAGTCATACAGGGGACGTGCTATGATAGAGAAGCCTGGAATGTGCTTTCTCCAATACAGCAAAAATGGGGCTTAGACTATATTGGACAACAGCAAGAAATCACTAGGGAAAAGTCCTGTCTGGATAAGTGCCCAAGATTTTCCCTGGGATGCTCATAAATGCTCCTATTATAATGAACTGTATCTTGATGGGCAAGGAACAGACTCTTGATCTTCCTTCCTGTTTCAACAAAGACTGCTGCAGGGAAGGAAGCAGGAAAAGACCAAAAATTTGACCAGCTTTCACAAAACGGCGTCCCTTTGGGATTCAGTTTTTCTAAGCCGGTAATTTTTCTCTCCATGTCTCTTCAAAATTCTTCTTGCCTGGGTTGCCTACATATGAAAGCATGTAAAACCAGAGCTCCTGGACCCACCATATTGTTCAGGGCTGTGTATTTGGCCTTGACACTAGTATCTTTTTCAGTTCTACTTCCAGTACTATAGAATGGCCAGAGGATCAAAACCAGTCAGCATGGATTTAGGTGGGGCAGGTCCTGTTTAACCAACCTCATCTCTTTTTATGACCAGGTGACCCACGTGGTGGCTGTGGATGTAGTCTACATGGACTTCAGCAAGGCCTCTGACACTGTCTGCCATAGCAAACTCTTGGCCAAGCTGGCAGCCTCTGGCTTGGATAGGGGCACTCTGTGCTGGGTTAGGAACTGGCTGGATGGCCAGGCCCAGAGAGTGGTGGGCCAGTCATGAGTGGTGTGCCCCAGGGATCAGTGCTGGGCACAGTCCTGATTAATATCTTTCTCAATGATCTGGGTGAGGGGATTGAGTCCACCATCAGTGTGCTTGCAGATGACACCAAGTTTGGAGCACGTGTTGAGCTGTTAGAGGGCAGGAGGGCTCTTCAGACGGACCTGGACAGGCTGGACAGATGGGCGCAGTCCACTGCTGGCACTTGAACATGTCCAGATATGGGTACCAAGGCTGGTGAGGGGGCTGGAGCACAGCCCTAAGAGGAGTGGCTGAGGGAGCTGGGGTTGTTCAGCCTGAAGAAGAGGAGGCTCAGGGAAGACCTCATTGCTCTCTACAACTACCTGAAAAGAGGCTGGTCTCTTCTCCCTGGCACCCAGCGACAGAACAGGAGACACTCTCAAACTGCACCAGGGCAGGTTTAGGCTGAACATTAAGAAGTTCTTTCTGTGAAGAGTGACTGGCCATTGGAATGGGCTGCCTGGCGAGGTGGTAGAGTCACCATTGCTGGAGGTTTTTAACAGGACACTGGATGAAGTACTTAGTGCCATGATTTAGTTAATGAGAAGAGTTAGGTGATAGGCTGGACTTTATGATCTCAGAGGTCTTTTCTAACTTGGTTAATGCTGTGATTCTGTGTAATGCTGTGCCCAGCTCTGCACAGTTGACCTAAATTAGTAACCTACTGTATTCCACTTTGGAAACTGATATAGAAGTGAAATCCATGTCACTGCAGAAGTGCTGTGTGTGAATGCACGTGAGAAACTGACAGAAAATAAACATTTGATTTGCTTATGGCCTAATTTAGCGCTTAGAGAAGTTCTTACTCTGTGAGTTGAGTACCAGTAACAATGAGCATAGGGAATGTGATTTAGCTGTGAATATGACCAAATCTTGAATGGTCATGTTCATTTGAATAAAAAGAAGCTAGAGCTTCCTATTGACATTTAAACATGCCTTTCACACATTTTGCATCTTACTACTTATGCTCCTCGGTGAGGGGAACATGAATCTGGGGAGGGGTAAAAATAATGTTCCTTGCTGAGATAAACTGTGGTAAAAAGCTTTCCAGGCTTCTAAAAAACTAAATGCAGTTATTCTTACCACACAGAGGGTATCAGAAGAGTAACTAATTATGAGACTGAGGAAGTGATGAGTACTTATCAGGGCATGATGTAAACCCAAGAAAAAAAAATTAAGGAATGCTCTCACAGCTTAGTAAAAAGGGTTCATCACTTTCTTTAAAATATAACAGGTTGATTGTGAAATTCCTTTTTGAGGACAGATGGCTCTACTATACATCTGGAAGCCATATTGTAACTTTCTTCTTCCAGACTATCTGGTATTGCAGACAGAAGTCACTGCTCAGGTTGAAAATGATGCTTTCATTTCACAAATGAAGTGCTCTATGATCGAATCACAGAAATTGCTCCACTAACTCATCAGTGTCTGTTACACTAACCCCAGGCTTACTTGAAAGTACTTTAACGCACCATAATCTTCAAGGGTCTGGATGTAATTACAGCCAAGTTCAAAGAGCTGTACAACAGCTGTTGTATGATTACCTGTTTGGCTCTTTTCCTTGCATCATCCAAAGCTCGTCCCCTTTCAACTAAGCGTTGAACTACTTTTTCCCATCTACTCTGTACACTGATTAGCAGATTCTTAATAAGGACAACATCCTGTTTCTGGCTGAAATACTTCAAGTGCGTTCCAGTTTTGTCCAGCTCTATGATCTGATCACGATGAGAATTCACTTCTGTGGCAAAAACCTTGGAAAAAAGGGAAAAAAATTACTCTGAATACTACGTGGCTCAAGTACAGGGTAAATACTGAAAAAAAAAAATCAGTCTAGTACAGAATGATGTAGCAAGAGAGACTATAAAATGCAATTTTAAAACAAATTACATGTTTCTGAATGCTAGTGTTACAGGGTTCATTTGGACACTGTTAAAGTGTCTCCACAGAGTGGGAGAAAAACATCACACATCTGTTTCTTTACATACCTTGTGCTCATCAATTTGAAACAAGACAGTGTCCAAGATAAGACTTGGCCGAGAAGCTGCAGTTAGAGTCTGTTCAGCCTGAGTAAGCCAATTGATGAAATCTTGAAGAGAATTGTGGAACTCCATTGCTAAATTGAGGGCTTCTTCCAGTTTGGTCTGCAAAGATAGGTCATGCTTTAATGGCAGCTGATATTGTGCAGGGACTTCATTCAGCCAAGTAAACAATTTTAGTTGAGCATTATGAAGTAAATAATTTTAGTTTAGCATTTAAAAACATTTCTCCAACTGAAAATCTCAGTTTTAATATAACAGCTTATTTTTGAACATATTTAAAGGAGATAAGAGTAACAGTAAAATTATGTGTAACAGATGAGTAGAAAGCACATCACCTAGTATCAAGATAAAATATTTCACATTAGAACACTACATTTTCTACTCCTTAATCCTCGGGGGACATATTGACTTATTAATTTCAAGACAGTAACAGCAGAATCCCAGAAATCCAAGATGCTAGTGCACTTGGATGAGCCTCAAAAGGTCAACTAATTTATTCTCCTACACTACACAAAGAACATGTTTGCCTAGACCACTTTTTAAAAATAAAACACATCTGTCATTTTGGTTGCCTGAACCAAGACTAACTTGGGATACAAATTTTTTTTTGCTCAGCCTCAGTCACTGACTTTCAAACAATCACAATGCTATCCTCAGCTGAGTAGTCCAACGTTACGTATATTCCAACATCACTTATCTTCCTGCAAGAAGGTGCTCATGATGACTAGTAATTAGACATTCTTATACAGCTACCTTAAGAGACACCAGCATTCTTAATTTAAAATAACTAAATTGCAAGTTAAATATTTGTGCTTTATACACATTAAAGCTGTATAGAGAACTCCTCTGTTAATATTCTTTATTGTTTGCTTAAGGTAAAACAAATGGACTGTACTTTGTGAAGGAATGAAAGCAAAATGAAGTTAATAATAAGGAAACATATGCTGCAAATCAGTGAAATCCTGCCATTGCTCTACATTAGAAGTCACTTAAGTAAGTGGCAGATGGCAAATTGTTTGGGAATTCAAGGGAAAAAATGGATAAAAGCTAGGAAAACTAATGCAGCTCTTCTGCACAGAGAAAGACAAACTTGAACAATCAAATAGTTTATTCAATCTCTCATGTCTACGATTACTGTAATGAAAACCAGAAAAGCCTTCACCATACCAAATAAGCATTATCAGTAACAGCTAATGCATTTCTGTAACAAGACTTCTGTGATTCTCACCACCCTCCCCAATTACGGATAATCAACTTCTTGAATCCCACTTTCCCCCCGGTACATTTTAAGCATAGCAATAAATTGTGTGTAACTGTCTCTACAACTGATTTTAAATCTGTTTTTTAACATCCTTAAATACATGATTTACACTTCTATTTTTAAGTAAAACCACATACTTTTCTTTCACTGAGCTTTGTTTGTACTGATTCCCATTTTTCTTTTAAGTTATTTATGTCCTGGTCAACGTTTGTCTCGGAAGACTCTGGGCATCTTGCAAGCATCTGCTGGCCCTTCTGCATTAGACGCTTATATGTCTCCTCTTTGGCTTCAAAGGCAGCACAGAGTTCCTAAATAAAGTAAGCACCAAAAAAATAAGCCAGGTAGAAATTCCATATTCTTTACAATAGCTACTACAATACTTATTCCTCCCTCAACATTTAATGGGCATGATTAACACAAATAAAGGATACATATGTAATTCATAAAAAGCCAAATGTGCAAAGAAAGGGCCCAATTCTACAGGAAATGGGAACTTGTATTGTCTGTCAAATGTTTTCTCTGAGATCCAAAGCTTGGCAAAGAAAGTACTATGCACTTATTGCACAAGACTTGCTACAGTTGGTTTCAAGTCCATCTGCAGCTGAAATACAAAAAGTGTCAGAATTATACAGCGTGCTGAAAGCCCAAACCTACCCAATATACCTTCAGAAGTGGGTGGGACAACTTGGGAGGTCGGCTTTATTGTACTTTGCCTAACTATTCTGTATTGTACAAATAACCATGTTCAACATGAAGTGGCAAGAGCTCCCATATGTCCCTCTGACTCAAAAGGGCATGTTCAATATTTGAAACAGGATATTCAAAAACATAACAATGAAACTGTGTGGACTCCCAAACATCTTCCAAGAGATCAGCAGTTAGTGGTTTGCAAATAGGAGGAAAAGAACTTCTCCTTACAATTCCCAAGACGAGAGCAAAAACCCAGCACTTTCTTTGTGTTAAGAGATGCTCTACATAGGATTGTAGCTGACCACAGAGGAAGGCAAAGCAGGAAGTGGATTCAACCGTGAGCTAAGATTTTACCAGAACAGAAAGTTTCCTTGCCTTTTTCTGAGGATTATGGAGAGTGGAGTCACCTAGCCTGCTTTTTCCTATCTTCCAACTTCTCTACACTATTTCTGGTTTCCGTAACTCCCCAGGGCAGCTTATTTTACAGTAGTTGAAGAATCCCTCAGATGTAAACTTAAGGAGTGCAGAATAGATGAGGCTCAGCATGGCAGCAAACACTGGGGCTTAGTCAATCTAAGAAAGGGGCTCATCACAGTGGTTAATTTTGCAATACAGTCACAAGACTGTAGGGAGGGCAGGAGCAATTAAAGTTCTTTTAAAGGAGGAACTAATGAAATAGACTGTTAAAAAAAAAAACATAGAGGTATGTTCTGAGCATCACTGGGACAGCCAAAAAGGCCTCTTTTTATAGCCTCTTTCTTGCTAGTGCCCTGTAATGTCTCTTTGTATCTTTTGTTTTCCTGGAACTGTCTTAGGCTGGAAATGTCGCCCAGACTCAGCTCAGTTTGTGAACAGATTATGGTTGAGGGTTCTTTTATGCATATCTGAAGAAACAGACTGTACACTCCAAAAGATGGTTCATAACATTATTTCCAATGAAAAACAAATAAAAATCTAGTGCAAAACTTCCTTCTCCAGTTTCACATGGTGAATCAACATGGTTTGTATCACGTAAGGGCAAGTTTGAATTTGGAAGTTATCATAAATAGTACTCAGCATGCCAAGTGGCCTGGACATTTGAGAGAATTTACATATTCACAGATTCACTGAGGTTTAAATGAACTGAAATCAAGTCCTACTTTTTAAGGACTATGTATATTAAAGGATAACAAGTCAATGTAGTTATATGATGGCCTACAGCATAATAACTATCTGTTAAAATGTTCACATACAGTTAGGAAATGTATATAGTGTATGTATCTAGTGGGGACATGTTGTATTTGTTTCAGTTATACTACTAGTTAAAGAATCTTCAAACTGAAAGTAATCAATCTCCTTGATTTGCATAGTTAAAAAGAAACGCATCAAAGAATACCCTGATTTTCCAGGGAAAATACTTCAGTCTTGCTTCAACTTCAGGATGAAAAAATGAAAAAACCACTAACTCCCATGGAAATGCAGGGGAAAAAAAAAAAAATTTAAATTGAAGACATTATTTTTGTTTCTTTCTTCCTCTCTTTTAAGACAAAAGGGGTCTGTGTTTTATCCTAGTTTCCTGTCATAATTGATTTTAAAACTGTAAATTATTTTTTTCCTCAAAAAAATTACTCCATTTTGGTGGGTAACGACCTTTATCACAATTCCAAAATAAAATCTGATTTTTAAAGCAATGCTAATGTAGTGTTTTAATGGAAACTGTGCCAGGCATATTTGAGTTCAAGGATAGTTCAGTAAATACCACTTTCATATCTGATCCAGGAGATCAGGAGTTCAGGTCTGGGGTTACATCCTGGCCTAACAGCACAGCATGATTTAATATAAATGGAGAACTATGAACCACCTTCCTTTGAGGGAAGAGATTAAGTTTAAGGGTGTTGGGATTTTTTCAGCTTTATGGTTCTACAGGAGTGGAGTAATCCATAGAATTTTTCTTAAAATTAACAGAAGGGAAGGAAGGGACTAATTCAAGCATCCTGATCAGGATGGCAGTCCCAATTAAAGCAGACTGTCTACGTGAGCCAGTAGTCCTTATCACATTTGTGCTAGTGAGGATTTTACTGTCAGCTTTCGTTAGATAAAGAATAAAGGATCACTTTTCTTAACTTAAGGTCCAGTGAACTTGAATCACTTTAAAATTCATCAGACCTTAGAAAATACCTAGATGCAGCTATAAGAATAGAAGAAAAGTAGCAACAGGAGTAACTGAAGAATCTGTAAACTCCATTTTTCTTTCTGAGACTAAGGATGCAAAAGTTCTTTTGCATCTGTCTCAACACTGTTAACGGTCTGGTTTTGGGCATACCCCAAAAGACTACTTCTCCTGCACTGAAAATAACAGTGTTGTTTTGAAGGCTATTAAAACTTTCTAAGATACTGTACAGATGTTGTGATATACAGAACATGCTCTGTATTTACCATAAACACTCTTGAAAGATAGTTAGTCCTGAAATGCAATTTGCAAAGCATTCTAACACTGATACTTACCATATGTGTATTAAGCTGTTCTCTTGCCGTTTCTGGTAAGCCTCCAACAGGTTTTGATGCCAACAGCTGACGTTCAGTGTCTGTTAGCCACTGCTGCAAATCTTCAACTTCGCCATGGAAACCTTGGGCCTAAATTATAGCATATAATTTTTAAGTTCATTTAAATGTTCTCCATTTGAATACCAGATCAGATACAGAAGAATGCTGGCAACAGATTTAATCAAACACTTCAAATAATCAAAGGAAAAGAAAGTTAAAAACAAAACAAAGCAATGACAAAACCAAAGAAACCCCCAAACCAACAACATCCAAAAAATCCCAACAAACAAAAACTCCAACCCAAACAAACAAAAAAATCCAACCCCTGCCCAACAAACAAACCCTAAACACAAACACCTGCCCCCAAAACAAACAACAAATATAAAAAAAACACACACACACACAAAAATTCCACACAATAACAAAGGAACCAAACGCACCCAAAATTTAACTAGCTTAACCCAATCTAAATGATAAAAACAAACCCAGAAACCAAAATGGAAATTTTGAAAGCAAGCTGAATGAGTAACAGAGGTAAGTGTTTTCCCTGAATAATACACTTATACAGGCATTTCATCCTTTTAAAATATTTAGGCCCAAAGCTGAAGTCTTGATTTAGAAATATAAAAGACAGTGGCCACCTGTGGAAGACACAGTTGGATTCAAACTTTCTCCAAATTCAGGAGTGTCTGTGTTACAGTTCTCATTTAGGACAACTTCTAATGCATGTATCTACATATTTGGCGTTATCTCTTTATTTGATAATTTCCTGTTCACCTGGATCAAGGCACTTTGCAGCTGCTCTTTCCTTTGTTCTGTTTTTTCCAACACGTTTTGCCAGCGCTGATTCAGAAGTTCCAACTTGCTCTGTAAATTACTGGCTTCTTCAACAGCACTTGACTCAATCAGGTCATTTCCTGCTTTCTTAACTGCTTCCACTGTAGACTGATGAGCTAAAACATCATTTTGTAGCACCTACAATTGTAACACAGTATGTATGACTGGCTATGTTGCTAAGTTATTGAACAAAGGCAAGCACAGTGACTGATCCAATCCGGTGGCAAGGTAGTTATTTTACAATCAACACAGGTAATAGCAATTAAAGCTAATAATTAACGTCTCTTCAATCAAAGGCAGTATCAGACCATTCTGACAAAATGCTACATTTTATTCTGATACCTTGGAACAAACAGTATGTTCCTTTTGAATACACATATCTGTATCTGAAATTATGAAAAGTTTTCTTCACTGCTAGTGAAGAACTATTTCTTCACTTTCCTTAATTTCCTACATACTTTAACAGGTTTTTTTCATTTTTGAGGATGAGGTGTGGAAACTGTGGTAACGCCAACTGCTTATGGAGCAGTAGGCTAAGAGAGGAGAGACAGGAACATGACTACTATGTGCCTGCTGTGCCACATAACAACCTGACTCACACATGAAAGCTTTCCATGGCTTTCAGGTCTACAACTTCTTTCATATTAAGTCAGGCTACCAGGACACTTCTGCTGTGGTAAAAGGTGGGGGATTATTGTAATACTTGTACCACAAGACCTCCTTCATTTGGTTGAAAACCTGTTATCATCAACCACAGTAACATCACCGAAGACAAAAAATGTATCTGGGAAAAGGATGTTGTTTTCCAAAATATTCTGATTTGGTATTACTGTTGTTTGCTTTTGGGTTTCTTAATCATAAAATAATGCCTTAAAATACCAGATACTGAGAAAAGAAAAATAATAGGCAGAATGGTTAGGAAAGGAATGGTAAACTCCATTTAAGAAATTCAAGTTCATGATCGTTGGTCTTCCATGGAGTCTGCTTTAAACTCACTTCCCTCAGTATACTAGCATGTGAAAGAAGTTTAAATCTAAATACAAAGGAGCTTTTAAAGCTACGGAGCATTTGCAACAGCAAGCCACAAGTAGCTCTCATATAGAAAATACTCATCACATTTGCTTTAATTCCTCTGAGCTAAGCATTAGAAGATACTTATTTTATTAACAGTGGAAAAAAAGGGATATTCACAGAAGCAGAGGCATCTTATTCCCTCCTTCCTGCTGAGCCTTACTAAGAATAAGGTTTATTTTCTCCCAAGTTATTCAAGAGATGGATGTTTTTCCAGGCTACCACAGGATGCACTGTGTGAACTTCATAACCTATAAACTCCGTTTCATGAAAAGGAAGTACACTCATTCATGTGTTTGCTGAACTCCTTCAGTATTGAAGGTAGATGAAGTCATAAATGTGTGGATGCTTCTTCAGTGGTACAACACTTCTGTTTGATAAAAATATAAAGGGTTTATGGATTGGGAGCTGCATTTGCAATAATTATTTTAAAAGGGCTTGTTTCTGACAGAAGTCACATAGGACATGCAGATACTGTAATCTGGCTCGATTTCCAGCTGACCATACAAATGGTTTCAGAAGCTACACAACTGCATCAACACAGTGAAAATGCCTCAATTCTCTGTGTAGTATTAATTTCAATCAATTATCTCTAAATCCAAAATGGACTCTGAATAGTTTTGACATCATATGCAGACCAGAAATCAAATGAAAGATTTAAAGAAATGAAGATTTATGACATTAGTTTAACATGCTATAAACAGCACCAAGTTACACACAAGGAGACAGACAACATCTCTTGCTCCTCATTCTTCAAAATAAGGGTGCAATTGAAGCATTCTTACTTGGGCTCCCAAGCTACAATAACCAGTTAAAATACTAAACCAAACCAACAAAAAATTAACCCTACATAGCCGAGAGAAAAAGATGGGGGCATGTGTATCTGTGAACCTTGCTGATATTTTCAGGGAAGCATTCCCTGTGTTAGCTGGACCCAGCTGAGGTACAGTTCTGCAGAATTCAGCACAACAGAACACTATTTTCTGAAAAGAAAGAAACAGGAACAAAAGATGTGTAATGGTCACATTTTGTGAGAGCTGGCCTAAATAGAACTAATCAAGGAGTTTGCTGCTTCAAGGTGAACAGCAGGTTCAGTAACTTTGAGTTCCCTGGGTCAGATGAAGTTGAATAAAAGGTGGAGACTAAAGTGAGTTGTTGTGAGCTGCTCTTTTGGGCTAAACCCTACGTCACTTGCATGGAATATGGAAGGAATACAAATGAGTAAAAAGAAAATTATTAGTTATTCCAGGCCTGCATTTCAACTATAATCTGCATCTTGAAAATCACTATGGAAAATTATTTATCAAGTGCTAAGTTTTACTACAAGGCTCATGACTAAGATAAACATCAGAAGAGTGTAACAGTTAATATTCATTATAATTACATACGTGATGTTTGGCAAGTTCAATTTCAATAGCCTTGGGGTCTCCACCCACAGGTTTCTGTTCGTTCAGCAAGTCTTCAGTATGTGTCAGCCACGTTAGTAACTCATCCAGGGCATGCTGGAACTGCCCCAAGGCTAACAAGGCACCTTCCAGCTTGTGCTATAGTGAAAATAAAATTAACAATAAAATGGTTTCACAATACTATTGAATTGGCTTACATTACCATTAGTCACCATAACCCAGAGTGGAATCCATGTAAATGATAGCATAAAAACCAGGGAGAAACAGTTGCCCAACACAAGCAACTGCTTTATAGTAGGAGCTGAGTTAGCAATTTCATTACATTCCAGACTTAAATTCCTGACCTTTGAATACCTCATGTAACCAGAGCAGGTATGACAGTAGTTTTTCTTTACGTAAAATGTAGTTTAAATATAAACAGATAATGCACCAAATTGCATTTATCTTGTTTCTCAATTAAAAAAAAAACCAACAAAACAAACTGCTTCACAGTACTGCATCTTTAAATCTCTTTCACTTTTATAATTTAAGAGCACTCTAATAGTTTAAAGCTGTTATATTAATTTCTTTCCAAGTGCTCAGTTAAGCACCTAGTATTACGTTTGCACATATGTTTTGAACTGCTATTTAAGATGTCATCAAATAACCAAAATGAAAGAATATTATTCTTCATGGCACTGCTGACAGAGGAAGTGACAAAACCCCCCACTGCTATGTGTTTAAAAAACAAAACCAATTCAATAAATGGTAATACTTAAATCCCATTATATATAGCTCTGTAAATTCCAAACTAAAAAGAATAAATAGACAAATTGATACAAACATTAACGCACACTAAATTTTTTTTCTCAAAATATACAAGTCATTAATAAAGTCCACATCTTCAAAGTTATTTACCTGTCTACTTATAATTTTTTCTTCTAGGGTGTCCCACATCAGTTTGAGCTCTGAGAGAGGGTCTTGAACAGTGTGCTTGTCACTCTCCTCGGTTACCTTCTTCAGCAATAGTTCTGCCTGATGGTTCAGTCTCTCCATTTCTATCTGCTGCTGATAAGCTTCTGTCTTAAATTGCTATGGTAAATAGAAAAATCATACAAATGAACACGTTATGCTTGAATACAGCATAACACAGCAGCTTTTACAATACTAATGGGTCACTGTCAACTTCATGAATTTGGGAGTTTGAGAGCAAAAATACTTGTAAGACACTGATGATCCAGGCAGATGGCTAACCGATAAAATGCACCATTACTTTACTATTCTAGCAGACACCACTGTGACCAGAGGACAACAAAAATGCACAATAGCAAAGCATTCTCCAGTCATCTCCCTGATCTGTAAAGATGACAGTACATATCTTGACTAGCTTTTAGTTTTTGTGGTTGTGATAATACTTCAAACAGAATTATTCTTCAAAAGAGTTGAAAGCTAATTTTCTTTAGCAGAGCACCCTTCTGTACACTTAATTTAGGCAGCAGACTAAACACAACTTGCATACATGCGTTCATATGAACTACAAAAGATTATGGTTCATTTGAAGTTACATCATAAAGTAAACAACCTACCCACAACCAAAAAAGCATAGAAGTGAACACCAAAACCAAGGCCATTGCCTGACTGTTATACGTCCCTGGTTTTTTATATACAGCGTAACAACCTGCCCTAATCAGGAGCATACTCAGCCACAGATTCGTAGAGACAGGTTTTTTAGTCTGAAATTTTGATTTTGGCTTACTCATGTATTGGGAACGTCATGATCTGTGTGAGCTTTTAATTAAAGCGTAAAGGGGCAGAATTGAGACTTTGAGGGCATTCTCTCAGAGCCTTATGGAAGCTGTTCATAGTAGAAACCAGAAAACGTGAAGGTGAAAGAACCCTGTACATAATAACCTTATAGCCTCTGGAAAAAGAGTGCTATTACAACTAATACTGGGCTATCAGAATATATTCACAATGCAAATGTAGTCTCACCAAAATTTGGAATATATTTTCAAATGGAAATTTTGAAGTTAAAATGTTATTTGAAATTTCCATACAGATCTTTTCTTACTAGAAATTGGTAAATGCTTTTGACTCTTGAAAAATACCGAAGGACACAGAAAAAAGCAGACAAAAATATAAATTAAATCAATTTATAGCTCATACCTTCAGTTCTTCAGTTTGTTGCTTCACAGTCTCCAGATCTGTTCCAACCGGGGACATAGATGCTAACTTGCCACCAGCAATGTCTACCCAGTCAAATATTGCCTGAAAATCAGTTTTAAATTCTAGCATGAGCAGAAAAATACTTTCATGTTTGAAAACTGTACTAAGTAAAATATTGGACTTTTTTTTTTTTTTTTTTCTTTCCAGAGAATAATACTGGTGTGCTCTTTGGAAGAAAATAAGTTTTCTTCAGCAAAATACAAGGAATCAAATGCTAACAAAAGTATTCCACGTAACAGTTATGGGAATCTACATGCTGCAAGACTGAACTTCTATTAGCAGCAATATTCTGCCAGTACCATTCAGGATAAGTAAGCACACTGCCCATTGAGTAAAATTTTAATGAATATCCCAAAAGGCAAATATAGGACAAACTATTCTGCACTCCTCTGGAGTGAAGATGGAAGGCAGTAGTTGAATAACACAATTTAAATAATGATTATGAACAAATGTCTTTTGAGGGATAATGTAATCTATGTAAGGAACATGGAACATGACCCATGCAGTACATAATAAACAGGGAAGGGCCATAACTGAGCTTAATTGAATCTCTGTAGGATAATGCAGTCATAACCTTAAAAAAAAAAAGAGGTTCTTTTGCCCAACAACCCCAAAAATATTGCACTTGCAGATTAAGAACAGCTTTACTAATCTGGGTAAATGCAGAGGGGAAAACCTTTTCCTCCTGCTGGTTATTTGTAATCTGTGATTTGTTACAGAGACAGGCTTAGGACAGGCTTGTTGGGGGTGTTGGGGCTCTCTGAGAAAAGGACAACTATCCCATCATACTCATCAAGATGAGGCAATTGCAGCTAACCATCTACCCATGATACTTCTCATACTCACTAATGAAATGAGCATAAGAAGGCACTTAAAAGCTCTTTCAAAAGTACCGAGCCTATAGAATGTACTATGTTCAGCCACAGGAAACATGCAGCACCTAAACCAATGGCAGTGTTCCTAATATAACCCTGTAAGTCAATCTCTGTACAGTTTGAATATTAGACAACACAGAGAAAAATGTAGTGAGGGTGCAGTGGAAAACAGGCACACTGCATTATTAGCAAGGAATGTTCTGGTGCTTGATCTGCGCTGAACACACAAGCAACTGCCCTCAGTGTCAGTGAAACTCTAATTTTTAAAACATAATGAACCAAAAAAGACAATAGTTTCAGTAAGCAAATAACAGTTTTGCAAAATCTGATGATGTTCAGAGCCTTTTCAAACGTTTCCATCTCCTAGCCATTCACTCACAGAAGATACAAGATGCGCCACTCAGCCGAAACATGCAAAGAGTATGGAGAAACACCAGCACATAGAAGGAAAAGATCATATGACCACAAAATAGTTTGGGCTGAAAAGGACCTTTAAAGCTGATCTTGCCCTTTCCACCTCCCCACTTTTTCTTTCTTGTAACTTCACAAATCGTAGGATGTACATCATGCAAGGTATCTTACAAAAACCTGCTGGAAAATTTGCCTACAGATTTAAAGTGAATCAACTTCTGAAGTATTGAGATGGGATGAATTATACTAAGAACTAGTACTGTGGGCTAATAATATTATGTTAACATTTTGCTTATAATGCTCAAACAAATGATTGATTTATAAAGTAGGTGTAGTAAAACTTAAGTTATTTGACTGTCCTAAAAGAAAATAACACTGACTGATTCGGTGGATTCCTTTGAATATGTAAACATGTCACAACTCCAGTCAGTACATGTCATATTATGTACTGACTATCAAAGGAAACATAAGCACAATTACTGTGAACGTGGTATCATAAACCTTCTGCTTTTATCAATAAACAAGAGGACATTCATTTTGAATTCTAAACATAGTGAAATGCTTAAACAATTGCAAGAAGAAAACAAACCAAGAGATTTACTCTTCAATGCAGAAAAATAACAAATTCAACTACCCCCCCGCCCCAAAATATCTCTGCTGAAGAAAAGTCACTAAAAATCAGTGATCCATTCCTTGCAACCTACCCAATCACATGATTTGCTTTTACAATAAACACCTTAAATCCTACTGACTCAAGACCAGACTAGGTGTAGCACAGCATCTTACCTGCAGTCCATCCTGGTATTGAACAGCTGCCTGCATAGCTTCAGCAAGCTTGTCCACTCGTTCTTTCCACGTTTTATTTAAGGCATCCCATGCAGAATTCAGCTGCAAGTAAGTGCAATTTATCTCAACAGACAAAATAATTTTAATGATGTGTAATGTGTATTCACTAATAATTCACTGATCAATAACACCAATAAGCTAAGCATGAGTAATTCATATTCAGTCCATATGAACACTCTTCTCGTTCTCTCTATCACTGCATAGTTAAGTTTCCCTCAGGATATACTACAATAGCTGCCAACTTCAAATACTGATTATTAAGTATTTAAAATAGGGATTATCATTAATCCAGGCAACATTATTTAGAGTTGCATCATTGTAATAAAGGTAGTTTAAAAGAAATGTGCATTGATGAAAATTAGAAAAATTAAAACCACTTTTGGTTGTCTCAGTTAAGATATCTTCCTTGGCATAAATCAGATATATCTGAAATTTATTCTAGCACCAATTTGCAAAGAGTAGCCATCTACTAACCTGAGAGAAGATTTATTTACATGAAAGGCAAACCTCACTTTCCCCTGAAGGCTTCACAAGCATCTCACTTTTGACTTTTTTTTTTTTTTTTAATAATCCAAAATTTGTTAGGGGTAGGTTGGATAATTAACCAATTTCAGCAAGCATCTAATAGAACAAACTTAAACATCTGCATTTCCCATACCTCATCTATACTCTTGTTGACAATAGGTTTGTCAGGCTCTCCACAAGCAGCTCTAAGTTCAGAGCCAAGGCTCACAACTGTTTCCAGTTCTTCTTGTAGCCCATCAATTTCTTCTTTAGCAGCCTACAAAGACAAGAAGATCTAATACTGCTGAACCTAAATTTATAATTTATGTACAATTCACTTTCAAAATAAAACACCACAAGATTCCACATTTGTTTTCTTTAAAGTCACTTGGACTAACAATTGGATGCTTAATGTAAGCATCTCTGCAGTGTCAGAGTGAAATCAACTGACATCAGTCTAAATTCTAACAGTGGCTTATGATGTCATTTTGCATGAGATGGAAAAAGTAAGCAGGAAGTTTTAAATTAGATTTCCTTAATTACAGTGTTGCCCTTTGTGGAGGTTATCATTCAACCTTCAAATCTTTAAATATCAGCATAAGTAATTACAGGCTTAGAGTGTAACACATAGAGCATGCTACATCTGTACACCTTTCATTGAGATGTTACAAATGACTCTGGGAATCTAAAGCATGCATAACTTCAAAAGCCCCTGTGACATGCTTACTATATACAAACTTATACACAGATAGGTAAATATAATGACAGAGACATGTTACATGCTGATTGCAATTAGCACTGATACGTGTTATTTACCACAGTCTTGAGATATCATTATAGCAAATTTCTGTACAATTATCCTTCTTAGTGTCTAAAAAACTATACATACATTCTTCTGTGGTATTTCGTAGTAACGTTGTCTTTCCTCTGTGTGCTGTAAATAAAATACTTCAAGTCAACAAAATACTTTCTACTGACCTCGGTCGCTTCTTGCTGCTGCTTGACTACAGATGGGTCAACCCCAGGTCCCTCCAGTTCTCGAATGAAGTCCTGAGTATCTTTAATAGTAGCTACAAGAGCCATATGATCACACCAAAACTTTTCAGCTAGTTCCATTACATCCAACAATTTGGCCTCCCTTTCTTCAGTCAAGGTCTGGATATCTTCCCAAATAAGGACCATTTGGTCTAGTTTATCTTGAACAGCTAAACAACAAAGGAACCAAATTACTACCTTGGCAAACAATTCTTGGCCATAAATCTCTTTACAGTTGTACAGCAGAAACATATGCGTACATTTTAAAATTTAGACTAAAACTGTTTCTTTACAGGACTCTTTACAAGGTTAAAGTGGAAACAACCAACATGGCCTTCAAAAACAAAACAAAGGTTATATCCATGTTGAATTGTTTTAAATGATGCTCTGCTTTTATAAATCTTTAGTATGTGCCCCAGAAGAACACAATCCCCAGACTGGCAGTCATCAGAAATTATTTTTATATGCTGTAGCCTGCTGCATTTCCATTGCATGAAACTTCTCTTAGTCTATTACCTTTAGCAGATATATCCTTGTCAGCTCCTTCTGAGCGAGCAATCATTTCCTTCCCTCTCTGCTTAAGTGTTTCATATACTGGCTGAAGTTTTTCCAGATCCACTGACAAGTTCTTATTTTCACTGATTTGCTCTTTAATCTTCTCAACCTCTGCTGAGATTGAAGGCGGCTGCCTCAGACGTTCAACTATGCGTTTCAGACTCTCAAGAGTTGGATCTATCTTGTCATGAAACTAGGAAGGTGATAAAGGACAAAGAAAACAGAAATTAGATAAAGACAACTGCAAAAATAGCATTTGAAATTGAAATTCTTTTGGAAAAAAAGTACTTTGACATATCTAACAAGTTTGTCCAACAGATAAATGTACAACTGCCACACACTTCCCTCCATGGTTCTTCCCCTCTTTTTTACTATCTGAATTACAAAAATTACATTGAAAAATGGAACTTCTTCTCAAAATCAAGAATTTTACTATGAAGGCCAGGGTTGGTCCTGAGATACTCCATTTGAAGGTACTATATATATATGGTGGAATCCAGATGTGTTTAGGTCCAATTCACACACATTTGTACTTTATTTTGGAGAATCATGGCCTTCTGATTTAATAATTTCTGAAAGTTATTTACCCTAAATACATACATTTTCATATCAGGGCCAATATAATGGCATACAACCACCAATTAAGACTGATATGTAAGGCAATTCTAAGAGACAGGTGTTATTGCACAGGTGATAACTTGTTGGTGCTGGAACTAACGACACACAAAAGCCTGCATTACGCTGACACATTTGAACAAGCCAAGGTAGATTCCCAGGAATTCAATTAAACCTATGTAAACATGCTTCATCCTTTGGCACAGGTCTAAAGTTAGCTTTTACTACACACATTTAGATCCATAGAGATTGCTAAAAATATCTCATCACCGTGCTCTGTTACAATTACAGAAGCTAATAAATTGGGTGCATTTAATGATCCTCCAGGATGTAAAGTAAGCATTCTTGAGTACACAAGAAAGGTGCTACAAAGAGCACAGCAAAACGGAATTACCTCACATGAACAGATAGCTACATCTTTTCTACTCAAAGGGGCATAGCAATACAAAATGTGATTACCTTTTCCCAGCATTACAGCCCACTTCAAATCACTCTGTGACTAATGTTATGGACTCAATGTTTTTGTTAGAAGTGTGAATATCATAAAAGCCAACAAAAAGTGTTATGAAAGATAAGCAGACTTCAAGTTCAAGACCTGAAAAATTGACTGTGTCAACAAAACCTGAAACTGGCAACATTCAGGTCTAATTTGAGAACACGTGTATTTAAAATTGTTGGTGCATTCAGTGGGCCTCCTTGTATTCATGCTCCTATGAATAAGACGTAGTATTTTAAAACTTAAACAGAAGAACATGCAAGTCATTGCAACCTCTCCTTCTGGCTCCATAGGTTACATCCTGCCTTTGATACATAGTGCAATTTAATATAATTTAAAGCTTGAGGAGTTTATTATTCTTCCAAGACTGTCTAGACAAACACTGACATAGCCATTACAGGTAAATATATATTATCAAGGCTCTGTACTATCTTAATAAAAAAAGTAGATTATATAAAATTACATTCTGGGTGTTACAAGATTTTGCTTTGCCATCTGCATACACATTTGCATATATAAAATGGACCTTAAAGCACAGCACAAGTAAGTATTTTCTCAACATCTGATTATATTCAAGCTGTTACCAAAGAATGCATTTTTACTCTTGCTTTCCATTCCTAGTCAGTACAACATGTTAATGTCTATCACATACAAAGCAGAGACTTGAATGCTAAGTATCCTGATTTCCAAATGTGCAGCTCCAGGACAGAACATTTATGATAAACACTGAATCTACATAACCTGGCACCTTTTAGAGGCATACATAAGGAAGGTGTTTAGAATGACCTGAAAAATAATGTAGAGTCTATAACTAGTTGAAAAGCAGGTTGACATCACTTTTTCCCCCTTAGCTTTTTAAATGCAGTCTGCAGGTATTAGAAATATCACATTAAGCACACTGACCTATGACAAAGAAGATTTGGAATGTAGACTTGATAAAAACTTTAAGGTGTATTTCTTTCTTTAGTACTTAAAGAGATGAGTAGAATGTAGTACTTCATTTCCATCAAAGGGAGAAAAAGAGCAATTTCATAAAACAAGCAGTACAGAACAAAGTATTTTTTAATTCAGGTTTTTGTATGTGTTATGTAGATTACTGAGAACTTTCCTGAATTTGGGGTTGAGTACAAGAATTTCAGTTTGGGCTTAAATATTGGTTTAATAATCATTAAAAGTCTAGAATGCGATACCTAACAATACTCTATTGAGGCTCATTGCACAGGATGATAAACTTAAGGTAGCCAGCTTTCATGGGCTTGATCTGAATTTTATGCTTATGATGACATTTTATGGGGTCTAACTTTGTTCACAATACTTTCACATAACAGCACAGGTTATGTTCAGGCATATGTTAAATTCTTTTGGGACTGCAATGAAGACCAAATGCTACTACCATTGCCAAGCTACCCTCTAGTTCCACTGGTAATACTCTAACTAAAGCTTCTGAATTCAACAGTGACATTCATGTAAAAACAAAACATTAGCTAGAAACAGACCGGCAAAAAAAAAAGGAATAAAATTAAAATAAAATCCCACACTTTTAGGCCAAATGCTCTTTTCTTTTTTTAACTTCAAAATTAAATAGGAGGATTTTTTTGGCTGCAGTCATAATACCAACCAATATATGAAATTATAAATCCTCCAGAAACAGAAAAATCAATGCCATAAGCAGTGACAGGAACATTCACAGGCCATTAGGATGAAAAATACAGATAAAAGAGCAGTTTAGTCTTGATATATACATGTAAGATGGCAATGTCTGTGTATCTTTCCATTTGAATGAATCCAATTACACTTTAAACTTAAATTGATACCTGGGTACACTGAGAAATGGCTTCATCCAGTGCCAGTGCTCGCTTTTTGACATCTTCCTTAATTTTACTGTAAAGGGTGTCAGCTGCCACATATTTCTCCTGGATAGAAAAACCTTCTCCTGGGCTCAACTCCAGCAGCTGAGGCCCAGTTTTGTTCATCTTATCTATGTGAGGCTTGTGCTCAGCGATCAGCTCACGCAGTTGCTATAACAAATGAAACAACTTATCAGTTTGTTATGCTTGCACCACCACATTACAACTGTCCACGCTTCGAACACATCCAACTGGCAAGAAATTCCAAACAAATACCTTTCACCCTAATGTAAAGGGCAAATAGTATCAAATAAAGTTAATGACTGCTTTGCCAATGATGGCTCCCATTCAATCACAGTGCTATCTAGGCATGAACTGTCACAACTGGAGACACACTGGCAAGGTACATGCAACACTCCTGTAGCACATACGACTGTAGGTAAAATATAAGATGGCAACTGTATGTATGGTGCTAGTAATGACACCCCCCCATCAAATTGGGTACCCATAATGACAGCAATGGCAGCAATATTGCATACATGTGTGCCAATACTACATATATCCTTTTAATGCTGATATTTGTCACTATGTGCAAAGCCATAAACTTATTCCATTGAAGAACATGACAGAAAGTGGTATGGGCATTACAAGAACATTAACTGAAATTAGTCTTGATTTAAGAAAAGGAAGTCAGCACAAGGGAAGGTCAAAGAAATCAGTGAAAAGGACAAAGACGACTGATCAGTAGAAACCCAGCAACCTAGTTGAATAGTCTTTCCTCTGTTCGTAAGACCCCTTTGACTTATGACACAAAACTCAAAAATTACTAAGTAAACTAAAACCTCTATCAGCTGTCTACTTCCTCTCATCATCCATCCCTGCCCAAAGTAAGTCAAAACTGTGCAGAGACTTGTGGAAGTGAAAGGTCAGGAAACACCTTTCAACTTGCCTAAAGATTGGGTTTTATTNTATTTATTTTCTCAGCTCATTCCTCTCTTTTCAGAAAAACCCTGCTGTCCTGTGAGGCACTGCTTCTTTCAGTTCTGTGGACTCCATGTACTTCTATCATAGAGCCCCTGTGAAGGAACATGAGGCACACGCTCTGTTTCTCTCAGCTCAGTTTGTTTAGATTAATGAAGACACAGAAAAGGGCCTGTATCAGTCTCTGTGTAAATAAATCCTCCTCTCTTCAACTAAGGTCCTTCCCTTAAAAAGAAATCCTGATACTGGCTTGCTTGCTTACTTGCTCCTCCCCATAACAGAAGGTTGAGAAGACCGAAAAAGCAGTGACCATGACTCTCCAACAGTCCCCTGATGACAAAACTGTAATAAAAATACATTCTCGCTATGTAGCTGAAGTTTTGTAACTATTTGCATAGCTTGCAACAAGAAAAATAATGTTGGCTAGTAGAAAAAAAGGAAAAAGTGAAACTAAGTAGAGCTCAAAAGTTTTAGAAACTAATTTTGTGTGTTTTATTTTTGTCCACAAATCGATAGTTTGACACATGGTCAGAAGTGTATTTCTGGGTCCAAAACTTATGGAGTACTTTGCCCACAGCTCAGTTCAAACTAAACTGACTGCATGTTACACAGAATCAACTCTATGAATTCTGTGACTCGGAACCAAATAGTCATTGGGAAATACATCAAAAAATACAAGTACAGAAAACTGTTCTCAATTCCCTTTTTTTTTTTTTTTGACTTTTTAATAGAACAATAAGTGATTTGGTCTTCTCCATGTTCTACTATTGGGTAAACAGTTCTAGTAAACAAGTATTTCAGATCAGATTACATGTTAAAATGGCCTGACATTAATCTTGTACTTAAACAAATCTCAGCTAATGGCATAGCCCAAGGAAAATGCAAAAATAGAAGCTCATCTGAAGGGCCTCTCATGCAAGCAGAATGATTAAAGCAGATGGAAAACAATCTTATAAGTAAAGCAAGTATGATTTGGTTCACAGTGACTAATCAAGATCGTTTGTAAAGCTCATGTTACATAGCTAGTCTTAATAGAGTGTGTTTGTTCATCGTGGACATAGGAAGACAAATGACTGAACCCAGCGTTTACCAGTACGTAAGAATGACATAACTTCATTAACTGGTCTCAGAATAAATGAAACTTTGAAGCCAGGGTTCATCCGATCTAACTTGAATCATTTGACTGATGCAAATAAAATAATTTTTAAAAAAATTTAAGATCCTAGTTATTCTATGCCTAGCAGAGAAAGACAAGTATCTCCAGCAGTCACATGGGCTTTGCATATGCTAAAACATGCACCTTTTTCACCTCAGTGGGATACAAGTGATTCCATGCGATACTAGTAGCCATACATGAAACTAATTTTTATCCTAGCTGATTATTCCTCCATGTAAGACAGCCCATATGGTGGCCAGTGTACAGCACTGTTGTCTCAATTTTCTGAAGCTATGTGTTAAGGTAAACAATGGCTTCTTTTAATTATTACTTAACAAACATACTTGACATGAGAAATTACTATGGGATTGGCAAGAACCCAAACAATCCATTCTCGATTCTCTAATTGTTCATCTTCCTGGCCCAGCTAAATTTAGCTCCAGTGATACCAACAAAACAAATGCCAGTTTCTCTTTCATGAACGTAAGATCAACAAATATGCATATCTGTACTCAGGCTGTACACAAAAGCAGCACTTGAATTTCAGCATGCTGACAGAAGGTTCTCCAGTTCTTTAAACAACTATATTTTACCTTCTTTTGTTTCTTGCTACAATATCCCATCTCTGTTCCTTCTGTTTATGGGTTTGACTTATTCTAATACTGACATTAATGTGCACTTTTAAGCGTACTTCTTAGCCAGTAACTTCTGTGTGCTCACAGCGGCAATTTTTCCTCTTTAGTCTTCTTTTACACATATATATTGTTTGCTGCCTTTCCCAGAGGAGCAACTGCATACAGTTTGAGATACAGTAAAGGCACAGTACAAAATAAAGACAATTTCTATTATTATTATAAGTAACTCATTTTTCAACAGAAATATAACTCTCTGGGCTTTTGGTATTTAGTAGAGTACTTCACAGTTCTAAGAAGAATACAGCTTGGCTTCAGACTTCCAAAACTGGCACAATGCTTACCCTGTGCTCTTCCTGTTGTTGCTTTAATGTTTCATATTCAAGGGCTGGTGCAGGAAGCTGAGAGATGATCATTTCTGTTTCAGTTAACCACGGCCAAAGCTCTTCATAAGTCTCCCAGAACTGGTTAACCAGGGACTGAGCCCGTTCCAGCTGGAGGTTTCTCTCAGAATTCATTTGACAGACTGCATCATATTTCTGTAAAAGGCTTTTCATTTTTTTCTGCAAAAAAATACCAACAAATAATAGAAAGGTATGTTTTCACATGTCTATTATCTTAATTTCTAAACAATCTTTGATTAATGTATTACCAAACCATGATGAACTAAATTTAATTTTGATAAGTATCAGTTTAAGGTCAACAGAATAAATACTGCAGGAGATTGGAATCTGGCAGAGTATTTCCAGAGTAATGCGAAAATATTTACTGATACTGATATTTACACATAAGAATTTATTCACTGGGCTTCCAGACAAACTGTAAATGACTTGAGTGCAGACTTTAGTCCCACTCCCTCCTTACTGAAGATGCTTAACTTCAATGACACTTGACAGAGACTACATTTTCCACAGCATTTTCAAAACAAAGCAATACAGAAAAAAAACTTTTTTTTTTAATCTAGCAAAAAAATAGGCTGTACTGTGCTTGTAGCTCACAAACTTGCAACAGAAGACGCAAAACATTCTTTTCCATGTTTGCATATATTAACTAACGAGGATGTGTTATTAATAAAGTGACAGAGCTACAAAGTTCAATTTTTACAAATCTGCTGTATTTGGTCATGTGATGATAAAATATCAGCTAGCTATACATTTTTTTCCTGTAGAAGACTGCCCATGTTATCATTTTTATGAAATACTGTATGTTACAATGCTAGCCTTGGAAAAACTAGGCATACAAAGACACCATTGGGTGTGAAGTAAAGAATCTTTCTTGGTAGAACAAGCTAGTCTTTCATTTGTTATGCTTTTGCATGTAAATTAAGGTGCTATCCGAAGGACAAAACATAGCCTAATACATAGAGACACAGCATTTTTGACAAATACAAGTATTTAAGAGACTCACATAAAACTGCTCTCCCTTATGACTACAGTTTCACAGACAGAATTTCTTACTTATTTTAAATTAGGAACAAATAAAACTTATTCAGAGAATGAATGAGGTATCGTTGTTCAAGGCAAGTGATCACTGGAAGGACTAAATCTACAGAAGTCCAACCTCACCATCAAACCCCACAACTAACCCATTCTTAAACGTCAACACACATACAAAATTAATCTGTCTGCATATATATATATACACACACACACAGTCACAACATCAGATTGTGTGTGTGTAATAAACAAAGGCCTAAGAATGTCTTTCATGGGCTGTATTAGTCAACAGGATGGAATAATGTTGGCATGTAAGGTCTACACTGAAATCAGCAGAAATGAAAGTAAAGATGTGCACTGAGGTGTGCAGCCTTTGAATCTGGCACAGAAATTCATGTCTAGAACATCACTCATGCAAAAGAACTGCAAAAGATAAACAGTCAGATTTCACACACATCGCCCTAGATGACTAACACCTATTAATTCAATTGTCCACTGGCTAAAATACTGTTTATCATGGGTGAAGAAGATAAATGTGGCTTCTAATTAGCATCAGGCAAGCAAGCAAGAATATAGTGTTTGCTCTCCCAACATTCTGAAGTAGCATGGTACACAGTAGCATTTCTTCTAGTATTATAATCAGACTAGAAGTGACTGTAATTACAGCCTTTTTATTAATATTTTTTTAAAAATACTCTAAGAATCCTTTTTATTTATATATTGCATGCATATCTACTGCCATAGCTGCAATTTAAAGAACTTTACCTTGATGGATTGTTTTTCTTCTTCACTGCACATGTTCATAATCTTGTCCCCCGATTTAACAAGCTCATCTATAGTATCTTTGTGTCTCAAAATCTCCATGGTAAAAGCCTTAAAAAACAATAAAAATTGGTCAGTGAAAAAAAAAAAGAGTAGACAGAGTAAAACCTGGTTATGAAGTGCATTATGATGAACCAAAACCTAAATCAAAACCGCATATTTTCTAGATGGAGAGTGTGTCAGCCAATAATTAACATGACAGTTGGAAATGCATTTCTTTTACCTTTTGAACTTGTAGCTGAGCTGTGGTCTGGTCTTGCTCAAGCCTAATGTCACCCAGAGACATCAGTTTCTTTTCTGTTTCTGCAATCCAGGCAAATTCAGCATCAGCTGCTTGATCAAACTAAATGAAGGAAACATTAATTAGTTCCGGGGTTCTATAGATGTGAAATTAGAATGACTGTTAAAGAAGAATTAAGGAAAATTAGAAATCACACTTTTGAATTGTTAAAGATAATGGCTGACTTTCCACATGAGGTTTTATATAAGTGAAATACAAAGCCCAAAATGGTTCTTAGGGATTGTAAAACAAAGAGTTTAATTCAGAATTGTGGCAAAGTAACAGAAGCTTCCAAAGCCTAACAGACAGGAGAAAATAAAAAGGGTTATAATTTCATAATTGTAGCTAGACTGTTTATTTTCAGAATTTCTTTTCATTTACTTTCACACATCTTTTCTATCTCTATGTTTACTGCTACTGCTAGTGTTGCAATTATGGAAAAAAACACTTGTTTGATGTTACCCTTTTAATCTTATGAGCTGTTTTGGTATTAAATGATAAGGACAAAACAACCACAACTCAGCAGAAAAACCTCGCTGAGTTCAGAGAAGACAAGATCTCATCCAAAATAAGGCCTTAAATTAAATGGGAAAATTCTTTGGGCCTTTTGGGTCTAGCCTTTCTCTATAAGATTAGCTTTTCACTGTCATTAGTCAACAGCTAAATGTTTCAGAAATTACCTCAAAACACCAAAGTATTAAGAGGATGTAAAGGGTCTGTTTCTTACTAATTTGCAAAGAAGAAAGTAAGTACATGGTGATCTAATTCTTAAATAAATAAAGACCAAATATTAAAAAAAAAAAACCAAACCATACATTCTCTCTTTACTGAAAGTTTATAGGTATGTCTCTTAGCATACGTGTTGCAGTACTCAACAGGGACAGCTCTGAGCTTAAGCCACAGAAAAATACTACATGGAATTATCAGAGGGACGAAACAGGTATCCTAGAAACCACTAATAACTTATTTATTTATTTAAACTCTGAGCCCTACTTCAATTGGCTGAACTTTAATATGGCTCTGAATTATTGTTAATAGAACATTTTAGATCAGAATATGCTACTTCTGTTGTTCCTATACGTGTATATTGTTGATCAGCTACTCCTGGCCTGTGCCTTTGTGGCTGCAGACAACAGCCCTGCTCCTGTAATGTAGGCAGAGCTCACTCTAGCCACTACATCAGTTGTCTTAGTGGTTAATCATGAGCCACAGAAACCCAAAAGCAGCAGTTCTAAGATTTCATTCTTTATGAGTCAATCAGCCTTTGTAATCCATTTGTTACATGAAAGAGTACAAACATTCTTCCTCACTATGTAATTTCTCATTTGAAATAACATAAAGCCAGTTCTGTCCCAAATACTGTGACTTCCTAAAAGAAAGGTATGTTCTGAAATAATTAGTATCATAAACATTAGCACAAAGCACGTGCACCAGTAGTAGCTAAATACTAGCTTTGGAAACAGCAGTTCACAACAAAGCTCTTCTGAAGTGCATCTATTTAAGATTCGAATTAAGAATATTAAAAGAGTGATTTCAAACGTGTTAAAATTAAAAATTAATTGCAATGTGACTTCCTAATACCAAATATCCATGTGTACGTAAGTAATATTGATCAAATATTTAATAGAAATAAAATCAAGGCATGGCACTGAAACTTCCAAGTTACAAAGCACTGAGGAAGACAGTACTCCAAAATTTGCTGAGTATAGGATTCCCTATTTGTGTTGTTCAAATAGAGCATTAAAAAATAAATCCCATAAAATTAGTACTCTCTGTATCCAAAACTGAAGTGTTTTCTTCTTATTATGCATGATAGCTTATTAATGAGCCCCGAACTTCACTTGAGTCACTGTAAAATCATCTATTTCATCCCCATTATTGTATTAGTAGTGCAGCTTCTGTTCAAAACATGAAAAAGTATTTATCCATTCATAGAGCTTTCTCCATTTCACACCTTGGCCCAGTAACAAGCAGCTCAAGCCCCACACCACTACCATTAAACCATCATGCTCCTAGTGGCTTTGTCCTCCACTCAAAACTTCTTTATAAGCACTTGAACAAGTTGCCACAGTGTAAGCTTACATAGTAGTAGCTTTTCCAAAGATATTCTTAATTTGGCATGGTGTTTCTCTGATCTAAATGGAAAGTAGCTGATCATGAATATACTGCAGTGATGTGAGTCGGGCTGAAGCAAAGCTTACAGGTAAGCAGGACGAGAGTGCCATGTGCAGTGTGCCTATGCAACATTTAACTAGCTCTGGATCTTTCACACTTGGACCTGAATCTGCTGAACCTGTATCAGGGAATGCAGCACTCAAAATTCCAAAAAGTTGAAGAAGAGTCGACATACACTCTTCTATCCCAACTTACCACTCACAAAACCCCCCCAACCCAAAATTAAACAACAAAAACCCCACAACCTCCCACGAAAAAACAATGAAACAACAAAAAAACCCAACCCAAAACAAAGCACAACAAAAAAATACAAACCCCTGCAACAGAACAAAACCAAACCACTACTCTTCTTTTTTGAGGATTTGGTTAACGAGACAAAGTAATAGTCACAGCAAGCTCCTTTAGAAAAAACATCAAGTTATTTTTAACTTCAGTTACAAGGAAATCTGAGTTACTGACAGCCTCTTGTACTCTGCTCACAGCAAACTGAAAATATCATACATGCATTCTCCTTGTCCTCTTACTACTGTTTATAGGAGCTATTAGCAGAAATAGACATGTCCACCAGTATTTCTGTCTGAACTGCAGACTGTAAACTGAGTTTCCATGATGCATTTATAAGTAAGCTTAAATATGGAACTATTTAATGATAAAATTTGAGTGCCTGTTTTTCAAGTATACCCATATATATACACCTCTGTGCATGTACAGAAATCTCTACATACTAAGCAATTCAAGTTTTGAGCCCCAAGAAAAAAGGTATAGTGAATCTACCACAGCTTGAAGACGATGACCTAGCTTTTAACTGTGGGAAGTACAGAGAAGTTAGACAATCAGCTGATGTTGAAAGGCACAGCAACCCTAACTGATTTTAGTTTTGCATATAGTAAAACCAGCAAAGGATCCAGACTATATTCCTACTTAACACTACATGGTCTACAAAAGACATGGGCCACTGAATTCATACTTAAGCAAACCCCACTTAGGGAGCCACAGGATAGTTAAAACAATTTAGTATCTATAAGACTGGTGTTTGTGACAAAAAAAAAGGCAGATAGCTACACCAACATACAGGTAAGACACTAGTGACTGAACTCAGCTAAATATGGAGTCCCATAGTCCCGCTTCATTCAAACAGGTCATTTGCTGCTCAAACAGAATATCTTTTGTTCAGGTACACGTGGCCAGAGACTGTTACAGCTCAAAGAACACTTTTCAGTACCTGCTGGGATCTCAGGATAGCAGCATCAATCTCATCCACTTTCTGAGAGATCGTGTCACTCACTAATCTGTAACGCTCATTGACCTCTGTTATCATCTTGTCAAGTCCCTCTCTGGCCCTCCATGGCACCAGCTCCAGGAAGGCACTGCCAACTTCATTCAGAGTGTCCAGTAAGCCTTTGTTGTTCTTTGCTTCTTTTTTCAGCTCCTGAAAAAGGCCACTTAAAGTAAACATGCTGAACACACGGAGCTTGTGTACATTTTTTCTTCTCCCAAATATTCCATGAGTTGAGAACTGAAATGTGTTCCACACAAGCCAAAGAGATAAGTTAGCATGCTTATCTTCAGCTCAGTAGTATCAGCTTTTTGACACTGTAAGCTTAACAGACCAGTGGGTGATCCTTGAAGACAATTTTATACAGCATCTATCTTAAATATATTTCTTCAGTCAATATGACAGCCTGAAATTACTTGTCATTTCGTAAGAGTTGTTACTACTTAATTAAAAAAAAAAGAAAGTAAAACTAGCAGATACTCTTTTCAACCTGCAACTTAACAAGGAGCCAAAACATTAGCAAGTAAAATCAGGCATGCAAAAAAAGCAAAATATGATGAAACCAAGTGATGTCTTAAAGAACTGGATTACATTCTAATCAAATCATCACAGAATGCTTCAGGAATGAGTTTTTAACTGTACAGAAACCTCCCACTGCTGTTTCATTTCTTTATATATAGGAAATACAATGGAAATGTTTTTCTTTCTAGCTTTCACTTTGTCCACATCATCCAGTTTATACTACAATTTTTATTTTGAAATAGATACTGTCAAATATGATTAGTAATACATATTTTACATGCTGACTTTTTATTTTAAACAAGATTTTATCTATGTCACAAAGAATCAAAATAAGAGTTTTCCCAGGATTAAGTAGCTGCTTGAGTAAAACCAAAATGCTTCGCTACTCGTGTCCAGCCCAGTTCCATAAGTGACTGCAACAGATGACACTGGAAAGTCAGTTTGAGTCTTAACTACTCTTACGTTTAGTCAAATGATCCAATGCTCAAATTAGCTATTCACAAAAAAATGTAATACTAATCGTAAGTTAACACAAAATCTAGCTGAATCATATGGCAATAAATCATTCACAGGCTCCAAAACTTACTTTTTGTCTTTCTTGTACTTGGCCTAATTCTTCACCCTTAGGTAATTGAGTTTCATATGACAGTAACTCCACCTCCACTTCATCAAGCCATTTGCAGAGTTCCTCGTGAGTTGGGTGCAGTTGACTTGCAAGCTGCAGAGCCTGCTCTAAGGTCTTGGATACATCAGAGCTCAATTTTGTAATATCTCTATATCTTGCTTTAATGCCTTCCAGTTTATCTTGAATTAATACAACTTCATCACCTAAAATATCAGAGGGATGTTACTTCCTGCGATCACAAATATTTAAAAGCCAAAAAACCAACAAAACCAAAACCAACCCAATTCCACCTATCACAGAACCTCAAGATGACAATGTCAATCTCCAATTGTTACAAATTACCCTGCTGTCACTAAAGTCCACAGAGCTTTTTAATTTACCTCAGCTCAGGATGTCTCTTTCTGTGGTTTTTTTTTTTTGCTTTATGAAACTATCAGAAAATTAAGGACTTGGATCAAATATTTAACATGTAAGTTTTTCATTAAAAAATACAATTTCACAACATTTCTTATATAGGTGAAAAATAGTTTCTAAAAGAGCTATTGAAGATGTGAAGGAAAAACATAAAAAAATACTAACTAGATCTTCAGTTACAGTAACATTTGACACCACCAGTAACATCTGACGCTCTGTTAACCCCCATTTGAAATACAACTCAAAAGGCTAAAATAAAATCATACTGAAATTAGTATATTAATATTTCATTATAGACTATGCATAACATCTAAGCTTGTAGGAGAAAAGCATACCCTTCTGTCCCATCCATATGTGTCTTAAGAGTTTAAGAACTAGAAATATTGGAAAATCTGGGTAACAGGCAGTGTACAACTGGAACACACCTTTTCCCACAGTGTTAGTTCCAGTGGACAAGGCTTTCCTCTTTCAGTAAGAGGTAGTCTAATACCTAGTTCATCTGTGAATGCCTGCAGGAAACTGACTACATCTACTGCCAAACAGCCCTCCATTATGAGTCATGTCCATAACTTTTGCTATTAGGAATGGAATGCAGGTTCACCAAAATAATTTTCAACTAAAAATAATAAAGGATTCAAAGGCCAAATTCTCTACAGGCAAAAAAGGGTTTTTGCTTACTTACTTTAACAGTAAAATTAGCCTAAAAATATAACTTGCCTTGACCTCAAACAACAACAGCTTTAACTAGAAAATACAGATTAATAATTTAAAAGTTCCAGTGGAATAGTTTATTTGTAAGATCTTGTAAGTAAAAGAAAAAAAAAAAAAAGCATTTTTATAAAAGCTCTCACCTGTTGTTTGCTTGAGAAGCTCTAAGCCGTTTTGTATAGCCAAATCAACGTTTTGTTTTCTAAGAAGAATCTCCTCCTGAAGATCCTAACAGGAAAGGCCATTTGTGTTAGCACAGACATAATAAATTTTATTATTATTTGGAATAAGCATGATGCAATTTTAAACAAAATATATTAACAAAAAATAAAGCAAATACGGACATATAAATGAAAAAATAAAATTAATTAAAATAATAAATGAACAGAAATCAAAATACCAGTAGTTCAGAGTGCTGATTCTGAAGTAATTCTGTGTTGCAATCTTGGACTGACAATTTGCTCAGTTTATCATGGACTTCATTCAGCCAGTTCATCAATTCAACTTCATCCTCCCCAAAAATCTGGGCATTGCTGTAAGCTTGCTGGAGAAGTTCAGACCTGCTGTTGCTCTTCTCTTGGATCTCAATGTAGCGGGCCTGAGCAGAATCTAGCTTTTCCTGCACCATATCTTTATCTTCCCTGGAGCTCATAGTCTTTAGAGACTGACCAGTGCTAATGGCCTGATGTAAACTCTTATTGTGAGCTAGGACATCATCTTCTAGGGCCTATATTTTTTTTTTAATAATGAAGAGTAGTGGAAAAGAAAATCAGAAAAAAACATAAAATAAATTGAAGTTGAACTCAATAAAACACAAACAAAAAAAGGACACATGGCAAACATAAATACGTAAAACTCAAGTTACAGAAAAGAAAATCCAGTATGGTAAAACATAGGTATCCCACAACTTTGCTAGTTGTGTTTCACAGAAGCATCTAAAAAGATTAACACAAGCGCAAGTGTGTGGTTTGTATCTTACTTTATGCTGAGAAATTTGCTGTTGCAGTTTGGAGGCCTGTGTTCCAATGGGTTCTACATTTGCAAGCCTCTTCTCTGTGGCAGTCAGCCACTCCACCAGTGGTTCCAGAGCTTCATGGAACTGCCGCGCTACCACCAAGATTCCTTCCAATTGACGGTTCCTATCAATGTGTCAAGAGAAAGGTCAATTTTTGTGATGAATTAAGTGTGGAATACTTGGGGAAAAAAAAAATCTTTGGATGCTTATTGTAGAAACCAGTCCAAATGGAATAATGATATCAACAATATTCAATAAAAAACAAGGTAAAGTAAGAATCAAGTAAAATTTTAAAAATCCTAACAAAACAAAAAAATTCCAATTGAACAAAAAACTCCCACAAAAAAAAAAGCTGTTTGAAATTCTTTTATCTAATACGCAGTTTTTGCAAACAAAAATATTATAACTTTATTCATATTTCTATCAAAAAGCATAATGTAGCTCTCAATTCAGCAACAAATCATTCATTTACACCCAACGAGGATAAATCCCAAGTTTCTATCTATCTTTAAGCACAAAGTTACCTTCCTTTGACTATTATACATGTGTTAAAGTTAGACAAAGGCTTTACTGAACCAGAACACATTATCATGCTTCCTCAGCACTGTAAAATATCCCTAAACACCGGTTCAATGATGTTCAATTATTCATCTCTTGTTCTGGATAAAAGCTCTCAAAGAAGTTAGTGAGACAATGTTAATAAAGTACAAGAGATTTGACCTCCCCTATCCAAAAGCATATCTAAAACATTGCTGTTTCAGATGATCACGTTTCAGAGAAGGCTCCTCTACATCCACATCTGCTCTACGCAAAACCCAACAATACTGTTTTTTAAATGGGGATCAATTACACAAAATGAACATTCACAAGTCCATGGGCCCTGATAAGACGCACCCAAGGGTCCTGTGAGAACTGACTCTCTGCCACTCTCCATCACTTTTGCCAAATTGTGGCAGACAGGAGAGATGCCTTAGGACTGGTGAAGAGCCAATGTCACTCCAGTCTTCAAAAAGGGCAAGAAAGGGGTTCCAGAGAACGATTGACCTGTCAGCCTCACTTCCATCCTGGGAAAAATAATGGAGTGGCTCCTTCTGGAGGGCATCTCAAGGCACTTGGAAGACAAGAAGGTTATCAGGAGTAGTCGGCATGGATTTCCCAATGGGAAATTATGCTTGACTAACCTGATAGCATTCTATGATGACATAACTGAATGCGTAGATTCAGGGAGACCAGTGCATGTAGTCTACCTTGACCTTAAGCAAGGCCTTTGACACCGTCTCCCATGACATCCTAGTGAGCAAGCTCAGGAAGTGTGGGACGGAAGAGCAGACAGTGATGTGGATTAGGAACTGGTTACAAGTTAAGAGTTCAAAGAGTGAGAACACTCACTGAAGTACTCTACATACTTTTGCAAACCACACTCAAATGTCCTCTTTGTTTCTAGCCATAGGAAAATGGAAACCAGCTTGCAGCTAATAGATGGCTAGAAAAAATTGATTTTAAATTCAATTTGATTTTTAATTAAACATCACCAGACTGGGAGAATACTACTAAATTGAACATCATATTAACATTTACCCCAGCTAGCAGGTCAGATTCCTTCAATTAAAATAAAAATTAAAAAGAAGGAAATAATGGTCTATTAGTGGTTGACTCTACTAATTAAGTAGTCATATTATAACTATAAGCTTACAAATGGGTTCAGAGTAAAGGAATTAAAGGGAGGCTACCAGAAGCAAGACACATCAGAGGCAAGTTCAACACTACTCTAAGCATCCAAATCCCAACACACCCATTTGTTCTTCATTACTGTTCACTTAAAACCCTTTTCTTCAACTTTCCAAGTCCTTTCTTGTTCTCAATTATACGTCTTTTTCAGGTCACCTCTTACGCATGCTCTTCTCTCTAGACTGAACAAGGCTGTCCTTTTTCAACCCCTCAACTTGGAAAACACATTCAGCAACCCTCTCATTACCAATTTCTTCAAAGACACTTTACGGTTCGTAACTTCCCAGGTATTTTATACACTGACAAGAACTCAGAAATCTAAGTGTGCTACTGTGTGTTTAGTTCATTGAGACCTTATTTTTGTTGTTGTTCTGGTTGGGTTATTTTTCTTGTGATTTCTCCAAGAGACAGTGTGTCCTCTGTTAGTAGAATGCATCTGCATACTTTGATGGCCTTTTTTCTTGAGTACCGGGGAGCTCAGCACCTTGCCTAAGTACATCAGCATTTGACACTATGACAATCTCTATGTTGTAGAAACAGATGATAGCAAACAGAAAAGGGGATGAAGATTTGAGTGCCCTCCTCTTTATCAAGATTTTGGACGTTCCAAGGGAATATCACCATTGTTTGTTACATACAAAATTTGCACTTGATGGTAAGCAAAACAGGTTCCCGCATCAGGAAACCTGCATTCCAGTGAACTAACAAAGAGAAAATATCTAAAAGACACAAATGCAGTTAATCCTAGCAGACCTTACCTTCTAAACTTCTATTAAAAGCTTTTGGTCTATTCAAGTCAGTTCTGTGCTTCAGAGGACCTATTCGAGATTAAGGCTATATAAAACACAGCATAACAAAATAGTACTGTCAAGATTTCACACTAGAGTTCCACATGCTACTTCTAGTAGTATGTCTACATTTTCCACAACTGTCAAAGAATTTCAAATACCTTGTTTCAGCTTTACTGAGCAATGCATCCCATCGGCTATCCAGGAAACTCAACTGTTTCAAGATTTTCACTTTATCAGCAGGTTCTGCTGACTCTGCAATTTTCTCTCCTTCACGCTTGATTACTTCAACAGTAGGTTTGCGGTCATCCAGCAACCTCTGAAGCAGCTACAGAGAAAGGAATCAGGTTATGAAGAAACATCACAATAACACAAGTGTAGAACAGAAGGAGCTAGACTTCTTGAAAACCCGTTAAAGCAGCAAAAGCAATGCCTATATGGTGACAGAAGTGTAAACAATGCCAATCAAAGAGGCATAGAAACATAAAGCACACAAACCTGTCTAATCCAAAAAGTGTTTTGTTGTGAACAGCAGTTTGACCAAGCCCAAATAACCTCCTTGGTTTTTATGTAGTAAAGATGTACGGCAGACCAGAAAGAGACAAAACTTTAATATCATTTAGGGCAACACACTGTATGCCTTTCTAGATTTGGCAACACAAAGATAATTCTGATACATATAAATGAAAATAGACATAAAACTATTGTATAATCAGCTCATCACTTCTTCGAGATACAACTGACTTCACTAATCTAGTCCAGTAGATGAACTTTTCTGTGAAAAATGAAACACACCTAAGATCTCTTCTTCCTTCACTCCCTAGTTGCTTTTGGCAACATTAACATTTTACCTCTGTGGATATCCCAACATGATGAGTGTTATTGACCAGAACTTTTTATTAAATCCCTGAGTGGCAGCGGCCCACACAATCCAACTGCATGAACTGTATGTTTCAAGAGCTCCATTATGGGTGGTTTTCCTGTAAGTATTCTGAAAATTTGCAAAAAGTTGACAACCCTTGGGAGTGCTTCTACATTAGCACAGGCCACTTCTAGACAGTGTTCCAATTAGCTACCAACAAAGATCATATCAAAATCAGGATTAAAAGCCAAATATTTAAGTCCATAACATGCAATATTACTTGAATTATCACAACAGTTTCTATTTCCTACTTTCCAAAAGACAAAGGACTGGATTTTATGCCTTCTCTTTTTCCAATGGATCATTCACAATCCTTTCCAAATAGTAGTAAAAAATCCAAAGAGAGTTCAGATGACACAGTGTCAATCTTTGTCTTAAATCCCAGAAGATGAGCACTTCCTCCGGTACTGGACAGGTTCTTGACTATGGAACAGAAGGCTGCTTTAAACACCTCAGCACACTTCAATGGAACAGGAATCCCAACAACAGATTTTATGCTTTGTCAAAGACTGGAAATTTGTTCTCACTGATTCACTGGAAAGAGACATTCTGAATGCATTTCACTTACTTTCTGTTCTTGTATTTGTGCCTTCACGACTTTGAACTCAGCAGAGGGAGGTTTCTGATTAGCCACAAGGTCTTCTGTATCAATGAGCCAACTAAGCAGAGATTCAAGGGCATCCTGAAATCTTCCACAGTGAAGGAGGGCTTCCTGCAATTGTGCGGCACGCTGGGCAACCTGAATAAAGAAGTAGAGGATCAGGATATACTTGCCTTTTCCTTTTGTTTCTGTAAAATAAGTAGCCCAAATCTGTAGAACATCTGGCAGCATCACTAACAAATAATCTTTCTTAGCTATTCATAACAACACTGTGGCACAATTTCACATGAATCTCTTGGGGGCTACAGAAAAAAGAGGTTGACTCAGTAAATCAGACTGCTCTGGTAGTTCAAGATATATGCCTGTTTTATTTAGCTACAGTATTATGAAGTATGCTGACAGAATATTTGTCTTTCAGACAGTCTATTTTCCTTACAGAAAGACTGAGCCAGGAGCTCAAAGTAACAACTCTTAATAAAGGGCAATAATCCCTTCAAAGGGAAGAGAAATAAGAAACAAGAAGGCAAATAAGCAAACCACAGGTGTCTGTGGTTCTGCTGTGTCATTCTTCCAGGAAAACACAGCAGAGGAAAATGAGCTCTGTTTCTGCTTCCCACCCTTTACATTTTCCAACAGCAGCTACTGCTGGAAAAGGACTCTTACAAAGCATGGAGAAACATCAACTGCAGCCACTTTTCCAAAACAGTGGTACTTTACAATGTCTCAAGCAATACAGTTCTTAAGATATTAGAAAGGAAATCTGCAACTAGTGAGAGAAAGCTGGCCTGTATCACCAACATGTGCACTGTGCAGGTACAACAGTGGACATGAACAACTACAAGAGTGAAAATGTGTGAACAAAGACTGGAAACAACTACTTGAAAGTGGCTGGCTACAAATGACACAACTACCTTCCTCAAGAATGTGTCACAACTACAACCTCTTCGATTGGATTGTCAAACTTGCCTGCTCTCCTTAAGCAGGAAGGAACACATAGTCCTAGAGGAGTCCTTCCTGAATAAACTCCAGGACGGACCTACAGAAAGTTTCACAAAGTCTTAGAAATGATAGTAATACCTTTTGTGAACAGTGATATAAATCTTATCTTCAGGATGACTAACAAATTTCTTACATAAAGTAATATAATTCATGAATATTGAATTTCCTGTAAGATGTCAGCAAGAAATAAAAAATCATATAAAATAACAACCTTCTTATTAAGAGTCTTCCATCGGGTGTTGACGTCTTCAAGGTCATGTTCCAGGTTTTCTGTGTTGGTACGCTTTGCAGCACTTTGAATAAGGCCTTGACCCAACCAATTTACTTCCTGTTGTTTTACCTGCAGGGGTTCAATTTCTTCTTTCTGGAATACCTGCAGTTGAAATCCAAGACAAACATGAAACATTGCATCTTCTCACATAAAACCATACTATACTACCAAAAAAATGCTGAAAATTAGTGTCTAGAAGAAATCACTTTTCATCAGCACCTTCCTAAAAAAAATAAGTCAATAAATCTAAACAGAACAGACTCAATCTAGACAGAGTAACTGTGATACATCATAGAGAAAAAGTTACATACACTTCCATGAGTAGTTTGAGAGAGGACAGAAAAGGAGAGGGAGAGAGGCATGGAAAATTTGGATGGGGGCGGGGGGGGACACTACAGGGAAGAACAAACTTTTAAAAAGGGGACCAGGGGTGAAATGAGTTTAAAAAATTATTACGTCATCTATCTGTTTTATTGTGTACCTACAAAATCTACCAAAGCATGTCAGAGAAGAACTGTTACATTTTCCTTGAATAAATAAACAAACAAGCATACACCAAGAGAGACATTTGAATATTTTCCCCTACATTAAGACTCAAGCAAAAGTTTTAAAGTTCAAAAAATAGTAAAGGAAGAGATATTTCAAGGAAGTTTAAGAGAACAGAATGGTAACAGGTGAGGAGGATGCACTACAGATGCTGCTGAAACCATAACCCAGCAGACACCCAGGATAATGGGTTTTCATTCAGAGGGATATTCTTGCATATTACCAGGGCTTTGTCCATATCCAAACAGCAGTTTGAGCAGTTTTCTGTTTGCTTTATTTTACATTTTCAGATATTTAGGCTTTTTCAGAGCCAGATCATTACTATCAGGAACAGCAATGTAAATCTCCATTTGTATTCAGCTGCATTAGGCAGCACTGACACCAGTGTCAATGAGATCAGAAAATGGCCTGAAGCCCCTGAATTAATTACACAGGCCAGTGAAAAATAACCAATGAATAAACAATGCTAAAGAATGCTCAACTTTTGACCCTAAATCCTTCTATTTCTATAGCAGCATTCAGCAACAGTTTTGGTGTACACTTTGTGCATTCAAAGCAACCTTTCTCAGAACCCTGAAAAGCAAGAATCACTGAACCTAACAGTAACTCTCCTCCTTTGCACCAAACAGTGTGGCAAGTGGTTGCTTTTGAAGCAGCAGACCTTAGGTGGCAAAGAACACTTCACCAGTTTGACAGATCAATCTAGAAGCTAGATTAACTCCCTTAAACGTGAGTCCTACAATAAATTAAACACCCCTACGAATGTTTTTACTACAGACAAAAAGCCCTGAAAACTGGACTGTGGTTACATGAAAACAGAGGGTGCAACCAGCTGGCTGCTCCCAGAAAAAGCAAAACACTCGTGTCTTTCCTGACTTTAGGGTAGGGAGGAGGTAGAAAAATATTTCTACGCAGAACCAGCAACAAATTCTTCTCTTATGTGCCATAAAGTCTCAGCTTTTGAGATCAATGTCCAGCGACTGGAGGACTGATCTCCATAAATCTGCCCTTTAAAAACGCTTTGCAAAGAGAAGCTTAAAATAAATTACAATTATTGCTAAGGCTAAAGTTTACCAGAACAACTTAGCAACAAAGTTTGTAGTATCTCAGATTTCAACCAGAGTGGGAAGAAAAAAATTACAGACCAAACAAACACCCTTTCCTTATTACAAAGCTTCACTTCTTACCTCATCCACCACTTGCAAAGTGCTGCAAGACGCTGCACTTATAAAATACTACTACTGTAATGTCAGATCTGCTTTCTGGCATGCAAATGCCGAAGGCAGCTTTCAGAAGAGGCGGTGAGCCTTTAATCTGCCTGCTTTGGAAACCACAACGATCTGATACTGCTGCTTATACCTTGACGAGTAAGATTGCTTAGGCTGAACACAGAGACTATAGTTGCCCTTGAATAGCAGTGCCTATAACCACACAGTCCCAACACCCAATCTTGCCAACTGGGGCACGGAAAAGACACTTCTACATCAGGAGCAACAGGCACCAGCTGCGTAGTACCCTACCCCACACAGCTGGAAATAACCACCCCTCTCGGAATGTGCCTTAACTTGTTTTCTATATTCTCGCCTATTTTAGATATCCTATGTGTGCTGTACAAAAGACAGCAGTTACTCCATCTGCCAGATTAATCTAAAAAACAACATTTTTGCAAACCGAACAAACTTAAAGAAAACTTTTAACAAGTACATTTAAGGTTGCATTGTAACTACTTCACAAATATATGGATTTTGTGGTTGCCTTTTTAATTACCTTATTAGACAATAAGCCATTGCAGACTGTGTCTAAGGTTTCATGGACGCCAGTAGTCCAGATCTTGTGGTTACTTGTCACTGGTAAAGTTTTTGGACAGGTTACTGTATTATCTAATTCAAGTGGTTGATGAGGAAATTCCAGTTCTTTTGAGCCTGTATGTGCTATACTGGATTCTTCTATATCAGACAAAATCTCATATTTTGCTAAATCCAAGTCACTGCTATTTACAGCAACATCCGCAAAATAAACATCTACGTGAGAAGATGCCTCATCCACATAATCCTCCTCTACTGTTGTGACTTGTATTTTAACTTTTCCATGAACTTCATACGCATTTTCCACATAATTTTTGTTCAGGGAAACACTTCTTCCATCACCTTGAAGAGGACTTTCGTGTGACAGAGTTCCCTCTTTGAAGCTTTGCAAGTGAGAGTATTTCCCTCCCATCTCTTCCTGATCACTCTCACATGTCTGTGCATGGCTTTGTTTTACTTTTCCAGAGGGCAAAGTGTCATGCAAAGCCAATCTGCAGCTTTCTTTGACAGGGACACTCCTGCTTGCAAGCAGTGGGGTTTGCTGCTCTCTGCAAATTTCTGGGAAATACGGTCTGAACTGACCTACTGCTTGGATATCCTCTGCAGAAGATAAGCTTTGTACTTGAGCTTGCTCTTCTGTTAACAGTGTATCTTGTTTTTCTTCCCTTTCTGTTGGAGGGCTGCATAAACCAGAATCATCCTCTTCTGAGGTAAGAGAATTGGTACCCCATTTGCCTGATCTAGCTGTATCTGACAGATCAGCAGTTTCATTGAAGGAGCACTCACTTTTATTCGTGTAATCTGAAAAGTTGGGTGGTACAAACATTCTCCACGATCGCCTGTGCTCCTTCTTTTCTGTGTGAGACTTGGCTTTGGGTAGTCCGGCCGTCCGAATTATATCACTGTTAAGTTTGAGAGCATCAAAGATCATTTTTTCATCTAACTTGCTAGCTTCACGGCTTCGGAGCTCAAAAACACTGGAAGAAGTAAGGGCACCATTGGAGCACAAAGTGCTGATGTCCAGTGTTCTATGACTGTAGGGTAAGGTCCGGTCTGTGAAATGCCTCGAGGAGAGGCTGCCTTTGGAGCCCGAATCAATCTGTTCATTCAGCCGTACAGTGTCATAAATGGACCTCTGTGGAACATAGCAGTCTTCAATGTTTAGATCTTCATCTTCTTCCCCTTTGCTAACACACGGAGGGTTCTGACGCAGACAGTCTGGCCTGCTAAGTGGCTTCCCCATCCTCAAAAGTATTTGCGCAAGTGCACCACTATACCTCTGTTTTCACGGATAGAGGGGAATGGTTAAAAAACACTAGCACTCTGGATAATTATAGCAAACCTGCCTTTAGCATAAGATGCATAGATACAAAATATACATCATGATTTATGAGGTGGCTGAGATAATTCATTATTAGTGCACCAGTTTTAAAACAATTTACCTGGATGCGAGGTTCTCCTGCCTCTAAAATATAAAGTGCTTCAGTAAGAAAGTAACAGAAATCTCCCAATATCACTCAAAAAGTATAACAAAATCCAGCAGTGACTCAAATACTTAAAAAACTCCATAGAAGACTTCATGTATTTTTCCGGGTCAGAATGTGTATCTGAAATCTCCCAAATAAGCCTTCCAAATGAACAAGCTTTACAGAAGGCAGCATTATCTTCTGTAGGTAACTGCTTAACTGTAATCCATTTAACTGGTTTGCAGAGTTCCATCTCCTTTATAAATAAAACATGGTGCAGCAGCTTAAAAAGACAGAATCCACAGTGGCTGTCTAAGACCCAGACCAAGGCACAGATTGGATCTTGAGGGGGAGAAACACGTTAAATCCAGAACAGCAAGATTAATAAACCAGCCCTTTACTTTTTTGGCAGAATTTATAAATAACCTTGATCCGAAAGGCAGCTTATCCTCCTCTTGTACCAGGCTCGTTTCTGGTGTTTCCACAAGCGCCTCATCACTTGCCAGTACCCAAGCTAGTAAGTCCTTCCAGCAGACAGTCGAAAACCAAATGTTTTAAGCTTATTTCTCCAATATCATCCTGGAGAACTGTTTAAGGCAAACCGCAGAGCAGAACAAGCGCGGCGTATCCCCGCGAAGGCACTGCAGGTCCCAACTACACGACACAGGGCACAGGCTGTCCTCTCTCCTTCCTCCTCGTTTCCCAAGCGCAGCTGCGAAGAACGAGGCGAGGGAGGGACCCGGACCCCGCCACCCCCTCAGCAAGCGCCGGCGCGTACCGCCCGGCGGGGCCGTCCGGCTCTGCAGCTCGCCCCGTTCGCTCTCCGGCGGGCCGGCGGCGCCTGCCCAGCGCTGCCCTGCAAGGAACGCCCCGTTTCGCTCTTCAGGAACCATCTGCCACCGGCCCACCCGCGCCCGCAGCGCCGCCCTGGGGGCTGTCCCCCTCCCCGCCGTCTCCTTATCTCCTCAGTCCTCCGCCCCTTCACTTCTCGCTCATCCTGTGGCGTGCGGCTGCCCGGGCCGCGGCGGCGGGAGGGCTCGCCGCCTGCCCGCCCGCCGGTGACATCACGCACGCCTCAGCCCGCTCCTTCCTTAGCGCCGAAGGAGGCAGCTGAGGCCACACGCTGCCCCCGAGCCGGGGCTGCCCGGCCCAGCAGGCAAGCAGGGCGAGGCGCTGTAAGGTGAGTCGGCACCGTTCCTGCCAACTCGCTTTCCAGAGGAAGATCCCGGTAACCAACCGCATTGCCCTTAACCACCGACAGCGCCCCACCGCCCCGTCTACTAAAGTAGTCCTCTTTTAATCGGTCACTGCCACACGAATGTTAAATTGAAACTTTATCTGTGTATTACATGGAAAAAACCCAAAACAAGCCAACCAACCAAAACCCAAACAATAACGACAAAATCACAACCAAACAAAATCCAAAAATCCTCCACCACCCAAGCTTATTGTTACTGATTAAGTCTTGGGAAAAGTTAAATATTACTCCACTTGACAGGCAAAGAGAGATTTTTGTTTCACTTCCAATTCTCTCCAGTCTGGTTCCTGGCTCTGAGGCAACAGCTGAGAGTGGTGGTGGCCAGCAGGCACTGGTGGCCAGCAGGCACTGGTGAATGCTATCCAAGGGATATGACAGCACCGAGCCACCCCATATTGGAATTATTGGAATTTTTGAAAAATATCTATATCTGGAAATCTTTTACATATGGGACTTGAAATGGCACAAAACCAGCGTAACAGGACAAAGATTCAGGTTTTGGTCATTTACATCTTTCAGATACTGTTCAACAGTTTGCACCTACACTTCTAGCTCATAATCAAGTAGCGTAGGTGAAGGTTTGGGAGACTCACAGGCAACTCACCAAGAGCACAGGAGAAGCTGTCATAACCACGCTGCTCTGCTCTTGTAGAAACCATACCCCTAGTGACCTGCACTGCTTCTGTGACAGCAGCCATCAGTTACAGTGACAACTTAGACCTCAGTAAAAGGACAGCATATGGTGCTTAGTGTTAAAACTTAACATAAGGCATTAACTGCTATCAGCTGGAGCTTTCCACATTAAGCAGTAAGCAGGATACACTGTATGCAAGAAATACAAACACACCACACCTCTTGTTTATTGATTGCCTTGATACATAGCCAGATACATATCAAAATACTAAAGCCATGCCAGACGAATCCTCCCTTCCACGTGTCTGGTGAGAAGCAGTAACATTAACATTATGCCAAATGGATACTCACCTTTGGATTCTCCAGTTCAGAATATATACTATAATGGTAAAGATGAAAAAAGCTTTTTTTTTGAGGTCCTGTCATCCACAGTTATTCTCAGCCAAAACTCTCCCAAGCCTTACTGAACACTCATATGCCTTACTGAATTCAAAGAGTACTACACCATTTTATAGCTGAAATACATAACTGAAATCTGTCTGTGTGTCTTCTACAGCAAAGTGATCAACAGTTGAAAAATATGTTACCATTTTTCACTGAAGACTTTAATATAATGCATCAGCCAAATTGAAACACAGTACCTCAAAAAAAAAAAAAAAAAAGTTTAAAAGGTTGCTTATTTTACCTGCTTTTCAACACAGACCGTAACTGTAGTAAATCCCGAGGAAGGTTAGTATCTTATTCCAAGGTTTGTAAATTAGTGCTTGGTGAAATGCAACACTTCTAGTTTCTTACTGAACAGAAACCTCTGATTTCAACATTATCTGCCTTCAAAGTGAAAAATCAGAGGACAGACACCCTCTACACAACTAGTAAAAGATGTGTAGTTGTGGCATTTACAGGCATGGTTTACTGGTGGACTTGTCAGTGCTAGGTTAACAATTGGACCTGATGGTCTTTTCCAACTTAAATGATTCCATAATTCTGTAACATAAGCCAATTACAATTTCAGTTCAAGCTCACTGGCAGGAATACTCCAGGCTCACTAAAAATCTCTGTAACATCTGACTAGAAGGCAACTTCTAATGACTACATCTACTTTTATTCCATAAGTAAAAACAAAAATCAAATGAACCATTTGCTGATGAAAAATGTAACTCTGCCATGTCAGTTTTACTAAGAAGAATGCCTTCTAATAGCAGTATGAAGAACAAAGGTTTCATGAAGTAAAATAATGCAACTTTTGGGGTTTTTCTTTTTCTGTTTCAGAGAGAACCTAGCTGCAAATACTGTTCCTACCACAAATATCCCTATGCGGCTATGCAAACCCAAGGCATTCAGTTCAGCCCTTCTGCACAATTCCTTTGTGTTTTGCTTTTTAAGAATGGTGGCAGACTCAGTATGCCTCAACAGACCTAACTTACTGAAGTTTCCTTTCAGCAGCAATCTATGCTTTCGAGACAAAAAGGTCTAACAAAGCCAAGTTAATTAATAATTAGTTTTGTGTGATTCATATTAATTGAGACAAGTTCTTCATTTGGTTACACTCTTCCTGGAGTACTTTGTGAAGTAAGAGGCATAGTTTTCCCTTCAAATGAATTCCATTGGAGATTTTAATTTACAGAAAGAACATTTGATATCTGCATTGTAAAACAGATACAGTTTAGCACTGAGAATAAGTACTTTCAATTTAATGCTCTCTATTGACTGGAATAAACAGATTACAAAAAAGGACTATGAATGAAACAAGTATGTATATACATTACAAAATACATCCCAAAGTCTGTTTATTTTGAGAAAATAATTATGCATTTTAATGTCATGTCAAGATGATGCAGAAAGATCTAACTCTTTGTACATAAAAATTGGTGAAACCACAAAAGCTTCCTCTGGCCTATTATAACAGATCCTTCCCTGAAGAAAGTTAAGATTTTATGTGAATAAATCTGTCTACTAAAGAACAACTACTTTGCTTTACTCTTGAGGTATACAGGTTGACTGTACTTGACCACAGAAGCTAAAGTCAGAAGAAATTTGACTGTAAGTTTGTGGCCACAGCCACATTTTCAGGTTCTGTGTTTGTGTACATGCAAATACACTACAAGTGGAGCAGGATTTGTGGAAGCCAGTCTCCCTACATTTGACTGCCTCAGGTAAAATTGCTCCCTGGAAGGGTAAAGACTATGAAGTACATCACCTACTGTAATTTTGCAGTGCCCCAGTAGAACTCATACTGAGTATTAGGAAAGTAATCACTGATGCCGATCCTTCTTCTGCTAGTATCCCTTTGCTACTTAGCACCATCACTTAATAAAATTTCCTGTCTTGGTCCACCTATTTCCTTTCTTCAAAAGCGTCACATTCTGCTTCTTTATTCCTACATTTGTTCTTCACTTAAACAGCTTGGTCACCTACTTTTTAATGGCCCTGTGTTCTCACTCATATACAGAAGTATGGCCTAAAATAGTTGGTGCAAGCAAAATGTATTTCTAGGCTATAGATATCTAATATAAAGACAACCCTGGAGTAGCCTTCCGGATATAAACATGCTAATATCACTGTTCTCCTTTATGCCTCTCTGTGTTTTTTCAACTTTTTGCCATAACAGGAACACTATCTCCCCACGGAGACAGTCTGCACAAATCAGAGAAGGCTCTCATCCCTGAATTGTACAATTGCTCCGTCTTGTCCAATGGTATAACCAAGTACAATGCTAGGACAATGCACAGGAGCTGGATTCTTCTACTGTCTGCTCATCAAGTTGCATCCTTTTAAAAGCCTTATTATTTGTAGGAAAAAAAGAAAGATACATACGTATATAGTAACAAAGACCTTAAGCTGCACCTCATGAATCAAAATGCAAGAAATGTGGTAAAATCAGAAATAACAAACTGGATATACTGAAATCCTGTACAGTTAGTGTAAGCAAGAGCAATGACAGCAGGAGCTTTTGCTGTTTTCCGATATCCAAAGTGTTTTACTAACCATATACAAAGGAAAGCCATTTGTTTCCTCTTTTAAATCGAGACAGACTTGTTAAGACAGACTAGCATACAATGTTAATCCCTCCAGTCTGATGGAATCTCCTCATAACGTAACTATTTGTTCACATTTTTTGTTTCTATTTATGCATTCTGAAAGACCATCCAAATACACAGAAACCTGTATCCCACATTCCCAGTTTAAAGCCGCCAGTGGTGGGTTTGTTCTGAACAGGCAAAAGGCGCCCTCTGCTGGGACAAGCAGATGATTACTTCTTTCCAAAGGTCACCTTTTGAAAAGCAGTTTATCAAATCCTGTTAGGAAGGATTTTCTTTATGGTTAACTGTGAACCAATGCACCAGTTATACAACCTTTTTAATCAATGCTAGACTGAAATGAAACAAAGCAGCATGTAATATTCATAGTGCTACTACACAGCCATCAAGAGACTGATGATCTTTTTCAAACACCGCTTGCACATGTAGAACTGATGGGCATTTCCACCAAGCACTGGAAATCAACCTAAACCAAGCAAGTATCTGCGATTCAGTTCATTAATTCACATTATCACTATAACATTTCTTTTTGAGATGGACAAAGATTCCTAACTGGCATATTTAAAAACTATGTGCAGATTTAAAGCGTATTTTTGACAAGGATGCTACAGTAAAATCCCATTATAGAAAGGGGGAGTAGGATATTTCTATGTAAGTGTGGGATTCAGTGAGGTAAAACTGACGAGTGTGTCAGAACAGAAAATGACAAAACATAAAGTCTTAAACCTAAACGTGATGAAGCCTATACCCATGTGAAAAAAACTAAACTGCTCAGATGAGTAAAGTGAGTATGGACTGGTAACACTGGAGTCCAAAATTCTCACCAGAGTGAATAACAAAGTTTGTGTAACACATGGGCAATAGGAAGTTTCCCAAAAATGGAAATGGTAGATGGATTGCATAAGGAAACAAGATAGTGGAAAGAGAAGAGGGAACTAAGGGTAGAGAAGATATGAGCTGGGATTCAAAGTTACCTATGTCTGCCAAGCCATGGCAAAGGAAAGCTTCTCTAGAGCATGAGAATATACCCTGTTTGAAACAGGTAAAAAGCATACAGGTAGAACTGAGCGCTGTGAAACAAGACTCCAAATTCTACATTTATCTATCCCTTTTCCCAGTGGTATTTCATATTGAATTGTGGCAAAATTGTAGAAAATCTTCTTACCTTGAATGTATTCAGCTGCTGATTAATAGCGTCTGTTTCCATTCCAACAGGACCTTGTGACTCCTCATGCTCTTCAGCTCTCCCAAGCAGATTGGAAAATTCTTCAAGCTTACTGTAAAACTCCTCAACACAACTAATAGTACCCTCCACTTGATCTTCCCTGGCTTTTGCTCTGTCTAACAGCTTGTTGCACTGCTTATTTAAAGCTTCCAAGTCTCTTTTTATACCAGCAAGATCAGGAGAAGCATCAGCCTCTGTGGCTAGCATCATTTTACAATTTTTATTAGCGTTTTCATTATTCATTATAAGATCCTCCAGCTTTTTCAGGAAACTTTTAATGTCTTCTCTCTGTGATTGCAGTACCTTGAGATCTCTCCCAACTGGAGCCATACTATCAAGTTCATCATCAAACTCTGCAAACTGAGAGAACATCTCTCGAATGCTGTTTTGGAAATGGCCTATTCCTTGAAGTTTTGTCTCTAAGAATGAGCATGTATCTTCCACTTGCTGGTTCACTGCACTGTATTCTTGCTCCAAAGATTCAGCTTGGAGCAAAAGGTCAGAAACACCTGTTGAATCAGAAGCTTCTACCACCAAGTCTTGGGCAAGTTTTTTTGCTAAATCAACATGAGGCTTTAATGCCTGCAAGGCTTTCTGCTGGGCCTGCATCATTGTCAGGTGCTTGCTACTGAATGACTGAGGTCCAAGTGAGTTGTGAGCTTCCAGATGCTCTTTGGCAATTTTAAGCTGTTTTTCCGTTTCCCTAGATGATTCCTGAAACTCTTTCAGCCTTTGTGCCGTATTTTCCAAACACTCTTTCTTCTTATGTAGCTGCTCTGTGACCACATTCACTTTCTGATTCAGCATCTTAGTTTCTTCTTGAATAATTTCTTTATCTGTTTGACTTGCACTGAGCAAACTTTCAGCAGTACTGTTTAATAGCTCCACCATCCCATGATGTTTATCCAGGTCCTTCTGCCAGGCCTTCACCTGAACAATAGAATTCTCTATTTCAGCAGGGTTTATGCCAACTTTTAACTCACACAGGTTGTTTTGGCACTTCTCTATCCATGGCTTTAGATTTTCTACATGCTGCTTGTATTTGAGGGCTTTCTCCAGACAATCTGTTAATTTATCTTGCCTTTCTTTTACCTGCTTATTAATTTCGTCCCAGTTACTTCTGAGTGTGGCAAGTTGGGATTGTAATGCTGCTTTGTCAGCTCCTTGAGTCTTCTGTAATATACTTTCTCCCTCTGCAACAATTCTTTCATATGAACTAATCTGTTCAGTCATGGTCTTCTTAAAGTCTTTCTGCTCTTCAATTAGTGATTGCAAGGTATCAAAGTTGGCTGATACAGGACGAGCCTGGCTCAGCTCTTCTTTCTTTTTGCCTAGCCAAGCCTGAAAGTCCTTAGACATTTGCTGGAACTGATGAGAAGTGGCATAAGCTGACTGAAGCTGGTGAACATGGTTATCTACAAAAGAGAAGACGAGCATAGAGGTTTATTATCAGAATCTGCTAGAATTTAGTGAAGAAATAATAATTAATATTGATTCTTTTGTGAATAATCATTGATGTAAAGAAAGCTGTTCCTTAGTGGGTGGTGTTTAACTGGAAGACAGCCAAGTTTCTTACAAGGGATGGACTTCTACCACAGCCAAACAGTGAAGGCATTTGGACATGAGTCAAATGGACTGAGTTTAGGCAGTGTGTGTCTACATGTATCCCATTCAAGAAGATTTAGGGGGTAGAAAACACATAGTTGTGTTTAATGGTATTCTGAACATTAAGTAATCTAGCCTAGTAGCATCTAACTCATGGCCTGCAGGCAATATGTATTTTTAGGGAGATTCTTTGATGTTCCTCATGACCAGAGGAAACTAAAAAGCTAAAACTGAGGCTGCTACAGAGAGCAAAGTATGATATTACTTGCAGAGTACTACTTCAATTCTGTTGTTCACAGAGTAACGGAAGGCTGCACACTACCAGCCTCCTTCTGTCACAGGTAGCTTTATGCAATTACCACTGTGTTTCACCAAGTCATTAATTGATGCTTGCCTAAAAATTACAATTTTGCTGTAACACTCTCAATTTGTGCAATTAGGTAGCTCAATGAACAGCATCCTTCTTTTTTTTTTTTTTTGTATTCTCATTCAGTGAAGATGCACGTGAAGGAAGGGATGAGAAAAGCAGCCCTGCTATTGTGCTTCAAATTATCTCCCAAAGTAGAGATCTCAAGTATTGTTTTTACCTTTTCAAGGTATGGGGACTCTCCAAAATTCTAATGTGCAACTGTTTAGGGGTTAAACTGGATAGAGAGCTGGCACTGGGCTCAGGTCATTCAACATCTTGATAAAGAAAAATGAGAATATGATGTCTTACTTTATGCATTAGTTACTAATTTTCCTTAAATAAATACTAACCTGATTTCTGCTCAATATCCTTAAACAATTTCAAGATGCCATCTAACTGTCTTGTAAGTTCTGCTTTCAAATACTCTTCACCAACCAGTGTTGACAGCTCTTCACAAAGAGCTTGAGCTGCATTTATATTCTTCATTTCCTGTTCTATTTCCTCCTTCATTTCTCTAGCAAGTTCCAGTTGTTGTTTCACAGCATCGGGTTGTGTACTCACAGCCAGGCTGCTGCTTAGTTTGCTATCCAAGGCACTTAGCTTATCAGACAGAGTTCTAAGTAGACTTTGATACTCTGTGCTTTTCAGAATGGCTTGGTCAATTCGGTCACATCTGTTCCTCAGTTGGCCAGTTAGACTGTCCCATTTTTGTGCCACAGCTGCCAGTTGCTCTTTAACAATTTCATGAGAGGGTGGATGTTCACCAGGTCTCTTCAGAATCCCTTCACCAGCCATAGTTAATTGCTCATACTGCGGCTTTCTAGTGTCAAACTCCTTGAGCAGAATCTGTGAAGAAAGGAAAATTTAAGAAGCACATCATGAAAAAAAGAGCAAAGTGCTTCTGACAAAAATCATGCAGGATTTGTTGCAGCTAAGCTCTCTTATTGAGTAATCAACCTTCAAGTTTAATAGCTGGTGAGATAATTGCATCTTTTACAGATAAACCATGTTGTTTCCAAGTGCTTACATCAAAAAACCATGAAAAATGAGGTTAATTTACACATCACCTAATGGAAATTCAATCCACAGATACAAGTAAGCAATGAATTCTACTCTAATACTACCATAATTAGGTTACCATACCAAGTCAAATAATTGCAAGTCAATTATTACGAAGTCAAGCAGCATCTTCTTTCTTAGACAGTTTCCATATTTTTCCTAAGACAGAACTTCAAAGAAAGCTTATTCTGACATAATACTGCAATGTGCTGTTCTAGCACTGAGGATATTTGGATAATTTACAAAACCTGTGCTGGAAGACCTTTAAGGTTTGCATCACTGCTTCCCTGTTTCTGGCAGTGTGCCACAGTGCTTGCAGAAGAAGGGACAAATATAATCGTTTTACTTTACAGAACACTGCAAACCTTTTATTTTTGTGTTAGTTAGGTTCCACTTTTAGGGGCTGTTAAGTGATGATACATCATAGTCTTAGAACAGCTCTCACCTACATTTCTGAAGCACTTACAAAACAGTATGAAGTAATTTTCACATAGTATTAGAGCACAGTTCATATTTTAAACACTTAGTTTTGATCAATATTGACATTCTAGTTTTAATAGTATTTTTGCAAAATAAAGTTATTTCTCATCACAGTTTAAAATTCCTTGCAGCAATAGAAATGTCTGAAATTAAAATGTCTGGTTTCTGCAACTGCCTGGTTTAACTTTTGTTTCTTTTATTTGTAATCAGCTGTATTTCTGTAAGCAAACTACTCCACTTTTTAATTTTCACTTTTGTCTTTCACACTCTTGGCACCATATCCATTCACAGTACAGCACTTCACTTACCTTCATATTTTTATTAGCTACTGGCACAGTCAAGTGAATAAACTCTCAAGAAGCTAGTTCTACAGCATAGACTATATAAGAAGACCAATCATAAAATGTTACACACACACTCAAATTTACAAAACTTCAAAGAAACAATTCTTATTTGACTACAGAGAAACCACAGCATGGTCAAAACCAAAACACATATCACAGCATCAGTATTTCCTCAGTGTCTTTTTTGCTGTTAGCAAAGTACTATTTTCCATCTAGATCAGTACAGCCACAGTTAGCATAAGCCATTACAGTTATTTATCAGCAATTCTCAGCAAGTCTTACTTGACTACAGTAATTACAAGAAAAAAATATCATTAAGAGTGAAGAGAGATAAGAACAGCTAAACGAAAAAGACACTGCTACTGACCTGAACTTGTTGCTTTTGTGTATTCAGCATATTAGGATCAATTGACAGTGGTCCCAGCACGCTGACCATTAGCTCCTTTTCTACAAGCCAGTGCTTTAGCTGAGCTTCTGCTGTCTGGAACTGGGTCAGGTAATTTGAAGATTCCTCCAGTTTTTGTTGTCTCTCAGATGTAACTTGGTTGAGCTCTTTCCATTTAGAATCTAACAATGATAATGTTACTACACTGCATGCATGTTCTAGCAGATGGGTTGTCAGACTGCAGACTATGTATGAAATATAAACAGAGCTCTCTAATGCAGCTTCTTGCTTATTAACTCCAGATGTCTTATTGCAGTGACTCAGCAAATGCATCTTTTAACAGATCCATACACACTTTGATGAAGGTCTGCCGTATAGCACAGCCACATGCAGAAGCCCCAGTTTAGGCTGCTACACTGAGCAGTCCTTTGAAGAAGCACACCTCTTTTCAATGAGGAAATTAATTGCCTCATTTAGACATCTAAACCATAATGACAGTGAGAATATTCTGCATGTACATATTTCAAAAGCTAGACTAATCAGTGATCTTTTCCACTTGTTGCAAGCAAGTTCCACAGAAGCCACTGAATCTTAGGGTCTGATATTGTCAGCACTTGCTCAGCCAGCTCTGATGCTTTGCTAACTCCTCTTGTGCTTGAATTTCAGCTGTGCTTTTTTGGTTTCTTTCACCACTTTACTGTCTTTGGCCTCTGCTCATTCTGTACTAATTCCCTTTCAACACTATTCACATTGTCTTGGGTATCTTACCTGCTACTTAAACTTTTCAGTTTCACTTACAAACGGGACAGATCATAAGAATTCTCAGCTTTAAAATTACTGTTGGTGTAGCTATAGAACTGTCTGTCAGCATGAAACAAGATTGGCATATGACTTATTTAAAATATGACAAACATCAGAATACTTTTTTAAAAGCTCCTTACAATTATGCACTGCAGTATCTCAAAACCTATTGTCTGAACTGGATAATTTCAAAATTTTGGGGGCAAAATTTATGGAATTAGTGTTTTAAAATGCCACAGAATCACAAAGAATGATAAAAGCCTCTAGAACATGGGAAAAAAGCATGCAGAAGAGCATTACCAACAACTCAAACTGTTTTTTACATTAAGTTAGAACTTGTTATATTCTATGAGAACACTAATGTACATAACTGGAGCAGTAACTGGCCAGTCAAATTTTAGCTGCACACTGAAAAAGACAAAGCCCTCTCAGATCCAAGCTATAGCCTTTCTCCATTGTGCTCATATAAATTGAAAGCCCATGGAGATCCGTGGAGTTAACTCCACATCTACACTTTTGTAAAGGGATTTATTTCCATAGAGCTTAAGGAGTAGGAGGAAGAAAAAATAATAAAAATACTAGTGATTGCTAATACATTAAAAAAAAATCATAATAAAAGAATTTCCAAATTAGTCTAAGCTACAATACAGCTTTACTGAAGTACCTATTTTATCCAGCATTTGTCTCCACTTGGGTGCCTCAGGAGAATCAGGATTCTTCTCCAACAGCTCTGTCACTTTGTCCTTTAGTTCCTGCACTTTATTTGCACTTTGTTTTAATTCAGTTTCAAAAAGCTGCAAATTCAAGTGATAAAAGAAATAAGTAAGAACAGTAAAGTGTAAAGTTTGAAGTCTGCAATACTGAGATGCCAAGCAGAAAATAAAAAATAAATATCTAACACTTATATAAGAAACATTTTATAATGACATTATGTTGCTGGTAGCTTTTTTTATGGGAAGAGATAACCTGACAAATTTAAACTATATTAGTATCAAGTATTGTTTAATTTGAACAAGTGACAGAACTAGAATAATGCAGATAAACAAGATCCACTAGGTCCTATCACATTCACATATTCTTGGGATCTGTTCTTGTATAAAAGGCAAACTGACTAATGCACAGCACAGTTAACAGCAGAAATAGCCCAGCTAGCACCAACAGAGAGGGCATAGCCTCATTTACCTCAAAGGAAGTCCTGCTATCAGAGACAGACTGCTTCTTGTAGATCATCTAGGACTATAGTTCTAAGAGCACCATAGCTTAAAGTATAGACCTATCAGAAGAGTGAAATTCCTCAGTAATTCCTAATCCATGCTCTTTTTAGACAGAAGTGAACCTCGATTTTTCTTAAGTAACAAAGCTTGCCCCATTTTAATTATCTAAATCCCACTAAATAAACACTGAACAAAATGCGCTTGACTTAGAACTTTCAGTAAAGGTCCAACTGCATCAGAAGAATTATTCTTACCTAAGCACTCGCTCAGTTTTCCAACTATCTGTGAATACTCTTCTATTACTACACTGAAAGTAAGATGGTCATGTTAGTTTTGCACATTCTCTGTTAAAAAATAAGGAGGTAGTTTTCTACCATATTTAATCAGTTTTAGGACTGAATGTTACCCAAATATGGGGAAAGTTAGTTCAGTTTTGTTTTGTTTTGTTTTTGTTTTTGTTTTTTTAAGGGTCATCTCTCAAATATAAAACAAGAACCTTGATGAAACAAATTCTGACCTTGTTTATCCTCAGTTACAGGTTAAGTCATTGCATTTCCCTTTATAGATGAAGCTGTACATGTTTGCATTTTACAACAGGACAAAAGCTTACTGCTGATTCAGTGGTTTTCTCATGTCAGTTAAAAAGCAGGGACAGAGACTGGTGTTCAGCATACAACTTAACAAGCATGGCATGGTTGCTGAAGAGAAACACTGCTTTGGAGTAGACATAAGCTGCTGCAGCTGCAGAGACCAGAAGGTCTGCAGAGTGTCAGTGAATCAGCAGCTGCAGAAACAGCTTTTGGATAGATAAAGCCCTTCAGATCTTATAATCAATCCAGCATATCTCTCTAAATCACTAAGGAGATCAGTAAAGTTTACTGCATAATTAATGTAGCCTTACCTATTTAAACTGGCCACCAGAATTATTATTTTCTGATCTGTACAACTCGTGTGCTCCTTTCACTCCACTGACAGTCAGATTTGCTGTCAGCCTTATTGGTATGCTTACAAGGATCATTTAAATACTCTCTGCGACATTAAGCTAGGCTGAGATATTGGCAGTTCAAACAGAATTTGCCCAATACGTGCAAGAAAGGCAAAAGATTTTTTTGAAGGCAAAAGTACCTTATGTTGCTCAACTTGAGCTTTAACTGCTTCACCGTCAGTTGGAGCAGCTTCCCAATCTGATGCAGTTTTGTCCATTTTTTGCAACCACTGCATCACTGAGGTTGATTCTTCCTGAATATTCTGCATTTTTGAAAGCATACTTTCTAGTTCTGAAATCTTTTCCTTCAATAAAACTCCTAAATCTTCATAACTGTGATTTACATCAGACATAGCTTGTTGAACAGTTGTCAGCTCTGTAAAAGGAGAAATGCACAAAGACTATGTTAGAAGTTACAAACCCTTAAAACAATACTTCGACTTCAAGAACTTCTAAATACAACTGAGTTACAATAGCCAACAGTCCTCCAACTAAGAAGTCACTGTTATTTCCATTTCACACTGAAGGTGGTAACACTGCATCTGAGTGACCTATTTTGCAAGAGTTTCTGATATCACAGAAACAATTACTTTAAGACACACAGCTACATCTTTCAATCTTTCTAACTATTGTTATTTTGGTATTTTAAGAAACATTTCATGACAAGGAAGTTCAACATACTGGACTACAGTTCAGTTACTTGCATGAGAACCTAACAGTACAGCAGTATTATTTTGTTCACATTCATGTACCATTATAAATGTGTTTTATCACTCAGAGAGCACAAGCAGGCCTGCTGTACTATGTCCAATAGTTTAGGAGAATAGATACTGCAGACTCAGGACAAGGTATGTGGCTATGCATAAGCACATGTAAAACTCCTATGGAAGGTCCTTTGTTTCTGTAAAAAGGTTGGTCAAACAGTGGTACAAATGTGTGTAAAGTATGTGTCTTGTTTCTATGTGTTTCTGTGCTTTGAACACTGGCCAGTGTTAAAAAGCCACACCCACACATTAGAATTTTCTCGAAAGCCATGTGTTATATTTCTGTACACATCTGTAGAAGTACATATTAATTCAGAAAACAGCCAGGTTTGATCCGTCTTCAAAACTAATATTGCCAGTGGGTAGCTTTACAATTAATTTTAGTATCATGTCCTAGTCAATATAGTTGCCATACATGATGGTGATGATGACAAGGAACACTGCTACAAGCAGACTTAATGTAAAACATTTGAAAAATACTAATACATTTATTTACAAGTACATTTCTTTATTATATCCTGAAATTTTTACTGACCTTTATTTTTAAGGAAATCCTGAGTTCCTGGAGCTCCTCCGTCACCATTTAACATTGTGCTACCTGTAGATCAGAAAGATGAGATTAAGTTCCATACTTAGGTAGGTAGGCCTTCGCCTCACCAAAACCTCAGCATTGTATTTGCTCTTCTACGCAGCTTTCATTATAACATTAAGGCAATACCTGAATGCTAACCTTTTAATAGCAGCATTTTCTTTAAATTTCAAGTAATTTTAGTTTGGTTTATGTTCCAAGCTGCTCCAGGTAAGGGGTACCACATATACATGGTGTATGCACAGTGGGTGGGCATGTATATGGATGCACATGTAAGCATGCAGCATGATGTATAAACCATCCTACCACTCACAATCATGTGATAAATGAAATGTAGTGGACAACGGTCTGTGCCCTAGCTGTGAGGCCATATGGCTAACATCACTTCCTTCCTCTCCCCAAGAGGAACCTGTTCTCTACTGTCTACAAAGATTATGTTTTTACCCAGCCATGTCTGGGTACGGCTTGAGAGATCACTAGCTGGCAAATGCTGAGACACTGAAGCCTGCACTAAACATTAAACAGCAATGATGCTCAGAGTGGTCACTGCAGACACCACAAGCAAAGGCATTGTTTACTCAGGCCACCTTTACCACCAGAGAAGTGGCTGAGTTACCCATCCCTGTAAGTATTTTGATGTGTTGATGTGGTGCTTAGGGACATCGTTTAATGGTGGACTTGGTAGTGTTAGGTTAACAGTTGGACTCAGTGACCTTTGAGGACCTTTTCCCACCTAAATTATTCTATGATTTTGTAGCACCACACTTTTGCAGAAAAAGCCCTTATACCAACCAGGCAAGTCCCTCCTATCTTGTTGTCCTGGATAGGATAGGATTACTTTTACAGGACCTGGGAAGAACCACACAAAGGATATCCAATTGAACCAGCCAATGGGAAAGTCGATACTACACTGACCCCACGACTGTTATATGGAGGCAGGTGCTGAGTTTTGAGCAGGGCAGCTAGGGGTAGGGGTTAGTTAGTGCCACTTGTTTTATGTATTGTTTCATTAGCGTTATTGTTATCACTGTTGTTTCTCTTCCCTTTATGCTGTTCCATTAAACTACCCTTATCTCAACCCACCGTGTTTTGAAATTTCTTCCCCATTCTCCCTCCCAGTCCCAGTGTGGGGTGGTAGGCAATGAGCTAGTGGTTGCATGGGGCAACTGCCAGCTGGGCCTAAACCAGGACACCTGCCATAAGTAATACTTGAGCACATGCCTCATGATGGGGATTGCAATGTGGTGTTCTCAGTGTTACACCTGAAGCTCTTCCTGTCACTCAGAGACAGCCACTCACCCTAACAGAATTTCAAAGCCTCTGGAAACAGGGCTACATGGGCTTTGTAAAATGGCATCACACCACAGAGCTGGGCACGTGGTCAAACCACAGAGAATTGCAGACAATCACTTCCCACTCTCCTGCACATATGTATTCCCAGATGAGCAATTAACAGAGAAAGATTAACGGTTGCCTTGGAAAAGGCTATGCATCCACTCCACAGCACCAGCTGGACAGTGAGGACCACATTAATGGCAGCTGGAGGATGGCAAGAGAAAACAAACCAGATAAGGTAAGTCACAGGCCCCAGTCAGAGCCTTGTAAATCTTCATGCTGTATTAGCTGGACTCTAGAATTTATAACTGTGATTAAGTGATACACAGTACAGCTCTTGTCTAGGAGTGCAAATACTCTAGTCTGGAGGATTGCAGCTGCTCCTATAGGCTAATTATTTAATTATTTTTTTATCTGTGTGCATAGAAGTAGAGAAAGGAGCAGAGGAAGGAGCTATTACAATACCCTAGGTAACACATGCCATTAACTATGGTTGCAGTGATACTTAAGAGAATTATTGGCTTCTGTATAAGAAATTACCATTTAAACACTAGAGTATATAAATTCTGCCTTCAAAATCAGGTTACTGGTAAAAAAGGGTTTTACCAAAGCTCCAGACTAGAAATGTACTTTGGTCCATGACGGTCATGCTGGGATATGAAATTTGTTCCTTTCTGTGCTGTTGTTATACCTAGAATATTGACTAACCAATTAATTACTGACTATTAAGTATGTCATGATAGTGAAATGAGTAGGTTTGCCTAGCTCACTTATTACATAAACCACGTCTCATCACTGACTCTGCAAACCTTTATGTGTGTGCTTGGTGTGACACAGAATGGCCTTGTGGCCATTAAGAAGCATCTCTGTAACAGCAAAGGAGTGCAAGTACATCAGTGTTTGCAAAAGCAGGGTTTGTACTTGTCCTGTTTGCAGACTTGGTGGATGTGAAGCACTGAACACTGACCACAGTAAGCTTCTCATTATCACAATCTTTCTGAGATGAGGCAAAGGCAACTGTGATACTGTTATTTTTTTTTATTATCTGGGAATTATGTACTGAAGTAACAGCTTTAGGACCTGTTAATCATTTACATCAAAGCACTTCTATGCCATTTTGGCAGTGTAAAGCAATCAAAATGTGTACTGAATTACCACAACACTTAGTTTAGTGACAGTCACAGCAAAGAAGAGTCAGAACAGACATGGCTAACTGTCTTCTCACAGGCCACAATATTTAGAAAGCTAACCCAAGATTGAAATATTTTAAGTTTTGTTTTAAAGGTTTTAACAATTTCTGAAATGCTAGGTGTACCAGATTATACAAATGCATACCTGATTTTGGAACTGCTCTCATTTTGGCAGGAGAAGTCACAGCAGTAATTAGATTACACAGCAGTGTTCCTCTGCTATTCATTTTCTGCAGTTCAGGTGCTTTTAAAGTCCATTCATCTTTTAAATTCTGGTTAAAAAAGACAGTCATTTGTGCATCACAAAACTGATTTCAGATTTAAAAGATTTAATGTATAGAAAGGAACAACCCTGCTGCTTGAGAATCCCCTGGAGTACATCTGAACATGCAAAAGAAATGGGAATGTAAATGCAGACTATGAGCTCCCTTTTCCCAGTAATGGCCACTGCTTATTTCTTAAGTCTTCACTTTCATGCTACTGATAGATGTCTTATTTACTTCAACCATATTTCACTTCTCCTTAGCTGTGTCTTACCAATGTATCTTCCAGAGGTTTCTTTAAGTCCTCTGTATTCAGAGAGGGTTGTGCTGCTGGAATTCGCTCTGTTGTCTCTTTTATCCATTTCTTCAATGATTCTACAAGGAGCTCAAAGGTATCCATTTGTTGCTGACATGCTGATACATCTTCTTCTCTAGACAATTACAGATAATTAATGGAATGTCAGTATTCCTTCTGGTAACTAAATCAACAGACCTTATCAATCTGATATTGCTATTCTAGATCCAGAAGGTCACGGAAACTGGTTTTATGGATATGAGCAGAATGTAGGAAACTTAAGTCTTGCTGTACAGGTAGCTTATATGGAAGCTCCAATAATTTCTCCAGTTTTCCTCTGTAGTCAAATGGTACTCAAAATCAATTTGCACAAGCAGCAACTCATATTCTGTCAGAGCAGGGGAGAAGCATGGTTTTCTTAGGACTGAAAGGACTCCTGTGCATGTCACAAAATCTGATAAGTTAATTGTCTTTACAGCTCACACAAGAGGTCTTGAACCAGACTAACCACTGAGGCATTCCTAAGCACAATCTCTCTCTTTTTTTTTTAATAATAATTTTTAAATCTCTTTAAATCTCATGCAAGACAATAGAACTTATCACAACATTCACACAGAAATATTTTAAGACTTTGACTTACTTTTCCTTTACAGTTTCCTCTACCTCTCTGAATTTCTTTGACAAAGTATTTACTTTTTCTAATACCAATGCTTTATCTCCAGGAAGAGCATGGGATGAAAGTTCTTCAATAAGCTGCTGCAAAACTTCCAGATCCTTTTTATGTTGTGCCAATTCTACACTAGCTTCCTGCCAAAGAGGATTACATTATTCACATCAAGCTTTACAATTACTTGTTCAAAATCAAACTCTCAATTTTAGGCAAACAATCAGTGTTGGGAAACAAGCACACATTATTTCTTATCCAATCACTTAGGTGAGATGCACAATATATCCAAATGGAATGGTGCAGTAAGTACCTGCATATATTGAGACACTTCACTAACGTCCTTCCTTGGTGCCTCCGTCTCACTGAGTGCCTGGTTTTTCTCATCTATAAATGACTGAAGTTTTTCTGAAAGACCTTCAAATAACTCAACTTTTGTCTTCAACTCCTCCATTTTCATAAGCTTCTCTTTATGCTTGTTACTTGCTTTAGAAAACCGTCCTGCAAGTTCACTCATTTTAGCTTGCAGTGTGGACGCAGTGGATGGATCTGTTGTTTCTGTGAACTTCTTCACTTTTTCATTCATTGTGTTTATACTGCTTTGACGACCTGCAATGTCTTGTTCCACCATCTGAAACAAGCAAGGACTTGTAACTAGATTTTAAGAACTGAAAGTGGTCCATGATATGAAGCAGCAAATCAGTACAGCTAAACAGTTCGTGTAGGTCTATTTCAGCTACAAAAATCCTTATGTGCAGTTTTACTCCACACAACAGCCCTCTCTATTAAGTTTATTTTGAATTCATTAGAGATGCTTAACTACGATTTTAATTATTTCTTGAAATTTGAGTTATCAAACAAATGTTTATTCTTTCAGAGAATGCTACTTACAATACTTTTACTAATAATATCCTGAATAGCAACAGAATTCAAAGGCACTTGATCTTGTTCTTCAAGGCTCTTTTCAACTCCTTCCATCCAATCCAGCATTTCATCCAAACCATCCTGCACGCTTAGGGATCGTGTCAAAGTTATTTGAAGTTTCTCATTCCTTTCGTTCACGGACTTGGATAAATTGTCATACCTCTCCACAACATCATCTGATAAAAAGAAAATATAATGCAAAATCTTCCCTTAGCCAAACTGAGCTTTAAACTCGTCTAAGCAGTTGTCAACCAGGTAAGTGTGAGTCAAAAATCTCCTGCATCAGAATGAAGCAAAATTCAGCCTTATTCAGTAAAAACACACAGGCAACGATCAAAATCTTCAAACAGAGCCAGGAAGCCCATAGTACTTTTCAGCTGCTGGAACCTTCTAACAGATGTTGACTGTCCCTGAGAAATAAAATAGTGGAGTATTAAGAGAGCTCTTCTACAATTACATCTCTTATGTTATTGTTAGAGCTGAAAGGTTCTTCCAGATAACTCTTTCTTAGATCTTCCACAATTTTGGGATAAATCTCTGAAGGTTACAAGTTCTGTATACCTTCCATGGAGTGTCATTGCTGACTCCAAAGAGGTCAACCCGCAGTTTCATTTTGTTGCTCTGCAATTTACTTACAGAGTTCCACTAATAGACAGCTGTGTGATTGTCTTCACAGTGGTGAATGCTGTGCTGCTTCTCACAACTGACAGCAAAGAGTACTTGGTGTATATAGTAAGGGTTTTGCTAGAGGCAAGGGGTTTTGGCCTTTGTGAGAAGAGGTCAGAGGCTGCCTCATGGAAGACATAGATGGCTCCAGCAAGCTCCAGCCTACTCACCACAGGGCACAGCTAAGCTCCTCAGCCAAACTGGTGGTGCTTCTGGGAAAATATATTTAAGAAAGGGGAAAATGCTGCCTGGGAATGAGAAATGAGGGAAACAGAAGTGTGAAAAACAGTCCTCCAGACATCAAGGCTTGACATGAGAGAGAGGGAAGAGGTGCATCAGGCACTGGAGCAGAGATTTCCCTGAAGCCTGTGGAGGAGCATGCTGCAGCAAATAACCACACGAGAAGTGGAAACTGCATTTTGTCTTTTCCAGTACCTGATGGCAGACACAAACAATAAAAAGAGGTACCAAGGAACAGAAACATTTTACCCAGTGTTTTCTGAATCTCGTCTTTGTCTGGTGTCAACTCTCCTCTTGATTCCAGTAACACTTCAGCAGCTTTTTTCAGTTTTTCTACAGCAATTTGGTGGTTAGACACTTGTCCCTGAAGAACCTGTAACAGTACATGATTATAAATTACGCTTTTCAACACAGCTAACAGTTACACTGATTAGCCTGATTAGGCTTGAGATACACCATACAGCCTAAATACATTGCTGGAAATAAACACAGTTTGTGACCTCTCATTAAAAAAAATCTTCACCAGAGTCTATGACTACTTTTGACCTTCTCACTCTTGTTTTAGTTTACTCACCATCTTTTTTGTGTTTCACGATACTTGACTCAAGTGATTTCTTGCACGTTACTTTAAAATCTGTATTTTCATCAGTTGTTTTTAAAGACCACATCTACAGACTCTCATACTATACAAAAGCAAAATAAACATTTCAACTCAGCATCAAAGAACAATTCAGGGGGGGAAAATGCAGCAGCAGCAGTTACATGTTCACCATTAGTTGTACTGGCAAAGGATCGGCTGATACTGTAGCACAATTATAGCCTGAAATACGATGATCACCTTCTCCAGAGTTTAGGAACCTCGCTAGAGCCACTGTCACAGATTTTTGCCTAGTTTGTCCATCAAACCAAGGAATACAGTTCTAGAGACTAGCTCCAGAGTAAAATGAGAAAGACAGAGAAGGTGAATCAAATTCTGAAAGTGGCTTTCTCTCTCCAGTGTATAAAAGTACTTCAGCGTTGTAATGGACTAAGTTCTGATTTAAACCATTACAAGGGTTGAATCTTCAGGCCTGTGTTGTGTATACGATGTATCTTTCTTTTGCTTCGCATGAACTTCGTCCAAATCCAAAATGAAGTGTCCTGATACACATTGAGTCAATGAACATATGACTCAAAAGGTAATCCTATCTTCCCTGACAGGACAAAGAAGTGATGTCAATACACTCAGCACCGATATCCAGAGCACAACAGTATGTCAGAACATAGTATGTCTTGTTGACCCACTCGACACAGTGAAACTCAGATAGGGCTATTTTCCTTACACTAAGAGAAATATACTGTACTTGCAGGGACAAAAAAGAAAGTAAAGAAAAGATGTACCATAAAATCTTCTATGGTGACAGAAAGCGAGCAAGCTGATGCCACAGGCATTGAAGAATATTCCAAAGGACAGTTAATCCCCCTAAAAAGATTAGACACCACCATGCTGCCAAGGTCTGTGTCTAGCTGGATTATCAGCTGCATGTGTTGGCTACAAGGGACAGCTTTCACTTGCAACACCTGACTTCTTAAAAAAATTCTCTTTGTTTTGCATTCATTAATTGGCTTGCTTTCTTCAGCCTCCTGTTTTTTCTCTTCCTTTGAATCTTTTGACATGTTGCATCATTTCCCTTCTTCCCAGCTCATACCCATTGAGTGCTCTTTTGTGTGGCAAGTAATCCATGCAGGCATTCCATAAAAGAACCCCAGTATTCCCTCCTTTTGTATTACGTGCATGAAAATTGGGATTATACAGGATATAATTTGTTTTGGCATAAGGAACAAAAAATTGAAATGACGCTTCAAATTGTAATTAGTGTTATTCCTACTTTTTAAAGCATTTGGAAGCACAAATGCACCTAAATTGTTCCACTATTCAAAGTACAAAATATAGATTTTTGTCTTCTTACAACATCATTGTGATTTGTCTCCTGTGATCTATCATACACCAATAATTTGGGTAATTCCAGACTGCATGAAAATATATGCAACTCACCTCATACTTGGGTTCCTAAAGCCTTCTGTAAGAAAGCAACTAACTGGAGTTTTGTCTTCATAAAGTCTGTCACACTAACCAGTTTTTCACCTACTAAGTTTTACGTAGAATTGTGAGTTAGCCCCTCACTTGGCAAAAAAACAAAAAGCAAAGCAACCCAAACTATGAAAACACTGTTTTACAGGGCAATGTAAATTCTGTTATCTTCACTCTCTACAGTGCATATGGTACTGGATACAACTGAGGCAGGTAAACAGACTAGTCATACCAGGCTCTTTGTCCAGTATTATCCTTTCCGTAACGCATTAACACATTGTGTGAACAGGAAAAAAAACAAGTCACAGACAGGAATTCAGTCCCAGGCAAACTCAATTTGCATACTGTAATCACTGAAACCTTTCTCAGTTCAAAAGCTTTCCAGATTTCACGCTGTAATTTGCTACATGATATGAAATACATCTTCCTGTAACTACTGCTCATGGCGCCTTGGTCCCCCATTATTTTCACCCTAATGCTTTTCCAGTAGCATTCTGAAGAGATGAATTTCAGAACTATAGAAGTTTTGTGTCAATATGCAAAGAAAGGATTTGGCTTATGGCCACTTTTATTCTAGATCTTGCTCTTTTTTTAAGACACAAAACATTTCCTTTTAGGATAAAAGTACTTCTGCTTTGTAAAGCTTTTCACCTTGGTTTCTTCTAGTTGTCTTTGGAGATTTTTGGGATCCACTGCAATTGGCTCTGATAGTTGTTTGTTGACTGCTATTTCAGAGGCCTGGAGACCTGATAAAAGTCCAGACGAGGCATCTTCATAATGCTGGTATTTATCCACTAAGTCTTTAAGGTTATTTCCAAGGATGCTACACTAAAAGAGGACAAAACAGACAGGCAAATATTCAGGCATTAAATGGTGTGCTGTATTTCACGTCTATCTCAAGGTCATACCTTTCCTTCCTGAAATATTGCATGATTTTTTTCCTATCATGATTCCACTCTGTACTTGATTTCTGAACTGAGGTATGACTGCTAAACAGACTACACAGGTCTTCCCAGTTTGTCCTCCTCAAGCATGATTTACAATCAATTCACTGATGCAAACAGGAAACTGGAATCTAATCCACTGCACTAAACACAAAGAGCTTTAGGAATACTTTTTGATTCATTGATAAGAATTCTTTTATCAGTACTCTGACACCAAAAATTTAGCAAGTGGAAAGTGAAAATTAAAAAAAAAAAAATCAGAATATATGTATGTTCATTATAACACAAAGTATTGCTTTTATAAATACCTTCTCTGCATAGTGAATCTAATGTGATATGGCACAGAATTGTATAGATGCTTCATTTTGGTCACTTAAGAATGTTATCTTAACAAGACCCTATTAGTTCTATACGTCAGCATGCTCTAAAACGTATATAGAGATTTATCACACAAGAAGCTCAGAGAAAAAGTCTTTCAGACTTTTGGAGATGGTTTCACAAGCAAAATCTGATTGTATCAAGTCATAATATTTATAAACAGCTACCTCAAATATTTATACTCTGAACTTCCATTACACCACATTTTAATATTTACATATGGTATGTGGTCTCCATCTGGTGGGCAGACATAGAATGGACTCATTTACATAATCAGCTAAGAACTGACTTAAACATTCCTTTAACATATGAGCCTGCACATGCATGTGTGAGAATGCATATATCTGTAACAGCAATATAATTATTCACAAAAAGCAAGAAGCTTTTGCAAAAAGCAGAAAGGATACTAAAAAATCAACTTAATTTGGAAAATTTCACAAATTATAGAAGATCAAGACTTGATTTATTAAGAAAACTCTACTGTGCTCTGTGTATCTATGGTGAAGTATTTAAAATATGCCCATTATGTGCACGCTAAACATATACCTGGAAAAGATAGATCTTCACAAGTTGACAGTCTGAGACCACAAATTAAGCTGCTGGCTTTTTACATGCATAACAATTAGCCATCTGAAAATGCTGCAATGATATCTTTACAACCATACTCAAATGAATCCAATAAATCAACTGGAGGAAATCTAATGTGTTAATACAGGCTTTCAGCTTCACTCTTCATGTAAGTTAAGTAAGGAAAATGCAAATGAGCTTCTATAACTAGAGAGCCTTCTTCACAGACTATTTGAGAGAACAGGGTTTATACTGTTTTTGTAATCAAGTGATCAAATTTGTGACTTTACATAATTTACCTTTTTGAGCAAGAAAACATTAAAGAGATTAAAATGAAAACTCCCAAAGATGGCACCTTCTGCAGACCAACACTGTATCAGTGGACTTTGAGGCTGTACTAAGAAGTCTGAAATCTCTGACCTCAGAAAATGACTAAATAGCACAATCAAAGGTTGCTAACAGCAACTGTCTCTTAAATGGTTCAATTCATAATTATCTCCAAAGTTTACATTTCCAGGATAATATCAATATTAAACAATACTTTGTTGTTTTTTGGTTTTTTTTCAAACAGCTGGAAATTTGGCATGTGAGACCAGTTGGTGCTGTTTGTCTAGTTCTAGCAGACAGATTCCATACATGGACGTGGCACAAAGTGATGGGTTAAGTTCCCTAAGGTACAAAGAGCATTTTGCACTGCTGCGTTCTTAGTAGGTAGAGACTAATCTCAGATTGTAAAGGATAAAATTATTTGGCAGTGTAGCAAAAAAGAATTCCTGTCCTCAAACCACTACTTTCTTGCACACCTCCTGCTGAGAACAAAAGTTGCATCAGGACAAACTATTTCTGGATAAATTTTTAATGTTAAAAAAAGCAGTTGTAGGAAATATAGCAAGGAACATAAAGAGATGTTATCCATCTAAAAGTATTACAGTTCCTTCAATTCCAAAATGTTACTCAGATATCTTACACTGTCATAAACTCAAAAAAATTAAGTTGGACAGAAAAATGAAGAAATCTGTTTTTATTTCTCCATGATAACAAAAGGTAGAAAATGTTATCCACCCAGACTATTGTCTGGCACTTGACTAAACCAGGTATTTTAGAAAAAATCTTGTTCTGTTATCTAAGAAACAAAGAATGTACAACTTTCCACTGTATGTGTTTCATCTGCTAACTCTCTTTTACCCAAACTGCCAAATCAATTATAATAGTCTTTCTTATTCAGTGTGAATAAAACTTACCTTAGTATAGAGAGACTTGAAACGATCTGACGCATTATCCAGTTTATTTTGCACTTCAGTGTAAGTAGCTGAAGTATCAATGCCATCTTTGTCAACCTTTACACCATCTCTTTTGCTACATGACCTTGCAGCATCTAAAACTCTTTGTCCAGAAATTGTAATATACCGTAAGTCCCCTTTGTGAGATATAACATCTTCTGAAAAACTCCTTTGCCTTTTCAGCTTGACCATAATACCACCGAAGTCAGAAGCACCTGCCTCTAAGTTGTCAAGTTCTTGCTCTGCTTGCTGCAGCCAGGTTTCAAATTCACTATAGTCTGCATCAAATTTCTCAAGTTCTTCTCTTAAAGAATGAGTCAATTTCATTTTCCGTTCTGATTCAGCTAAAGCAGTCTCATACTGAGCCTTCAATTCTTTCATGTTCCTTTGCATCTTTTCTTTTTCTTCAGGGGAAAGGTAGTGTCCTTGTTTCTCAAGCAGTGCCTGAGCAGACTGAGTTGCTATTATGACAGCCTGCTGCTGTGAAATTATTTTGTCATGTTGAGCCTGTATGAAAAAAAAGTTATTGAGTTAGGACCAGCACTTTCCTGGATGATTCCTTAAAAGTATATTATTTCTTAAAATAAAATTCCTTGAGTAATTTAAATGAAAGTGTGATCCCTGGTTATCACATTTCTGTGCAGATGCAGAATTTCATGAAACATTCAAGTAATTTTAGCCAGATATACACAACATGACCCCATGGGAGTCTTCAAATACTACCGTAACTCAGAAAAAATAGGATATATATATTACACAAACACTTTCCCCTCTATTTCTAAACATTATCAATGTTTTAAATCTGTTTCCTAATAAAAATTGTTTGCTTATTACTTAAGGGTAGCATACTTATTGTAATAAAAATCTGATTTTTCAAATAAAGCATTCATAGGTATGCAGCTTTGCAAATTAAAAGTTGTCCAAACCAAAACAGACCAAAAGGGGTGAAAGCATCAAACATTTTTTAAAAGTTTTTTTTCTTGTACTGAATGAATGAACATTATTATACAATTGTTTTAATTTCATTTTTCAATTTCAAGAGTAATTATTCTTTTAAAATACACTTGGTCATAGATCAGGTCCTCTTGTCACTAAAGATGCATGAATGATTCTATGAATGCACTCTCATAAAAAAAAAGGAAACTGAATTATAGGAACTCAAACTGTATGACAAATAATAAAAATATTTCAAACATATTATTTCCCAAAGTCTCCATTCTTGAAGGTCTTCTACTCCCATGTAAAATTGCTATATAAAAGGTATGCTTTTCTTTCCACAAGTATGATTGGCTATTATGCTGTAGGCATTATGTGCAGAAAAGAACTGTCAAATAATTGGAAGTAAAAACATAATGTACACAAACCCAAATGTTTCTCTTCTTAGGTTAGGAGGGTTTTTTCAGTAAGGAAGGAAACTGAAGATAATATCAGCTGTCAGCATAATAATTTTGATCCATATGACCGCCAAACCACACCTAGAAAGTTCTTGATTGCTCAACTATAGATCAAAAATGTCATAAAATGAAGCTGTTAGTATTTTAAGTGCTTCCAATTAACTCACCTGGAAAATCTGTGCACTGTGGTTTTATGTATCTCATCCTTCTGAAGCCTTAAAACAGTCTTTTGCCCACATGTTAAAGTTATAGAGAATGAAGGCTGTCATTTCAGCAAACTATTATTAGTAACTGGCATTCAGAGGGAAGGACAGGGTGGGGTCAATCATTTGGCTAGTAAAAAGATATTTGAAAGTCACATAAAAGGTATGAATTTATGTTGCAGGGTTTTGCTTTTTCTTTCCCTGAATTAATTTCTCACTAGAAAAATTAAGAATAGATTTGTCATCATGACTCTTAACGTGTACCTTGTAGAATATGCACTTTTTGGGACTCGGCAGAAAACAACCACAGTAACAGTGGAAAAAAGTGACAAATTCTCAGTAAATTATAACTACTGAAATTTCTACAACTGTGTTTCTCTAACTTCATTGTGGCTGGTTCAAAGGCTGTGACAGAAAGGGTAAGATTGAATTCACTCATATTGAATGATGCTTGACATTCTTAGCACTTAAATTTTGAATAAACCCAGTGACAGTACCTTGACTTTCTGATACTGCTGGTTCAGATTATCTTCTGTGCTTTTTACTAGTCCATCCACCTGAGTTTCAAAGTTTTGCTGTATTTCTAGCAGATTACCATTGACATCATCCTCCTCTTCTTCCAAAGCCTTCACATCTCCCTCTTCAAAGTGTGTCCCATTCTGTTCTATCACCTGCTTATACTTCCGGCCATGCTCTGCTTCTTTATCCACATTTGATAACCAATCCAAGAGATTATTTATTGTATTTTTACTTTCTTCCAGCTGTTCTATGGCTGCAACCTACATTGAAATTTCAGAGTTTCAGTTTAGAAATCAGGCAATACAAAACATCATAGGCAAACAGACCACTTAAAATATGTTGACATCATGAAATAAACAGCACCATGTATGTCAATCAAAATTTTGTTTAAAGAAAATAAACCAGCAAGCAGTTTATTAGTCACCCAAATTAAATTTTAGTATTTCCTCAGGAGATCAGTAAGAAGTTGCAAGACTAATAAAGGAACAAAATGATTGCCTAAAAACCTTTTCTGTTTCCTGCTTAATTGCTGTTGTCATAGCTTTATCCAGTTCTTTTTTTGACTCTTCTGCCTTCTGGCTAAGGAGCAGACACTTTGTCTTTGCCTCATTCAGTTTCTGTTCAATAATAGTCTTGTCTTCTTGTGACAACTTTTCTCCACTCTCTTTCAAGAAGGTTTCAGTATTTTTCACAATCTCTGCCAGTGTTTGGGCACTCATTCTCATGTCTTTCTGGATTTCCTTTTGAGAAAATAGAAAGCAAACAGGACTCAGTTATTCAGATCTTTCCAAGCACATGGCACATTGCTAAAATGCAGATAGGATTATTTTAAAAAAACAAACATCAAAACCCAACAAAACAAATTAAATTCAACATCTGACAGTGCTGCCACCACTGCAAATTTGTTGGCTTCCACTTCTATTGAGACTGAGGCCACTGCTGTGTTTTTGCTTTGTTTAGGAGCTCAAATATTTTATTTCCATGTACACCGAAGAAGATATCTCTTATTATTTAGATAGGGAGAGATAAAGCATATCTGCTACACTGCAGTAAGGTAAGTCTATTAGTATCCTAATAGAAAGCTGCAGAAAATAAAGACTCTGAATAAATTCAGAACCATGCAGTGACCTGTCCCGGGTGGACACTCTCCTGTATTTCTTTCTGTATTGGTTTTATTCAAGCTAGAAATGCCATAAGAATATTTTTTAATTGTAATCAATCATAATATTTCTATCTTCAAACAATGTTTTAGGTCTTTTAAATTTCATAGAGGACAGATAGTTTATGCAAAGCTGTTTGCAGAGCCCTGTTAAAGAGTCACATAATAAAACTCTGTCTCCCAGTTATCTGAGGGGAGCCTTAACTGAATATATTCACCCAGCTACTGAAATAATGACCTTTTTTTCCTTTATATGAAGTGTAACATTCTTGAAGGTTAGGAGGGTTGAAGATGAAATATTTGATTCTCATCGTAAACCACAGACTTTGCAACAATTACATAATTTAATCTGGCAGCTGCAACTGTAGCCCATTTTAATACATCAGCAAGTGTGTCAGAAAGATTTTCCTGGGTACAGTTTATCAAGACAAGACTCCCCTTCTGTGACAAACACCTCTGTGTACCATTTCCTACAGCTCTAAATTGATCTACAGAAGACTTAACTAATGCTCTCATTCACCTCCTGAGACACCCTTCTACAATGAGGTCTACAAGAAATCAACCAGCAAGTAACCACTGGTCTGCTAGGCAGTCACTAACAGCTTATGGAAAGTTCATGCTATGTCGATTCTTCTCTCCTGTGTATGCCTCACTTAGGGCACAAATTCCTAAGACAGGTAAGCAATATTGAGGAGTACCCCAGGGCTGTTTCTATCTGACTATAAGGAATATTTTCACAGAATCATTGAGGCTGGAATAGACCTCTGAGGTCTATTCCAGCCTATGACCTAATACCAGCACACTGATGAGTCCATGTCACTAAGTGCCACATCCAGTCTTTTCTTAAACAACCCCAGGGATGGCAACTCCATCACCGCCCTGAGCAGCCCCTTCCAGTGTCTAATTACCCTTTCCACGAAGAAGTGCTTCCTAACATGCAACCTAAACCTACACTGGCACAGCTTCAAGCCATGCCCCTCATTGTCACAAGAATAAACCAACCCACGCCTTACTACAACTTCTCTTCAGGTAGTTGTAGAGTGTGGTAAGGTCACCCCTGAGTCTCTTCTCCTCCAGGGTAAACAACCCCAGATCCCTCAACCTTTGCTCATTAGATCATCCCTTCACCAGTCTCGTCACTCTTCTCTGGTCAAGTGCAGTCCCACTTCAGCACCTCAGTATCTTTCTTGAAGTAAGGAGCCCAGAGAACTGCACACAGTACTCGATGCAAGGACTCATTAGTATAAGGCACAGGGGCAGAATTACATCCCTAGTCCTTCTGGCCACACTACTCCTGATACAAAACAAAGTGCCTTTGGCCATCCGTGCCACCTGGGCACATGGCTGGCTCATGTTCAGCCACTGTCAACCAGCACTCCCAGGTCACTTTAATAAACTAGATGTGCTACTTTGAAAATCAGTAAATCAAGGCAAGAGGAAGAACAACTGGGCTTACCTCCTGTTTGGTCTGGTATTGTTCTAGCTCAGCCTTGCTGTCTCCAATAACAAGAGACTCTTGCTGTCCGATGAGTCGATTTTCAGTCTGTGTAAGCAAATCACAGATTTCCTGCAGTTTCTCTTTGCATTCCTGCTGCCGTTCAGCCACGTCCTATATTAGAGCCAAGTACAATTGAACAGTAAAACAAAACCATCCTCACTTCAGAAACTGACACTCTAATAGGAATTACCTTTGAACATCAGTATTGCAAACTAATAATTTTTCAAGTATGCTGTAAACATGATAGCAGTGGTACAAGGAGCAAGATAAACATATAGAAGTTATGGATAAACCTCAAGTATGTTGTAAGAAAAAGAGATCATGTTTGATGGAATTGCCCGATAGAAGTCTGGCCATGCACATATGTGAGAGATGAAATTTCCAACGACAGGAGTGAAAATCCAGTCTCTTAATCACTTGAAACCTGAGATAAACACTATTAATTCTGGAAAAAAAGGATATCAAAACAGAGGTTAGTTGTGATTGTAAGTTAGCACTTGTTGGTATGCATAATATGCTACCTGAACAGAAAATGTTGACTTAATAAACAGTAGGAAAGAACAAACCATGCAAGCTCACTATTGTTACTTAGTCCTTCAAAAGTTCTGTGTCTTTCCACAATTTTATGTTTCTTTCACAAAGTATGGTGGAAATAAGTGTTCTTAGGATGGAAAGATAACAGAAAGTTTGAGAATGCTAAACTATCTTTCATTAAGTGTAAACTGAGGGCTGAGGTGGTGATTCTGAGTCCTAACAGTGCTTTTGAGAGAAACAAGGAGATGTAGTTACACTGCAACATCTTAGCCTCCTTTTACTCTACAAAGGCTGCTTATGTTTGCCAGCTGCAGCCATGCCAGCTAAAGAAGTCCCAGCTTGACTCATACTTTTCCCAGTGCCCATGCCTAGAATTGCAAATACCTTTGCTGATTTACTCATGTTTATCCATCTAACCTGTCTCAGTCAAAACAAGCCATGGCAGCAAGGATTTAAACAAATCTGGTTGGTTGACTATAGCGACCTAGGAAAAAAGGTCACATAAGCAGATGACCTGGTAAACTAAATAAAGGAGAAGAGAATGTTCAGTAGGACAGAAGTCATAAGTAATGGTGCAACACTGAATTTACTGACCAATATAGTTGCAGCCAGTTCACTGATTTATTTAATTACTGATACAGCTACTAACAAGCTCCTCTGAGTGTCTTTCATTGCTAGAAAGAGCAGATCTGGTCGCCTTAGGCTGTACAAATCCTAATGCCCCAAACTGTGTCTTGTCTATAATCTAATAAGGTGTTTCTGTGGCTGTACCAAGGAAAAGAAGAGGGGGGTGGAGGGGAAAAAAAAAAAAAAAAGAGGCAACAAAACAAAAACCACCCAACCAAACAACCAAAAAAAAAAACTCCAACAACCCCCAAACTTTATCAATGCCACCCCTCTTCGTAGAACTGCAAATGCATCTGTAGTACAAACTGAGAAGATAAGAATACATATAATATACTGCATGCTGGTATTAGAATTTCTCATCCACAGACAGAAACGCTCAGTTACAGAGAAAGGCAAACCTTCTGATCACACAGCTCTTGTGCTGCCTGTAACTGAGTCTCTAAACTTTCCACTTGAGATGTTAGTGCTTCTTGTACTTCCTGAAAAGATTTCTGGGTGGTATTTAAGAGCCTCAGCAGCTGTTTGCTCTGATTTGGAGAAAGATCTTGAGCATGTTCAGAAATGAAGAACTGAATATCAAACGCAGTGGACTCTAGTTCCATCTTTTTATAGCCAAGTTCTGCAACAGTGTTCTGTCAATGAAGAGAAAGAAATGACTAGCAATGAATACAAGTTCAATACTGATACAACACAAGTACTGCTACCCATTTTTTCTTAGCCCCTGCTTCAAAGTGCTTTTGGGAGACAGTTCAGTCACAGTAAATCAAAACTCTTTATCAGAATTGTTCTGACAGATTCAGACACTGATTTGCTTTAGGGATAGCCCATGTCCAAGTAACAAGTAAGATGACCTTGTACATCTATTTCTTTACTCTCTCATGGATGTCTGAAAACTGGGTGACCTTCAGCTCTGGAAGTGTTATGGCAGGTTAGGCTAAACATTTTCTAGGTTTCAGGTCTGAAGATCCATAAATGTTAAAATATTCACTTGGAAACATTCCTCTTCTTAATGCCACAGAGAGAAGTTCCATTTCTAGCAGTGTGGCAAATTCTACCCACAATTGCACACTGTGCAGTCCCATGCATACTGGAATCCTGCTAAAGCACAGCAAAATGTCATTTTTATCATTCATACATGCAGAGGTGTATAAACTTCTCTAAAAAATTTGATCTGTTTTTCATGACTAATTTCATGAAGTGTGTAACAAAAAGGCTTTTTGTCTTTCTTGATCTTCTGTTCTAACACAGGTCAGATCTGGAAAGTAACTGACCTTCAGGGAAGATTCTGGACTTTATGCATAAAGATCCAATTTTAATCACTGAGATATTTATATTATTCCCAAAATGGGTCAAACATTTCAGCAAATGTAAGGAATCAACAGCTTTCTAGGCAAGCCAAACACTATCAATTTTTTCAAGAGAAAAAGCAAATCAACTAGATTACTGAGTCATCAAGTAGTTATTTTCTTAAATAATTAGTTCTAGCTGCCTAAGAGCAAGTACACAAAACCTAGCTAATTATTTATATTAAGCAGCAACACTTTGTCAGAAGAACCAACATGTGCCACAAAGAATACTTACTTGAAGTTGCTGTAAACTTCTCCCCATCTCTTCTGTATTGGTAGTATTCACTGTGAAGTCATTCACAATTACACTGTTTTCTCTGATCCAATCTGAAAATCTCTGGAGTCTGCTTAAAAGATGCTGGTGTGATGCTGCAAGCTTAGACTAAAAAAAAAAAGAAGCTTTTTATTTATTTATGCTCCTGGAGTCCAGCCACATTTAATAGAATTAAAACAAAACAAAGCAAATCCAAGTTACTTCTTTTCAGACAAATTACATTGAAGAAAATCAAGGTTAAAAAGAATACTGATAAAAACATACCATTTCCAAGTCAACAGCGTGGACTATTTGCTTTGCCCGTTTTGAAGATGCATCACAGATCACCAAAAACACTTCCTGCACACAGTCATAGCTTTTCTTGAGCTCTCTAAGTTTCTCTTCAGGAATACCCCCGTGATAAAACTTTAAAAACTCTTCTGTTAACTTCATATCCTTTTTTAGCATAATTGCAAAGGTAGCCAGTCCTGATTGAAATGACTACAAAGAGAATATATATAAAATGTATTAAGTTACTAAGCAAAAAAAAACCCAAAACATTTAAATCTGAATTACCTTCATTATATTTGAAACCTCTTTTTATCTAAGGGCTTCTCCCAGCACCCATCAGTGAAATACAAACATAAAGAACACTTTACTTACCTCTAGTTGTTCTAGTTCATCTTTCAGTATTTCCAAGTTGTTACTAATAGGCTGCTGGTAATCTAGGCGGCTTTTCATATCTTGAAGCACTCGCAAATGTCCTTGCATTTTCTCTGTTAGCTGTAAACATTGTACTCCACTGACCTGAAAATTAATTGTAACAATAAAAGAAGGTTTTCCAAACTGACAGACTTGAAAATAAGTCATAAAAGTCTTTAATAATTTATTCTAACATATTAAACAGTTTTTGCAGTTTAATTATCCTCTCCAGCACTGAGATAGATTCATGCAATTCCTTTGACACGAGACATGTAGGACATAGCAGCAGTTATTACTTACCATGCTTGTGGGGATGTCTTCCAGGACCGCTTCTTTTGTTTTGCAAACAGGCTCAGTAAAGACTCTGGATAGGCTGTCTGTCTTTCCATGTTCCTGGTCACTCTTCCAAGCAACGTCTGTGTCATCTGTCCGTTTTTTCCCTTTTGTAATTTCTGATTGTTCTGTTGGGAAAACAGTAGAAAGCCCACCTACTTTGCCTTTACCCTCATGTTCTGTGCTGATGCCAGCGACCTGTGAGTTTGTAAGCAAGCCACTTATCAGCTCCTCTAATTTGCTTGTACTTTCATCTCCAGATGAGATTCGAAAAATCTCCACAAGTTCAGAATTAGGAAATTTTGGCACAGGAGTTTTCACATCTGTTTCACTCTTCCTTTCATCTGGATCAGCCATTTTTTGCTTGAAGGATTCCTGCTTCAGAATATCACGAAGAAGATCAGGACTTCTACAATCGGGCCAGAGCAATGAAAGAGCATCACTGTCCTTTGTTTCTGTAGAAGGTGCACTAAACATTAATGCAGTTCTAACAGCACTGTCTGTTTGCTTGAGATTTGACCGACTAGACATGTCACTCAGAAGCTGGGTGCTTCTAACCATTGTGAGTAAACTTTCCATTAAAACTTTGGTATCAGAGTAACTTAGGGGTTCCCCCTCCTGCTTGCAGTAAACATGCTCCTTTTTCAGTTTCCTTTGTAATATATTATGGAAATCTTCCATTGGTGCATCAGACATTTCTGGTGATTGTGAAATGCTTTCCTCAACTTGAAAATCTTCGCAAGTTTCCATTTCCTTTCGCAATGATTCCATGCATATTTGCATTTCAAAACCATTTCCAAGGGAAGAAGTCTCAATAGCCATGAAATTTTCTCTCTTTGTGTTTTTCAGTATCTCATGTTCCTTCTGGGCACTGTAATTCAAGTCAGTCCCCATGCTGCTCAGAATTGCAGAAGAAACATCAGTGATATGGGTATGAGTACCAGAAGGTAGCACTTCACTCTTGTATCCCGATTCTTGGGCATCCTCAAAACTTCCTAAAGCATCTTCTTTTATTGGGGAAAATTCACTATCACTGCTTCTATAATTTTCTGAAAGGCCTTTAAGAACATTGTGGGTATTTTGACAAATAACACTCCCTGTTTCTCTAGTTACACTAATTTCCTTTGGTTTCACTGTATCAGCTGGGGCAAAAGAGCAAGTGTTAAATTCACTTGAAGGCATTTCTTCTGTATTTAGCAGAAAATTGTTTTCATTTTGTATACCTTTTCTCCCCTTTTCCCTGTCCTCAAAGCAACCTGATTCAGTTTTACTTAGTTCTGAATGGTCACCTCCTTTTATGTCAGTTATATACTGCTTTAAAGGAACAGAAATATTAAAATCTCTCTGAAATTCACCTGATTTCACACCACCTCCAGTGTCAAGCAAAGCAATTACTTTTTCTTTACTTGAAACAGAAGTTTCTCTATCAGCTTTAATTACTGATGCATCAAATATCTCCCCAAGGCTTTCCATCTGAATGGGACTTTTATTTAGCCCCAAGGCATCACATCCCTCCATAATATTTATTCTGTTTTTATCTTCTGTAGTACTTTCAAAACTTCTTCCTATCTGATCATGCTTCTGACTGGTCACTGGATGTACTTGGTCACTAAGTGAACTATCACCATCACTCATAAAACACATATCCGCAAGGAAATTTCTGTCCTTTTGTGATGAACTTTCTTTTAGTTCTTCAGCACCAGCCATATCATTTAATACTTTTCCTTCTGCAAATACTTCTTTCTGTCTTTGCCCATGATTTGAATGTAGCATTGCCATGGTACTATTCTTTGTATGCATGCTATCAGTAAAGTCTTCTGAGAGAAGCAAATTTGTCTGAGTAGTTTCATCATCAGTAGCTTTCTTTGTAATTAGGAAGGCTGTTACACTAGCATCAGATGTCATGGTATCATCAGCAAGTCGAGAACTTGGAACTTTAAGCTGTATTTTAGTATTGTCTTCATTCCTGCAAGATGCCTGCTTAGTGTCAAAGGTATTTTCAGACCAAAAAGACTCAGTAGTCTCTTGTGACATGTGTTCACTTATGACAGAACTCTCATATTCATCTTCCTTTTCCTGTTGTCTGTCTTCTTCACTTGTACATGGAAGACCAACACATATTTGCTCAGGAACATCTGATGCAGAGTCACATTTTCCCAAGGATAGTTCTCCATTTTCATGGTTAGACTGGAACTGCAAACTATATCCTGTTTTACAGCCTAAGGAATAGCAATGATCATCAATGTTCTTAGTATTTTCATAGTTATTTTCAATGTCTCCTAAGGAAACTGACAGCTGGTCAACTTTTTCTATACACTGACGATGTGAATGAAAAATTGTCATTCCTTCATCACTGTCAGAATCAGTGTCAGAGTCATCATAACTACTATAATCCTCTTCATAACCTTCCTCCTCTTGTGTACCTTCAGATTCATCCTCACAAGTGTCACTTTCCGCTTTCATTTCATCTTCCTCACTTCTGTCTTGTACTTCTGCTTCGCACAACTGCTGCGAAGAACTAAGGCCTCTCTTTCTTCCTTCGTTCTCCAGAGTAACTGGTAACTTCTGTTCCTTGTCTCCAAAGCTCTCTGTCCTTTGCCTTTCCTCCTCAGGGATTTTTTCCATACTTTCAGCACTTGCAGAAACCCTGTTTAAATTCTCAGGTAGCCTTCTCAAATTGATGTGGACATTCTCTTCAGCATTAGCTGTGAGTTCTTGAAAAGGGCTGGTCTCTTCTCTCAGGGTTATTAGACCACCTCTCTCTTTTAGAAAACCCAGCGGTACTGATATTCCAGGCAGCTCTGGCTCTGGTGTATCACTAACCCCCAGCTGCAAAGTATCACAATCATCATCATCATCGTCTCGAGGAGTGCCATAGGAATCATCATTATCAATTTGTGGACTATTATAGACATCACTGTCATCATCATCAACCTGAGGTGTTTCATAGGCATCATCATCATCATCAAACAGAGAGCTGTCATCTTCAGAGGCTACCTCACCACATTCACGCTGTAAGCAGTTACTTTCAAACTGTTGGATACCATCACTCCCTTCTACTGATGAGTCAGAAGTACTGTCACATGGCAGTAACTTGCTGAATGGAAGACTGCTTTCTTCTGTGGTTAGCCTTTGTGCCATGCTGTCACTGTACCCTGCAGGTGGTCCAGCCTGTAGAACATCCAATGAAGGCCTGCAGTGAATGCCTCCGCTGCCTTCTAGACACAGCTTACTCCACAAATCAGTACAATCCCCTGAGGATGCCATGCCCTGTACATAAAGGCAGTCCTCTAGGGATGGGATAGCAGAGTCCTGTAGAGGTTGCTCCCTATATTCATTATCTTTAAACGATAGTGTGTCACCACATTGACTAACCAGTTCTTCTTGAAGTCTATGCTGAGTATCTGCACTGATGGATGAACCAAGGCCTTGGACAAAATCTTCTTTCTTGCTGTTATCCAGTACCACTCTGCTCTTGTCAGCTTGCAATACCTGGGGCTTGTATGCTGTGCATCTTTCCAGCTCTCTCCACGTTTCATTATCTGACAAATCTTTCACACTCAAGGAATTTTGTAAGGTGTATTCATTTCCTAGACTGTCTGCCATACAAATCTCTTCTTTCTCTGTTTCTGAAGTAAAATCTGGATTTAAATAATTTGGAAGATATCCTTCCATGTGCCCTGAATTTCCCTTCTGACTGTCATGCTTACACAGTTCTGCCCACTCAGAAATCTCTGAAAGGTCTCTGCATGGATTTCTGCTCATGGGATTTTGAATGCTATTTACTACATTTCTAAGTTCTGCAGGGTTAGTTAACAAGGTCTCCTGTGTATATTCTGATTGCTCAGTATCAATAGCATTGTAACCATCTGGTCTAGACACATTGAGATCTTCCCCCCTTAAAGATATGCAATTCCCCAAATCTTTGAACTGATTTAATTCCCCACTATTAGAAGTATTCTCAGCATCTGAAAGGTCATCCTGAACACTGCCTGTGACATTACTAAAGTGGACACTGCCAGACGACTTCAGGTTAATTCCTTTCTGGCTTATGTATTTGTTATTCAACTTAATTTCTGACAAATTGGCATTGCATGCAGCACCATCATCCAGCAATATATTGATGGCTTCCTGCAGTTGTCCATCATACAACAGAAGTCTTTCTCCAGTGTTTGCATCCATGTAACTATTTATCATCAGATAAGATATGAATAATTTCTTAGCTTGATCTAAATTATGACATACTAGGTCTTCTGTGCCAGAATCTTCCTGTTCCTCCCCACAGTCATTAGAAAAGGATGGCAGGAATTCATAAGCTGATAACCATTTTGCAGCATTTTTACAAGGGGACTCTAATTCTTCCAGATTGGGCATTTTATCTGGTAAAATTACATTGCTCAAAACAGATACAGTATTCCTGTCTATTATCCCTGACTGTGCAGCTTTATCTAGACTCATTATTTCACAAGTTTCTGGAATGTAAAGCGCAGCTATTTTCTGTCTATCACTTAGTATTTTGAATGCCAGCTCATTCGTTATCATCTCTTGGTGCAAAGAAGTTGATATGGGGAATATTTCACCGGTTTGAGGCCAAATTAGTCCAACAAAACCTCTCTGTGATTCTAATACTAGCAGTGCACTGGTAGATGATATTAAGTTGCACTGCACAGCTTCATCAACAGTCAAGCGTTGTCCTGAATTTGGACAAAAGATTCCACCAGTCTGAACTTGATGTGTGAGGATTCCACAAGCAGTGTCCTGATCTATCAGCCCTTGCTTCATGGCGTCTTCCAGAGTCATCTGCATCCCTGAGTCAGGGTCAGTTATACCTCCAGATATTAACTGAGAACCCAGCAGTCTGAACATTGTTTCCCGATCAATGAGTCCTTCATGAGCTGCCCTTAAAATAGTTATCTTCCTTCCAGATTTGAATGTGATTCTACCTTTTTCTTGTGGTTTCACAGGTAGGAGCCTTAACCCTGTTCTTTCATGTATTATGCTTCTATAAATCATCTGTTCAAGGGAAATCTTCTCAGCACAGTTGGGGTCTATGAGATCTTTACATGTGCCTTGTCTCTCCCGAAGCTTTGTATATAATGTTGGAGAAATCAGGTTCCTCTGGAAAGCATTCTGCAAAGTCAGTTTTTCTTCTGCAGATGGCAAAACCAAGAGCCCACTTGATAGCTGATTCTCAAGGATTTTAATAGCCAAAGGTTCTGAAATTAGACCTTGTTCTAGAGCTGATACAACTGGCAGATTTGATAATGAAGAGTCTGAAATTAGCTTCTTTGCATTACTTAATTCCTGCAACTGCAACATAATCTGCTCATCAATTAATGCATGAGCTTTAGCTTCTTCCAAATCATAACATTCTCCTAATTCTGGAGAAATTATTCCAGAAAGGATCAGCTGATTCTCAAGCAATCTAATTCCAGTGTCATAGTCAATAAAACCTTTTAAAACAGACTCAAAGACTGAAAAGACTTCTCCAGTAGTTTGGTCAATGACACCAGCAATGACTTTATTCACCTGAAAAGGAATATAAAAGAAAAGTTGTCACTAATTTTGGACTGCATATTTTTAATTTTATTTTGATTTTTAATGCATGGTAAGCATAAAAAGAGGTACTTACCAGGCCTGGAGGAATGCTGTGAATGTTAGCAGCTCAAATGCGCAAGTGATCTATGTCAGTCACTCAACAGCACACGATGTGATAAAAGATTTTTTAAATCAACATGCATCTGTGAATTGAAAACCTATGCTTTGCATACACAAATAGGGTTAGTGAAAGACAAGAGAAGAAATGACTGCAGAGTAAGCAAATAGAACATATACCTGAAAGGCAAATTTTCATGCTCTAAATGTCTGTGAAAGGTTAGGTTATTTGGAAACGGTACGTGATTCAAAACAACCATGCTACTCATGTTTACAGCATACAGCACCTCTGTATATACACTTGATAAGGAATCAGATACTCTAGCACCAAATACTGCATTTAGTTCGCATGGAAAGCATGAAGTCAGTTTGGCAACAATATTTGAACTAATTACACAGAAATGGCATCTATGTGTACATGAGAACACTCATTTGCAGCATATGTTTTGAGAATTCCGTATTTATGCTGGAGATCTGTTAACAAATACATTTGTAGTGCCTCAGAGATAACCACATTATGTGCTCCCTTTTTTATATCCATAGATTTTGAAAAAACATTGAAAGCAGATCTGTTCTAGGACATTTCCAAGTGATGTATGGGAGAAATTAACATGTTATCTTATTGTGTCATTTTTGCAGTAAGAACAGAGACTTATCTAGCAGTCAAAGAATGGCTTTTAAGAGAAGAATTAAAGAGATGAATGATTTGTCTTTTCTCATGCAAGGCACACATTATTAAGACTCTTCACAAAAAAATCTGATGGGCAGAATGTTCATACACACAGGTAACGTCACACACAGTATTCCACAGCAAATACACAAAACCTTTGGTGAATTAAATCTCCTTTATACACTATTAATTTCAGCTTCTTCTCTTACTGGTGATGTTATAGTTCCAAAACCATGCAGTAAATCTCAAAAGGGGCTGAAATGTAAAGTTTCAGTCTTGTTACCTTTTCTTCCATCTTTTCATCACCTAGATACTGTGCTTTCTGCAGCTGCTTCAAAGCTTCATTAGATAACAAGCTGTAGCTCTCCTGAAGGGATCTGACTTGCTTTTCCATTTCATTTTTCTCTTCATCTGTCATTCTATTAAGAAAAAAAAAGAAAAACGGAAGAAGAAAATCTCTGAATAATTTGTAAACATCAGGAAGTGATATTCTTACCTATACTTCAAAACGGGTGGGGATGGAATATGGTAAAAGTAGTTTGAAAAAAAAACCAAAAAAACAGACTAGTTACAAAGACATTCAAGAAAGCTACTAGTCATTCAGGGACAAAAAGCTACATTAATTTAGAATTTATGTTGAATTATCACTTAACAACTGCATAAGCCTTTGCCTACTGCTTACCAGTCAAGACAGTAACATTGCTTAGGAAGGAGTCGTGAGGAATCTCAGAAATTTAGTATCTTAAAAAGGCTGACTTCAGACATAGAGGAAAGAAACTTGTGACATATAGTTCAAGTATTAATTTACTACTAACTTGTTAATTCTTTTGATTGCAAATGAAAACTGCTATCTTAAGCTGACCTTAAAATTTAAGGAAAAACCTGATATATTTTACATTAAATGTAATTGAACTGTAAGATAAGGATATAATTTCTTTTCAAGCAAAGTTATGTGTCGATTCAACTAATTTCTACTAGGAAAAACCCCCAAACAAACTAGCATACTTGTCACTGTGCTTAGCTAAAAACGACTGAGTAGTCTGCAAAGCTTCAGCTATTTGTTCTTTCTTGGTTGACATTTCATCCAAGGAAATCTGCAAAATAATAATTAAAAAAAAAAACAGCGTTCAAGTCTCAAGTATGCACATACCTAGAAAGAAAAAAAAAAACAACAAATAAACAATGTAGTATTCTATCTGGAACTAATTTCAATAGTAAAAGAATGTTTTTTCCCTTAGATACTGACTGTCATTAAAGTGACATTACTTATTATGGAAGTTTATCATTTATATATGGACAAATAATTTGATTAAATAAGCCATTTGTTGGGTGAAACAAAGAAAATTTATTTTAAACTTCTATTTTAAATTATCCATCCATTTAAACTTACCCATTACAGCTGGTATAGTTTAAAGCAGCATTATAAAGTTATGTGTACAAGAGTCACATTTAAGATGCTCACCAAAGTGAGAGGTAACAACTTTTTAAAAGAACATATAAGGAGTCTACAAGCCTTCATGAAATTCAATGGTAGCGAGAAATGCAACATCAGACATATGAAAAAGAGTTATTTATTAATATTATCTCTGCTATCATGTCTGTGTCATCCACACTAAATCACTTGTTCTGGCAGAGGAGCTTGCGAGAACTGAACCTTTAAACTCTTCTGACAAGCTAACTGCAGGCTCTTCAGAGAAAAAAACCCTTATTTTGGATAAACAAAGGCAGACTATAAAAGGGGAGTCTGAAACTTCAGTAATAAGCTCAAAATACTTCCACTGTTCATGCTAAGAGAACTCTAGCATGGTGCTTGAGCTCTGCATGTACCTAGTCTCTGGATACAACCAGTTTTGTGTCCCTCTGTGCCTCATATCAAAAGGCCTGAACATGGTCCCTTTTGCAATAATTGCCAGCAAGTCAGGATCCCACTTGTGCTGCTTGGACAGCAACCAAGAGAGCAAGCACTGTATGCACTACAAAGGAAGCTGCATGAGCTAGCTGAGGTAACAGATGGGCTCAAGAGCACATTGCTCAGGCAACTGGCATCGCTGTAGCCTGTCTGTCTACTGTTACTACTGGCACCAGCTTCTCTACTTGCTCCACCCCACAGCAACCTCAAACTGCTGTGCAAAATGCTTTTCAGCTAACATGAACTATCAAATCACTAATCTACACGTTTCCACAAAACTTGTCAAGGCACCTGTGTTAGTCAGCAGAGACAAAACTACACACCTCCAGGAAGGAGACACCATCACAAGAGAAGCAAAAACCTTTGACAAACACCCATCTGCCACAGGCTAGAGGAGGCTGAGGCAGTCCTCTCACAGGTTACTTTCTGAGGGCTCAGGCTGGGTGGGGAAGATGCTGTGGCAAGCTGAGATGCTCTAAGGAGTGTTGGCCTGACACTGACAGAGGTTTCACTGTTGTCTTCAGCAAGGGCAGAAAAAGACCAGTGTGAAAGGTTTCTGAAATCCTAGCTACTAGTGATTCACCAATCAGTATGTTCAAATGAATACCATCTTACTTCCTCCTACAGAAAAAGGGACAAACTCAGTAACAGAACTAGCACTGGCCCTCTATGAACAGCAGTGGGACTGTTGACCACCGGGACTGCAAGACTGTCAACAGGCCTGACAGCAAGCCTGATTTATGAACATGCTGCTCCTGTGGCTGTAACCTGCACCAGCATGTGTGAGCAAACAAAAAAATCAGGAACAGGCTTCAGGTTGGCCAGAATCCTGTTCGTATGATCTACAGCCCTTTACTGAGGGATGTGGGAAAGATACTGCTCCCTCTCTGCTGCTCAGCCTGCAAGCAGACCTTCAGCTACTGAAATCTTTTGAGGTGTCACTAAGCTATCTCATGGGCCAAGTTGAGCTGTTAAAATGATAGAAAATTTCACAGACGGAAATTTACAGAGTTACAACTGTGTGTAATGACACATACCTGTTAAATACAAAGGTGGCAAGATGGGCCACTCCAGCAGCCTAGGGACTAGCATGATAATAAAGAGGGCTCAGTCAACAGCTGCTGTATTCCTTATGACAGCACCCTGGTGCCAGCATAGAAGTTAGCAGTCTTACTCACTGAACTATTTCAGGATGAGGGGGTAGACCCATAGTGATACAATCCTACCAGGCTGAGTTACTGTGTGCAGAGCCTAGTTTCTCTAAACTGACATTTTGCAGTGCCAGCATGCATCACACAACAGGTCTTTTTCTAACATGTCTGTATCCCTAAACATTGATGTTCAATTTGGTCAACCCTCCAATCACAACCAAATGTGAAATTCTACCTTTACAAAAAAGTGGATGGTGATTTGGAGGGGGAAAAAAGGCACTTTATTTTGTTGGTTTGATGAACATAAAAACTTAAAATGAGTAAGTGGTATTTTACCAAAACATATCTGTGTACCTGCTGCTTAGGCAAATCTGTTTTTTCAGTCTTTTCTCCTTCTTGTTTGCTCAGTGTCTTGCTGAGGTTTGACATCCATTTCAGTAAATCACCAGCTTTTTCAACGTGTTCTTTCTTTTCTTCTTCCATTGACTTCTGATCATCATCATAAGTTGTAAAAAAACAAAGTGGTGCAACACTTAACATTAATGTCTACATAAACATAATTCTACGATGGCAGTATTATCACTAAAACAGAAATTGATTTATTTTTATTTATCACCACATGCATTATTATGACACTCTGCAGTAGGAATAAAAGTACCACTAATTACAGATACTAACAACAGTAATTTCTGAAATTATTTGTGATTGTGATTACAGTGATTATTCACACACGTATCTATTAATTATAAAATGACTGCCATTAAGAAAAAGCACAGCTTCCCAGCCATTACTCAGCAGATTAAATCTCAACATTTGCATATGGAGTATCTTTGAACTGCTGCCTTTGCATTGCCCTCAGGTGTGGCTATGTACAGTCAGCACAGAGGATCAGTGTCTTCCTATCTATACACACGGGTTTCTAAACCACAGTTAGGAAGGACACACTCCTTTATTATCTACAGAAACAAGAACAATAAATCAAAGAGATTTTCTTTTTTTTCCCACACAGAAAAATATATTTAATGTTACAGTAATACACGTTATTAGTTTGAATTTATCAATACTCAATATACACTTAAGAGTTGCCATATATCACAAGATGAAGACATTTTATTTCAAGGGAATTTTTAAAAATTATGTAATTGCAATTAATTTGCCTATCAGAGCATTAAAAAGTTAACTGAGAGGAAGAACTAAGATATGTAACTTAATTTTAATTGGCTGCTCACATAATAAATGAAATATGAGCATGAGAAAAATTAGTTACGAATACATGTTTACTGGGCTGCAGATTTAACCCATATATACTTTACTGCCTCTTGTAAAATAACTGTTATCTGCAGCCTGGTTTATAATACTAAGTTAAGTGTAAAGCAGCTTTGTACAGAGGGGCCAGGGACTGCTAGTAAACAAGTTAACCATGAGCCATCAGTGTCCCCTTGTGGTCCAGAAGGCCAACACGTTCCTGGCGTGCATTAAGAAAAGTGTGGTCAGCAGGTTGAAGGAGGTTTTCCTCCCCCTCTACTCTGCCTTAGTGAGGCCACACTTAGAATATCGCATCTATTTCTAGACTGTCACTTCAAGAGGGACGGGGAACTGCCAGAGTCAACAGAGGGCCACAAAACCAATTAGGAACCTGGAGTATCTCTCTTACAAGGAAACCTGAGAGACCTGAAGGTCTTTAGGCTGGAAAATATAAGGCTGAGAGAGGATCTTATAAATGTGTATAAATATCCTAAATGGTGGATGTCATGAAGGTGGGGAGGGGCTCTTTTCAGTGATACCCAGTGACAGGACAAGGAGCCGTGAGTACAAACTAGAACACAGGAGGCTTCACGTTAATTTAAGGAGAAACTTCTTTAATCTGAGGGTGATGAAACACTGGAACAGGCTGCCCAGGGAAATTGTGGTGCTTTCTTCTCTGAAGACTTTCAAAACCCTTCTGGACACCTTTCTCTGCAACCTGACTTAAGTATATCTGTTTCAGACAGGGAGATGGACTCGATCTGCGGAGGTCACTTCGATCCCCACCATTCTATGATGACATCAAGTTCTATGTCATGCATGATTGTGTAGTCACTTTAAATCTTGCACTCTCTTTACAGCTAAAAAGGGCAACCTCCTTCAACTTTTAACACAAGAATAAAACTCTTGTCTTACTTAAATTTGTTTCTTTTTGCACTAAACTTCACCTACCTAAGTATAACTTTTTCTTTACACTATCTACATGCAGGTAATACCAGACAAGGCCTTCAGGTAAAAACTGAACACACAGTCTGTATTTTGAGATTTTTATCTGTCCAAGTTTACCTACATATTTCAACTTCCTAACAAGTAGTATCTCATTCGAACAGTAGAGGTTTATACTAGTTAGTGGTTTATACTAAGGAGTTTTACATCAACTCGTGATTGTGTTAAGAAATACCATTTGATATTCTCCATGAAGGTCATTATAGATATTTTCCTTGGCCTGAACTGATCTTAAAGCGGCACCCAAACCAAGTACTGATATCTTTGTTCCATTATGAATTATAGTAAAGACTGGCTATTCCTGTTTTCATGGGCTGAGCTGCTTCTAACAATCTCAGTCCAGTATGGCAATCAAAAACAGCTCTCTCTAAAGCTTCTTTATAGGTTAATTTCTTCTTTGTTTTGGGGCACGTTAAAACTTTAACATACAATTTTTCATCTTTTATCTTTGTAGCTGTGGCAGCATCAATAACACCATTCTTAATTGCATCTTCTAATGTTAATCTGGAATGAGACTTTGGATCTATCAACCCACCAGTCAAGTACTGATACTCCAGGCAGCGCATACCCATTTCTTTGTCTACAATATTTAAATGCATAGCTTCAACAGCTGACATAACAGTGTTCCTTACAGGGTGAATGATCCCAGTGAAGATCAGTTCGCACTGCTGAATTTGCTTGGCACAACCATCATCGATTAACTCTCTTTGCAAGGCTTCTGAAACACTGTACTTTTTCCCAGTAAATGGATCAATTATGCCTCCTGTACTTACCTGAGCTTCAAGACAGAGGAGAGCTGTAGCTCTGTCTACCAAGTTCTTGCGTGAGGCTTTTAAGACTGGAATTCTTTCATTGGTATCAGAAAGCCAGAAGCCTGCAATAGGGCTGTTTAAATCTTTATTTGGCTGTGAACTACTAACTAAAATATCAACAAACTCATTAATTGTGATTAAACCCTCCTTATAATTATTGACCAATGCTCTGTCAATTCTACTCTGATGTAAGGCCTCCTCGATATTAAACTGTGTACCTGTTTTAAGATCTGTAACCAAAAGAAAAGAATTCCCATCTGAATCAAAACAAGTAGACTCCTTCCAATCAAATTCCTGTTTTGAAAGCTCAAGATATGTAGCTTTATCAACATAGCTCTTCTTATAAGCCTCAAACGAAGTCATTTCAGCTCCTGTTTTGACATCTACTACAGAAATTTTATGACTTTTCTCTGCTGATGGGCTGCTTATTTTCCTTTCACCAACTGGAAGCAGAAAGCATTTACTGCTTGCACTGAACAAACACATTTTCAGCAAATCATGGTAGTACATAGCTTTCCCATTGTTTGGATTGGGAAAACATTTTGCATTACTAGAAGGTTCATGTAAAAACTTTAGAATCGTGTTATTAAGCAAGCCAAGCTGCACAGCAGTTTCTGGAGGTACACGAACACTTCTTACAGGATCAATCACTCCTCCACTTGCAATCTGAACCTCAAGGATACTTTTACCTTTTTGTCTTTCCAAGAGTCGAGCTTCCATTGCCTGATACACAGAAATCACCTTCCCAGAACAGCAGTAGCCCAAAACAGCTTTTTCTGCCTCAAGCAGCCTACTCTTAAATTCAGTATCTGCAAGCCCTCTACCAACTGAATCATCAACTGAGAATTTCTGCCCTGTTGTGGGATCGATGATGAAACCAGTAGCTGCTTGGGCCTCTAAAAATGCTACTGCCAATGCTTTTCCCACTATTCTCCTTTTTGCTGCTACAGCAAAAGAGAGTATCTCTTTGCTGCATTCAAGGTAGAGCCCAGCAATAGCTGTAGGTTTAGTTAAAAATTTTTCAAGACTTCTCTGAATCTCATCAATAGTTTTCTGCCCTGAACGAAGCTGCTCAACCGTCAGCCTGTCTAGAAGTTTAACTTCGGTCAACTGTCTTGCAGTTACATCACGTCGGAGACCTTGAAATTTAATATCATCGTATTCCTCTGTAAAACATTCCAACTGAGTAGCATCACCAACAGGTTTCAAAACCTCTTCCTCTAAGAAAGAGTTCACCTTTGCAAAGCCTTTATTCCTAAACCCTCTGGATGCTTTGTATCCCTCAAACATTCTCTCTTCATTATCAAAAATCCTGTCATTCTCTTGGTTTAGTGTTGTGACTTCGACACGCATGCCATACTGCTTGTTCCTCACCATCTGCAAATAGGAATTTTTGGACACAGTGAGAAATATATCTCTAGAACTACACTGCATAAAATTCACTGCTGAATTACCATCACCAGAGAAAGAAAAGGCAGAACCTGAAGCTAAGTCAGAAAGGAGAATTCTTACCAGCACTGGAAAGCGGAGAAGTAGAGATCTAGCATTTTAAAGGGCATTTGCCATTTGAAATATTTATTCAGCCACAGGAATGCAACCGCACTAAGCAACAGTAACTGTGATCTGTTACCATATGAACTTAGTGCCAATAATCACAGCTTATACCGATACAATGGTGTATGTGAATTTCCACTTCCAACATAAACTTTAAGAATCAGGTGTTTCTTAGATATTGCCCAGCCTGCTACAAAGGTTTCACAAAAACCTTTTTCTGTCACATAAGAATGAAGAGATTCCCCTCACCAAGGTAAGAAAATTAGAGAGAATACAGAATAGTGATAAGTAAAAACAAAGGAATAATAGAAAACCAGCACTAGGAAGGCAAATTCCACAAAACAGTGTGTACCTCCAATTCATGTTTTGTGTCTTCTCCATGTCTAATAGTTTGTCTGGAACTGTGTAAGTTCATGTTTCGCAGTTTATCACTTTCAGATGTTGCAGAGATTTGGCTCGCTTTATCAAAAGTTATCTGGAACTCTGTACTTGTTTGAGAAACAAATTCTGTAAAAGATTGTGGGCTTGCATCTTCTTCCAGTGACTGGTTTATTCTTGACATCTGGAACTGCACCTCTCTTGTCAGTGTATCATCAGGACTCATGTACAATGTGTTTTCTTCTATTTCATCAGATTTAAAACCTGATCTCTCCTGTTTATGCCTCAACAAAGGTGAGCTAGGCTGTGCACGTCGGGGAAGCTGTTCAAATTCTCTAGGGTAATTGAAATCATTCCTACCTCTCTCACAGCTCAATTTAAATTCAGAATCTTCTAGTCTATTATTTTGCTGCACTTCATTCTGAAGTAAAAGAAACCTGTGCTGACCATCCTTGACTTGCAGGTCTATTTTCTGTTTCAAGCTCTCAACCATTCGTTTCTGCACTGCCAACTCTTCCTCAAGTTTCCTGCACCTATGGTGATAGTCCATTTCAGCTTGCTTCCCTTGCTGTAGCTGTTCATGACATTTTTTAAGTCTTTCTTGCAGATCTTCCACTTGCATCTTGTACAACATCATGTTTTCCTCAGCCATGTGCTTCTCCTGCTGAAGAGCAATACATTGCAGTTTTATGTCTGAAATGTCCTTTTCTGTGATGCTATGAGATTCCAGTAATTTCTCAACTTTTTTCCTAAATTCCTCTGCAGAGTGTTTACACTTAATAGATTCTTCCTGAAACAGAATCATCTTCTTGCATGCCATTTGTTCATCCAGAGTCTTCTGGTGGAGTTCATCCTGTAATTTTTTTAATTTATTACTTAGCTCTTGTATATGAGCATCTTGTAGTTTTGCCTTCTGCTCACTCACTCTCTTTTCCACAATCAGAGAATTAATTTGGACAGTTAGATTTTTCACCTCCTGGTCAGTGGTCAGGGTTGAAGCACTCTGTTTATCACATTTTTGTTTATACTCACTGACTAAATCTTTTGCTTTTGCTAGATCAGCTTCCAGGCTTTTGATTTTACATATGAACTTTTGCTCCATTATTGTTTGCTTGTGCAATTGTTCGTTTGTTCTACGCAGCTGCTCTTTGAAACCATCTGCTAGGCCTTTTAATGTACTATTTTCCTCCTGAATGCTTTGTTTTTCAAAAGTCATCTTCTCTGTCAGAATTAGTTTTGTTTCAGTATTCTCTTTAATAAGGTCCTCTATCTTCCGTTTACATGCCTCTGACGTCTGATTACTTTTGTCCAATTCATGCTTCAGCATCTGAATTTCCCGATGGTTCTCTTTCTCTGCTTTTGTTTTTTGAAGCAGCTCTTCTTGAATTTTCTTACATTGGTCGTGAAGATTATTTGCTTCTTGTTTACACAGCTCTGTTCTGCGTTCAGCCTCCAGTTTCTCTTTTTGAAGACAACTAATTTTAGAATTTAGATGTTTGATAGTAATTTCAGTTTTTGTCTGTGATACAGTTAATTCTTCTACTTCTTTTCTTAGCTGTGCCTTTTCTTGATGAAGAGTTTTCAGCTCCTCCTCATAGTTCATCTTAATTTTCTTAAGGTCTACAGCTTCTTGCATTGTTTCTTCAGCTTTATCTGTCATTCTTTGTAACTGCTTGCCCAAGTCTTTCAACTGCTGCAAATATCGTTGCTCTGCTTGTTCTTTTTCCTCCAACTTAAGTTTCAGGCATTTAAGTTCACTGTTCACTTGATCTATTTTTTCTTTGAATAAACAAGACACTTCTTCTGTTGATGATTTCTGAAGCTCTATTTCATTCAATTCATATTTCAGGTCTTTAATAGTCTTATTAGCTTTTCTGTTAGCAAGTGTTAGTTCATTTACCTCCTGTTTAAGCTGCTCTAACTCTTGGAGCGCTTGTTTCTTCTGGAAACTTGTCATGTCAGAATTACTCCTACACTGGCTGCCTTGCCCAGCTGTGAAAGTTGGCAGGGAAGTTTCTCGAGGTACAGGATACCCGCCTTCTTTTCTTAGTTCTGACAGATTCCCTTTAAATTCAAGAGCTTTTTCCATTTGGTTTATCAGCTTTCTAAGTTTCTCTTCTCCTTCTGTTTTCTTCCTCAGGTCCTGCATTAAGGTTTTCTCTCGTTGCCCTAAATCACAAGGATTACTATCTTCTCTTCTTAGATGCTCTTCAAGGTGTCTTCTGTTAAAGGTGATTTCTTCCATTTGATTTTGAAAAGCATGAAGCTTTTCTTTCAGTATGTTTCTTTGAGTCTCTGCCTGCAAAATGAGCTGTCTTACACACTCCAGCTCCTGCTCTGCATCTTCTTTCTCTTTTACAATGCTCTCTAGATCTGTACGACACCGCTTTGCTTCTTGCTCAGCCTTGGTCTTCTGAAGACACATCTCTTCCAAGCCCTTTTGCTGCTGCTTCTGCTCTTTTTCTGCAGCTTTCCTCACTTTCAGGATCTCCTCTTCCACTTGGGATTTTTGTTTTTTGATATCTACCAACATCTCCTCAAGTGTTTTTACCTTTCCCATGAGTTTTATGTTCTCACCAATTGTGCTATTTTGCTGTGCCATTAGATCTGAATATGCCTTACGCACTGAGGCTTCCTTATTCTTTAAAATCTATAAAAGAACAAGATAAGTTGGGATGCACTTTTTGTAACATAGCACACAAAATATGTTAGGCTCTTTGATAGGAGAAAGAAAAATAATTACTTATATATAAATGGTATGACCAGAAAGTGGGACAAGCAGTTTCCACTCCCATCACCTTCTTTTGATAGATTAAGTTAGATATCCACAAAGCTAAGTTGTTCTGAAGCCTCACTTCAGTCAGATCCTCTTAGTGGTAAGCATTAAACAACAGCTCATATGTGCTTTTATTCCAGACAAATACGTAGAACAAACAGTGAGCCAAAGACCATGTGCAAGAATTCCCAAGGAGAAAGCTGCCTACGTTTTCTGGATCGGTTCAGTAGGAACTGGAAGAGGGATTTTATGCACACAAGTGAAAAAGCCACAAATTTGGAAAACTCCTCCAAGAAAAGATGTAGTATATAGAGCTAGCGCAAGGATGCATCAGCTCCAGAAAGATAAGCATCTACCGGAGTACCCCTCAGGTATGCTCTGTAGCACGCTTCACAGTTCCAATGTTGGCAGGCTAAGGGAAACTCTTAGAAGGAAGGTAACAGAAGGAAGATAACCATATGTTTGAAGCCATACACACTTTGTCTTCATTAGGACTATTATGGAATTAATGACCCAATTTGAACTAATGTGAGGCAAGGACACATTTATATTCCTATATATGGCCTAAAGGGTAATGAAACATTTGCAAATAGATAACATGTTTGTTTACTCCAAATTTACCAAATTTAGTTAACTTTTCATATGCTATATGAAACCTATTTGTTAAAATGCTAATGCAAAGGCAGCTTCTTCACTTAGACTCCATTACTTCCTGTATCATTAGTTTGAACAGACCCCAACAAATAGAAAACATTTAAATTGGTTTCTTAACAGTTCTGCTTTTATGCTCCCAAAGACATCCCATGGTCTAATGTACTACTCTGAAAAAGAAGGCCTAAACTACAAATATAGCTACAAATCACATCTTATTAGCTTTCATTATTTCTAATCAGCATTGCTGAGCATTGGCTGGGTGGAGAAGAGGATGGCAATTAAACAGTAATACAAAATAAACAAACAGAAATTTATATGAACTTAAGAAACTTAAACATCTCAAAAACCACAGTAATTATGGTATAATTAGCATATTCATGGTTTGAATTATATTCAATCAACTTTAAATCACTTGACCTTGATATATTTTGAGATTCAAATGTCGATTTAGATTGATTTAGGATCATTCTGAAATTAACTGTTTCACTTGCATTGCATAAATACCCTGGTACCTCAACAGTTGTGCTCCGTTTCTCTTCATCACCATTGACACTTTTTCTTTGCTTTTCCTTTTTTGCAAATGAGGCCTTTTTCTCTGTGTTTTCACAGAACGCTTTCTGTAGTTCAGTGTTTTTTCCAGGTACCTTTGTGCTATGACCCTTATCTCTACTGTCTATTTCTGCAACCAGCACCAAATCTTTACATTTCTGACTCTGACCTAAGCTATGTTTCCCACTCTGCTTCTCTCTGCTTGTATTTTTGTTGTCCAAATCATAAGTCTTTTTCTCACTTGCTTTCTTGTCCCAACTCAAAAGCTTCTTTGCTATTCCATGTTCTGATACTGGAAAGGAATTCTCTTCTACAGACATATTTTCTGAGAAGGTTGTATTTGTATTCTGAGTTTTGATTTTCTTGTGCCTGTTTACATCTAATTTTCTTATTTCAGTTCCCAATTTATTTTCTGTGTGTTTAGGTTTACTGGAAGAGTTATTGTTCTGCAAATATTCCACATTCCTCATGCTTTCATCATTAGGTGTGTTTTTTTCTCTAAATTCACCAACTTCGTTCCATCCCAAAGACCGAAAGATGTCAGCTGACTTCTGAGGTTTCCAGACTTCACTCTCTTCTGGTAAACTCTGAGCATGACAGCACACGGATTAATCTGAGGTAGCATGGAAAGCATTTTTAACTTGTTCTGTGCATTCTTAATGCCATTACTGAGAGTTAGGAATATTTTTGGAAGAAAATCTTGGAAAAATCACAGCTTCAGATCCCAAGTGCAACTTATCATTCTTCCTTTGACAAATATTACTCAATTTCTAATTTGACACCTTGGTTATAAATTTAAAAACCTCATCAAATCACTTTGAGACTGGCAATATCCTCAGATTAGTTTCAAATATTCCAAAGATTTAGACAGATGCTGAAAGGAGGAGAAAAAATGGACAATAGGAATCGTTTCCCACCCTCCAAAAATGTATTCCTGGAAATTCAGAGCAGATTGAAACTCAAGATTTTAAAAGATTTGATTTGCTCCTGAAGAACATGAAGGTTATCAGCTGGCATTCACAAGTTTCTTGATCATTGTTTAGTTCTGGTTGTCTGTTTCACATTTTATCCTTGATACCATTAGTACTATTAGTCATACTAAATCCGGTTACAGTGGCTGCTTTTCAAGGACCATTATGTATTTCCAGCAGTATCATCCACCACTTCAGGATGTACAAAGAAACATGCTGTTAGTGCTGGTTTGTCTGTAGGTATTCAATAGCAAGGAAAACTAATAAAGACAAAGTCAGCACCAGAATTATGTAACAGCCACTTAAGAAGTCTGGGTTTCTTTCTGTAATAACATTAAAACTTATAGTTCTTTAAAAAATGTTTTCCAATTTTATGTCACTTATACAGAACCACATTTAACATGGGCACAATTAATTGCAGGACTGCATTTAATGTAAGCGTTAGAGATTATGCACGGTATAGATTTTACCAAAACACTGTAGAGTCCTTAAAGAATATTTCAGACAAATATTCAAAAGAAAGTTTAGAATTTCAAAGTATTTTTTTTCTCAGTTATTTGTAAGGCTGATTCTGCAGCAAGCAGGTATTTTGAATAATCTGGCTGCTCAATTTTAGTGAGCTACTCGTGTTAATAAGCTTCAACCTTAAGTGTAAATTAAATGCTGTTGGTCTCCAAGGCATCAATACAGTAGAAAGGTAGAAGGAAATAAATAAATCAGAACATGTCAAAGAAACTTAAAAAATTAATTCAGAGGGCATCACATCTCCCTGCTTAAAGAACACCCTTGTATGTTGTTAGATGGATCATAATGCATACTATGGAATATTAAAACAGGGTATCAACAGCTCGTGCACATAAAATCTTCCCTCATCTTTATGTTTGTATTTATTGGGAAGATCGAGCTCTAAAACATTAAAGTAATAAAATTTACTGCCTGTAACTACATCTCCATCAGAATTAAGTGAATCATGATCCTGCTAGGTGGAAGAATGGATATGCTAGATGGATGGGATAGGATGTTGCTTATCGGAAGGATAGTGGTGTAATCTAACACCTACATTCCTGTATAAAGTACAGCCTAGAAGGAACTGTAGCCTTTCAATTCTGCTGCTGACTTTGTGAATAAATCCAGCAGGTATATTGCTTGCTTTGCTGTTCTTTTTGCTTGGTTGACTGCCAAAGGATGACCTACCTCTTCCTCTTCCAGTCTTTTCAAAGAGTCACCTGCAAACTTGATGTATTGCGTCATCAAAGTCACTAAGGCAGTATAGCGAGTCCGTAAATCCATGAACTGCAGAAAAACAAAAGCAGGATGGAGGAAAGAAAGGGGAAAAGATAGAGGGAAACACTCCCATTAACCTTCACAGACATGATAAACATTGCTATAGAACCTATTTGATTCCAAAATCCTGATTGTGGAATCCACAGTCCTAATTTTGATACCAAAGTTGAATATGATCAGCAGGGTGCATTCGCACTAACAAATCCTACTAATCTATGAGATCTCAAAGGAGAGGAAAGAAAAGACAATGTTTTGATCTCATGGTCATTTGATTCTTCCCCCTGTAAGAAGAGGCTGTAAGAGGGTCAAGCCATGCTCACCATTATGCCTCTCTAAAAGCAAGGAGACATTGATCTGTCCTACTGAAATGAGGCTGATTTGCCTTGGAATCTCGCAAAGTGTCAAGATCTGACAAGTTTTACCAAAGCAAAGAGGAAATTTCCCCCTGCTTACTGAGATCAAGATTCAGCACAGAGGTAGTTCTAAACAGTTTTACTGAGGTACATGTCTCATATAGCTTTTCATAATTTCAAGAACTTCTGTTCATTGACAGCAGTATGCTGTAGAGAGAAGAAAAGAATCTTGCTTGGATTACCCTATTTAAACATTAATAAATTCTAAATTTCACTCTTGTGTTTACTAGGTTTTAAGCAAAGGTTGAACACCCAACATTTTTCTGTCATAAAAAATTAATTTACCTCTTGGATAATGAAGTCTGATGAGCTTTGCATCCTTCGGCGTTTCACTGGAGATTTTTGTTGGGAGTCAACCATAGCTCTGTAGGTCATAGTCTGCAACTCATAGTCCTGGTGAAAGAAAAAACACACAAAATGATTGGCATTTCACATAATACTTACACTGGAAAACATGGACTTTAAGTGTACCATTATTTATTACCTTCACAGCAGCTGAGTATTGTTCTGAATATTTCTGGCATTCATCTATTTTGCTTTGTTTTCTTTCAATATCAGAAACCAGCACCTGTGAAATACAAATCTACATCTTCATCTTAAAATGGTATTTTTATTACTACCACTACTACCATTTGTACTTTAACATAATAGCATTTACACAAGATGCACATTTCCATACGCGTACAAGTAATTATATGTTCAAGCCTATATCCTGGGTCTCGGCAAGCTTATAGCACAAAAGCAGCGAAAAAAATCCTTCAAGGTTTAGTAGCTAGTGAGATTGAATGAACTTAAAACAAAATCAGTATTAAATAATTTTGTGCATGTATTTTGTAATTCTCTTATTTAAGCTGCATTTCCTTCTTGCAGACAGTTGTTTAGTTTAGCTCTGCTTTCAAAAGCAGGTACTAAATCACAAGTTATGTGATAAGGAGAGAGAAAAATTTGGGAACTTTCTGACGTTTTGCTCTTTTTGCAGATTTGAGGCCAAAATCAATCTGATCTGTAAGATGGGAGCATGCATTGTGTGATATATTAATGATGTTAGTTGCATTAAAAATGTAATCTCATAAAAGCTGGTGATGACTTGGAATTTTACAGTAAGGAATGAGGGATATTAGCAGTTCATACCAAGAAGTAAGATTGACATCACTTGGTTAAACCAACATCTTATTTAATCACTTCCATCAGCAATTCTCTGCAATGAGATCCTTTCATACCTTAAGTTGGTTCAGCTGCTTAGCCAATTCTTTGCTATTTTCAGGATGGGTTTCTTGAATCTTTCGCTGAGTATCTTCTACTTGTTGAATCCAAATGTCCAAAGAACTGTAAGCATCTTTGTAATACTTCAGAGACTTATTAATACCTTCTAAGTCACGCAACCTGATTTTATTTTAGAAGATAAGCCAGAGAGGGAAAGATTAATATTAAAGATAAGTAAAACACTAAGCCAAATACAGCTTTTGAGGCCTTGGGTGTCTTGTGTGTTATAGCTCATATAATAAACATGATAGAATCACACTAACTAGCCAGTACATTAACTTCTCAACCACCAAGGTTGCCAGACTCACGAAACCTTTCCATTCGTCTTAAAGTGATACCCAGGAGAAATCCTACTTCAGAAAAGAAATCTGCAGATGGTTCTTCATGAGCAAGCTAAATTGCTTGAAAGTCTATAGGCAAAGGAAACTCCAAGCAAGAGGCAGGGCTCTGCTACAGCAATTAATTCTGTGTCTTCACAGAATCAAATGTGTTCTATGTGAATCAAGGAGGAGTGCTCTGCGCTGTGCTGGACTTAAGTAAACACTTACTATGCGCTCCGTGCCTCATACAAAACAACAGGAATTACACTCAAAGTAAAGCCTTTAAATATTCTCATGTGCAAAAACAAATACAAGTATTTTTTAATGAGAATACTGACAATTTTTCTTTCATAATCTTTACATGGTTACTTCAATGACGATATAAATATGACCACTGCAAAACACTGTGGGATAAACATACATCTTTTATTAGCTTGACTTGGAATGAATGTTTTTGAATCTCTGCTTTAGTGTTGTTATCAAAATGCCGAAAGAAGACTGCAAAAGAGCAAGCAAATGAAACCATATTGCTCAGGTTTCATACTTCAGTGTGTTTTGAAGCTAATAATCAGGAAAAAGAGAAAGGATCATGATAATTGCAGCCAATATTTGTACAAACTTTTTGTATAACAACCATCAGTGTCAAGCTGTTATGAAGTAGCAGAGTGAACATTTGCAGAAAGCAGCTTGTTTACAGCTGCATGCTGCAAATACCACAATCTGTCCTATTTACACTTGAAACCACTATGTATGAAGTAATTTTTCACCAGGACACAATCCTGTGTGGATTGCATGTGGTTCATATTTGCACTCTGTGGAAATATGGATACGTCAGCACCTCACAGAGCTCCTATTTTATCATTAAAATTAGTCACATCACCAAATGACAAAAGATTTGAGGAGGATTTAAAGCTAGCCACTCTGCAGTCATCTACAAATGAGTCAGCTTTTGCCTACCTTCCTTTGAACTCCCAGAAATGTTAAACAGAGACCACTATATTAGTTAATTACAAGCGAGTAACTTCAGCATTGCACCTGAATGGCTATTCTCTCCTTATAAAAGGAGATCAAATGTGAAAGGCTGTGTGAACTTTTACATCGACAGCACTATCAGACACTTTGTTGAATTATCTATGACAAACTAAAGGAAATTTTAAAGGAAATAAATTTGGACTGTATAGGACAGAATTCCTTAACTTATTTACACTTCTTCCTTCAGTCTCTACAGTTCTGTTCTCTGAAACAGAACTTTAGACACTGAGGGAAAAGTATTTCCAGGCATGTCATGTATGAACATATTCAGAATTCTGTGTAGGAAGGCTCTGCTGCATCTGCACATGTGTATTGGAATGTGCTTTAGAATAACATTCTCTAGTCTCATCATGACAGTAATACCGAAGGACTGAATTTAGAGCTACATCTCTACCGGACATTGAGGCTTCTTGAAAACGTTGCACATCCAGAAGAAAATACTGGCACGTCAACAAAATTATTGTGGCAAAATTACACAGAAGTCAGCAGAACTTAATGACTTCCAGACTTAGGACTTAAGTCATCAAATCAAATTGACATGAATCTAATCGCAAATGAAGAATCAGCTCATTAGTTTAGCCCATTAGAACAAATTGTGTGGCTCAAGAGGTGGCATTTCCCATAGCACAGCAAGCCATTTCTGCAGGATTTGGCTTTGAACGAGAAAAAAAAAAAAAAGACAATTTATCTCTAATGCATCTTAGTAAGTTTTAAGTAAATAAAACATTCTATATCTTGTTAGCTTTTCGGTGCTCAATAGTAGCAGAGTTCCTGTGGAAAACTAAGACAGTTACATCAACAGTACAGAAAAGGTAAGAATCCTTGATATTAGTATATTTCACAAACAGTTCAGAAAATTATTTTGACCTATTTTAACATTAATTTCTGATTGTTTTTCCTCAGAAGCAACAAAATCAGCATAAAACAAAGGAAATAAGAAGAAGCTATACAAACCTATTTTCAATTTGAGAATGAATGTTCTGCCATCTCTCAGCTAATTGATCAACTTTTTCTTTATGCCAGTCAAAGTCAAGATCACGTTCCTTGTGTGTTTTAAACATCTGATCACTGATCATCTTTGCCTTCTGTAGTTCATCTTCTAACGCATGGAATACTTGTCTGTTCTCATCTACTTCAGATCTCCATTGCTAGGATGTGATAAATTACAAAGTTTAAGTAACTCCTAAATTATGGCACTCCTTTATAAAATTAGTATTTTACATAAGTAAAGTAAGTAAATGACTAAATGAAAAAAATGTTTAAATTAATATTTGACTTCTGGTTGCTTTAACATTGGAATAGCATCAGAATGGGTATGAAGCAATTGATCAGCTATGAACTACAAAATAATTCTAAGTAAAGGCATCCTTCACTCACACAGATTAAAATACTGTCAGTAGATTAGCATGCTTAACTACAGCTTTCAAAAAAAACATTTGGTAGATACCAATCATTAAAATCAGGTATAGACAACACCAAAAAAACGCTGAACTTCAATCTTGTCCATTCTCAAAGTTACCTGCCAAACTCCCTAGGAAACCCTGATTAGCATAGCAGTAGCAGGAATGTTATTGTGGCCCCATTTATAGAACATTTATGTTACCTTAAGCACAAGTTAGCTTTTGAAGAGGAAAAAAAAAAGTCTTACTGCAGCATTAATAAGCACCATTCTTGGAAATTCAGGTACTTCAAGGTGTTTCCTAACTGCAGGAATGTCTATGTAAACTATTCAATACTTATAGCTCCAAAGCTACCATTTTTTTCAGAGATGTCACTCCAAATATAGATGTCCCTCCAAATAGACAATATAAAATCTTACCTTTAATGTACCCATCAGATTTTCAATATTGCTTTTTTCAGCCATGACTGCCTCTTCTTCACACAACTTAGTTTCATACAGCTTTACTAAGGATTCTGCTCCTTGGGTGTTCCTCAGCACCAAATTTACAGATTTTAATCTGAAAAACAATGATCTGTCAACTGAGCCACCAATACCAACTTTTTCAGCCTTTGCATGTCACAGAGTATCCCTTTACACAGTGTTAAAATGTTAACTCCCTTCTCCTTAATCAGTATTAGTTATGCTATGTCTTTAGTTTTAAAAGAAAAGTGTAAATTGTGCGATGGGACATGGCCCATTACATACTTATCTATGTAAATGGAAGACATGGAATAAACTTGGTTCATGTTCTGAGTAACAACATTGAGCTCAGAGCGCAGAGTAGGGACTGAAGGTGAACCAGCAGCTTGACCAAAAAACTCTTCGCATTTAACTGTGACAACTCCCAAGTCATCCTTCAGTCGATCCAGTTCTTTCTTCAGCTTCTGTAAATGGAAGATGATTGACAATGCTTTTAGCCTGCATCAATCTGATCTATACAGTATGTATCATTATCAGCACAGATCTGCTTTCCTTTGCTTCCTTCATGAGTACACAACTAATGTTTTTTTAAAGGAATATATACTTAAAAGGGAAACTAACAGAACCACCATCTACTGGCATCTCTTCTTACAAAGCCAAGCTTTACCTTTGACTCTTGTCTTTTCCAAGTGCATCACAAACCTCCTTGGCTACACTCAAAACATCTGGATAGATCTGTTTTAAAATAAAATTGTTTTCCTAGGTAAAACAGCCTTTCTCAAAGGCTCACCTCTTGCTCTGAGATCCTAAACACACTTTCATGTAGATCATCCCTTTCCATTGGGGTTCGGATCTGTCGTATTAACCTCTCCTCACAACTTTCCAGTTGTAGTCTGATGGTTCTGACTTCAGAGATGTAAAGATTGTAAATAGATTCCTCCTGCTCCTCTGTTGAAAGAAAAAAGGCACATCTTAGCAAGCAAAGTCATCGTCATTTTCCATGAGTCTTCTCGTGAACACTTTGTAAGGTCACCATTCTACAACTCTTTTCATGACTGGATGAAATGTTATCAGTTTCCACTAGAATTCTGGCTACATATCAAAATATAGGAACACTCAAATTTTTAGCTATAATTAGATCACTTCCTCATGCATAAAAATGAGCGCGTCTTTGACCGTTAAACCCAGGTACAAACATCATCCCCATGCAGACAATGATAAACTCAGTAATTGGTTCTTTTGGTTGTATGGTATCAGGCACAATACTATAGTAAATTTTGAGAGCTCCAGTTTGCACTTTGGGTTATTTGTTTTCAAATCCTCTCAGATGCAGAAGGCAAGACATCTTTCCTGCAAATGCAGTCACCAGCTTTGCACTACTATATTTAAGTCATTACACACTCAGTAGTAAATCGTAACAGGTATTTTAAGGTTTTTGTTCTTCGGTGTTAAGAAAGCAGTAACTACACGCATTCTGTGTAGCTAGGAAAACAGCTAGGAAGGACATTTACCCTGACTGAACAGTATGAAAGAGGTCCTAACTCTGTTTCTAACTCAGTGAAGTAATGAAGCTGCATTTCCAACATTCAAAAGCAAGGAAAGCATGTATACATATAATATGTATATTGTATACATAATATTCTGTGCTTTGATTTAGTATCAGGAACTACAATCTCTTTGTTGTCAGCAAAGTTTTACCTCTTTCTGCAGATTTCAGAAGTTCTTGATAATATTGCTTGCAGACATTAACTTCTCTTTCCAGCTGTGCTGTATCAGAGCTTGTAAATATTTTTGACTCCTGACTATCTTGCACAAAATCGTCAAAGCGTGACTGTAGATTGCTTAGAACTTGTTGATGTTCACCTGGCAGCATTGTCTTTATCTGCAACAGATTATAAACCCAAAGCACAGTCAGTAATGATCCATCACTCAAAGAGTACCCCATAGTACTCTTTATCATAAAGCAATACTGACCAATTAGACAGATGGTAAAATCAAAGAACTGAGGTCCTGACAGCTTGCTCGTCCTAGGCTGAAGCCCACTTGTTGGCTTTTCCATCTTTACTGCCAGTAGTGGGCTGCGTGTTAAGTAATGTGTCAAGACACAGTAATGGGCTACACACTAAGGATTGAAAATGGAATTTTGGGTAGTCAAAATATTGCAAGTTTGTAGACAGATTAACACCAATGTTGTATAATACATTATTATATTAAATACTGTTATGTCATGTATCTAACCTTGTGTAATTCAGTGATCTGACACTGTTTTATCCAGAAAGGATAGCATTTTGATGTATATATCATGATTACATTTCTGTAGCTACTGAATGTTTCAAGTTGCATGTNGGGGGGGGTGGTTATGAATATTAACCTTGACCTAATGAAGCTATCTGCCCAGGTATCTTCAACAAAAATGCAGAAAGGTTGACTCCTGCAGAATAAATTTCACATTTAGTTATCCTTTGTTGCTTTTGACAGCTTCTGTTCCTCAGCAAAACAGCACAATAAGGCTGCAGGTAGTTTTCACGTATCTGTGCAAAGGCTGCTCAAACTGGAGCAGAAGGCTGCACAGTCAAAACCATTGTGGCCACTGCCCAGCTATTTCCACAAGGAAGGTGAGAATTGCTCCAAGTTGTTCATTAAAGAACATTTCCAGGAAGCTATGATGTCCCAGTAAATGGCTAAGTGCCCTTCAGAAGACATAACACATACCGAGGCAACATTGCCAGATCGAACAGCTTCAATTTCATTGGTCAGATAATGCCAGGACACCACACTCTTCATGTTCACATGTGACTCATGCCAAAGGGCTAGAACATTCTGAAACTGTTGTTCTATCCTGAAACAAGACAAGAGTTCAACTTTAGATCAGAGTGACACATGAAAAGGGAGGAAGAAAAGCTAGATGATATTTTAACTCAACTGCATGTAAGTGAATTTTAAAAGAAATGGGATACAGCCCTACCTGTTGGCTGTATCTATTGCTTCTTTGTTTGGAGGAGGAACTGTAAAGCACACAGAGGGAACCATGGCCTCATTACCACTCGGGCTAATGACTTTCCATTTAGCACGATGGGAGTTGTTTGCTAATACACACTCATCATCTTTGTAAATAGTTATCTAGTATTAATGGAAAAGCAGAATAATTTAATGAGCTAAGCACTATAAAATACTTCCACAAAGCACTTCTGCAAATCGTGTCAACAAATAAGCAATAGACCAACAAAAACAACATTCATCACAAAGATTTGCTCTTGTTTACTAGGTTGGAATAAATTTAGAGTCTAACATTCTCTAGGAACATAGCAATTAATGAAACTTCAGCTGAATTCTCACATCTGTAATGGATTTGAAGAAATTCAAGTTTCTAACCTCAATTTGTCTATAGTCACAGATGGCTTTAATTGGGATGGATGTTTTGTGTATACAGTCAGGGTTTCTTGGCTTCAGCTGAATTATTGCCTTTGCTCTCCCCACAAGGCCTGCTACTGTGCTCTTATACTGCAAGAGTTGTTCTTTTTCTTCCTAAAACAGTTAAGAAAAGAATATGTCATAAGAAAGACAGAATACAGTGCTGTTTCTTTGTTTCTGTTAATCTTTTATTCTCCTGACTTCTTTTATTGTGTTCTTTAGAAGTAACACATTTTACAAGAACAAAGAGTATCTGTCTGAAGCCAGTTTTCTTACATCTGGTATTGTAAAGATACAAATAAAACTGTATCTCATGGTTATGAAAAACAGTCATTATATGTGGACAGATGCAATTATTTAAGTTCTAGTAATAAATTTTCTTCACTTTAAAGGAATAATTTTAACACAAGTGTTTTATATCCTGCTATAATCTACACATTTCTTTTTTAATTGTAATTCACATTAATAGAATTCTTTGATTCTTACCATAGACTCCTGGACAAGATCTTCCAGTCTATGAAGGCTGCTTGATCTATCACAACTGTATTTTCGGTATATAGTATCTTTCAAATTCTTTAAATATTCCATAGCTTCTTTGGCATCACTGAAGAACTAGGATGAGATAAATATTTGGGTTATTTTTAAACAACTTGGAAAGTGTACAAACAGTTGCATTATATAGTTCTCTTTAAGTGCTATCCTTTTAAAAATGTTTTTTCTAGTAGCTTGAAGTGACCTCTGCACCACACAAGACTATTCATCACCTCACATCCAAATGCCTTCCAAGAAGGCACACTTTGTAACACCGGTTACCGTCAGTACTATCTACATGCAAAATTAATTCAGTGTTATTGAACCATAGTTAATTACTGTTCTCACAATGGTAAAGCTTTCTGAAGTGATTCTTCATTCCCTTAGAATTACAATTACTCTCATGTATAAAGGACAAGCAAAGCCTACAAACTGTAGCAAACTGAAAGAACTGGCAAGCACACTGGAGCAAACATTTTGTGCAGGAAGAGAAATGAGCTGCCATGCCAGGCAGCTCTGCATGTGCATCTGCACCCACAAAAGGGTCCAGGTTGAGCATGTCTGGGAAGGGAAATGTCATGTGAAAATCCTTACCTCATTCTGTCCCTGAAACCTTATTCCTTAAATCTAGGATTCCCATTTCTTCCCTCTACCACTAAGAGCCCAAATTGCTCAACTTTGTAGTAAATGTCCATTTACTAATTTCAGGCTCTCACGTTTCTCAGTCTGAAGGCAACAACTCATCCCAACGTCATTCCCCTTTTTCTTTAAGCACTCAACACAGAAGACACCAAAAATTAATCTTCATAAATTAAATATGTATTTTTAAAAATATTTAAGACTAAACCAAACAAAAAAATCTCTTCAACCTTCATGCAACAACAGAGCACTGACTCATTTGCTGACTATGTAAAAGAGTGATCATTAGAAAGGTGTTTTGTTGGACATGTCTGCTGTCAAGGTGAGGTGTTCTCTGCCCATCTATTGTCAAAGATGTATGTTTCATTTCTATTTGGATACTTCTGGAACAACCACCTAGGACATACTCTCCATAGGCCATGGCTAACCACTGTCCATTCTGCATCATTCACAGAAGTTGTATTGATGGCAGTTGTGCTTGACAGACAGAACATGGCTTTGTTCTCAGAGTCTCCTCTTGCAGCTGCAGTGCTCTGAAAAACTGTCAGGCCAGATTTTCATCTGCTGTGAACTGATACAACTGTAGTCAAGGCAGTGCAGGTGCAATGACTCGGTGGGATCCTGGTTCATCATCTAACAACTGCACATGGTAAATGTCAAATTTTACAATCACTGTGAGGGAACAGTCAGTACTTCTGACGGAACTTTTAGACTACGGACCAAACTGAAACATTTCACACTTACATCCATTTACTTTCCTACCTCAAAATATGCAGCATTTTCTCTCAAATGTTGTTCAACACAGTGACAGAGCTGAAGAATCCAACTCCATTGTGTCTGCATTGCAGCTCTATAAGCCTTTAAGGAAGAAAGATGCATTTTACAAAAGAAAATCAAAATTAAGCATGCACAGCTTCACGGAATTTAGGAAACTTGAAAGTGATGTAGCTGATACAGGTATTTAAACCTTCTTCTCAGGGAAACAAAATTACTGCACAGAAAATTCCAGTTAGTTGTGAGAACAACCTTTGCACTACAGCAGAGTGAAACCTAAGAAAATTCTCTCAGAGGGTCTACAAAACCACCATCCTCAGGCATGTTCAGAATTCAGCCAAACAAAGCCCTGATGCTACTTTAAGCAAGGGCTGGACCACATCTTTCGGGGTTCCCCCCATCTAAACTCATCTCCAGTTTTGTGTCTCTGCATTATCAAAAAGGCTGGGTTGTTCCCTGGAGACAAATATGACATTAAATTAAAACTGAATACACAACAAAAATAATTATTCTGAACTCGCTGGAATGTGTAATCTTGTGTAAACAGTTGCAAAGGAATTAAAAGAAATGCCCTTCTTGAGGGATGCCTTCTACACCGCCTGCAGGGTGCTGCTGATAGAGATGCACTGCAGGAGTGCTCACCAGCAGAGGGCACTCGTCACTTTGTCAAGTCTCTAGTCCACTTTTTCCCATCAGTATGATTCTGAGAGAATTCGAAAGAGTTTTTTTAATCGACGGCTATGAATTTCAAAGTGATGGAATGAATGCATAGAATCTCCTGTAGAAAATGAAGAAACTTTTTCTTCTTTTTTTTTCCCCCCGCCCTAAGTGTCCCATTATTGCAGACAACATAACCTGCATAGTAATCCTCACTGTGATGGCCTGGTTTCACAGTATCTACCATTAATACATTAATATTAAACTAGAGCAATACATACTCTTATAAGGTAGAATTTCCCACATTACATAGAAAATAATATATTATTTAAAGTAAATGTCATGAGAAGAAAGGGAGGAGCCTTCTTCACGTGTCAAATTTACACAGACACAACTTGAGCGAAGAACTGTAAAAATTCATCTTCTCTGCTTTTCCATTCCTATCTTTTTATTCTTTCCATTTTTACCATCCACTGTATTTACTCTTTTCTTGAAGATCTACAGGGAAAAGCATTTTACATTCTCCTTTGGGGACCTCTATGACTCTACAACAGCTACTAATTTTTGTAGATTGTTTACCCACACTACAGAAGTACATCCCACTGCCTGGTTAGATTTTCAACATCCAAACAAGCTGCACAATTCACTGACAAATAAGTTATTAAATCAACCCTAAACCATAATAGGAACCCATACATACAAGCAAGGGACAAGAAAAGCTCTACTGCAACTTCTTTCAGTCCAGCCACAGAAGGACTGTTCTGTCTGTACCCTCAGTTTGCCAATGCAAATTTATCAACTAGAACATGGATGTATGACTAGAAACATCTGAAGAGACCCCATCTTGAAATTTTAATTTTAGATTTTAAGGGGCTTTTATCTAATCAACCCAATATGTTAATATAACTTTGCAGAAGTGCTTTCACTTTTTAGAAACTGGAAGACACACTGAAGGAATAACAAAACAAAGGAAAAAAAAACGTTTTGTATTGATGTTTACTTTCCTATGAATTAGCACTACTCTGCCTTTCCTCCAAAATCTAAGGTCTACTAAATCACAAAAACTATTTTCTTGTGTGTGTGTGCTGTTTCTACCAACTTACCTCAATAGTTAGCCTGGCTGGGTGGTTTTCAAGAAGCAATTGTTCTGCTATTTCTTGTACTGATTTAATAACTTCTTCCTTTTGATCAAGTTCCCTCATTAATTCCTTTTTTTTTCCAGAGGGGGAAAAAAAAAAAAAAGAGAGATAGAAAATTTTCAGATATCTCTTACATTCTTAAAGATTATTGAATTATTCCCTCTGGATTATACAACAATACATACTGCATGGTATTCCTTCTTTCTTGTTATATTGGGGTTTCTTTCACTCCAGTCATATGCAACTTCTTCCTCTTCTTTTTCATTCAGCCATATCAGCTCTCTAGTAGCACGACACACAAAATCATGAAGAGTATCTAGATGTCTTTCCTGATTTCTGGAGGTGTTCTTCATTAAAAAAAATTACAAAAATCAGAATTTAAACCTCATCCCTTATCAAAAATTATGTACACTGAAAAGCTGAACATTGAAGAGGTATAACAAACTCACCAAGAGCTTTGAATACTGACTCTCCAGTTTGTGCAATTTTTCTGCATAGCTGAGTTTAAGAGGAGCAGTCATTTGGATCTGTATTTTGATCATGAGGGCAAAAAAACAGTAAGTTTAGACAATTAAGCCATTAGCATCACCTTATTTCACAGTAACTGAAAGCAAAAGTAAGACTGCAAAACCCAAGCAAAGTTCTAAAACTGAGCGCTAGTTTAAGGGTCACCCCGTAATAAAGTACCCAAAGAAATAAAGAATATGATGCTGTACCTCACTAATTTTAGCTTCTTTAAGGCTGGATTCAAATTCTTCAATAGCTTTATGGACATTTTTGTGATTTTCCAAGTGGCTTTCAACACTTGGTAAATCTGAACCCCATTCTACTCGATCAAGTTGCACCTTACAAACAGGAAGGAAAAATTAGTCATAATCTACAAGAGGTAAACGTAAGTATTAGAAATAGATGTTATCCATAAAAATTGCTACCTGCATTTCCTCTACCCAGTTCAATAGGTCCTGGACAAATTTCATGTTCACCTCTTCTTCTGTTAAATTCTGATCCACAAAAGCTGATTTCATAAGAGGTTTTCTGATTTGCATCAGTTTGACTGTTTGCAGACTCCCACTGTCTACTCCTGTCACATAGCTTTGAATTAACCGTGGTGGGACGCCTGGTGTGTAAGTGGGAGTGATGGTTGGTGTTAGTCTGGAAGTAAGACCTGATGAAAGATCGGATGTCAAGCTGGAAGAAGCCAAAGTAGGTGTCAAACCTTGGGTCACTGCAGCATTTAATTCAGGGGTTAGGTTTGTTGTAAATCCTGAGTTTAAACTTTCAGTTATGCCTGATATCATAAGCTTTGTCTGCTCTGTTGTGAGTGCATGCCCCTTGTTGTACACAGAAGCACATTCGGTCCGTATGGCCACCAGCTCATCACGAAGTTTTGCAAACCTATTGAAATAAGACAAATAAATAAAAAAATATTTCACTGAATGCTTAGAATTTATCATGCTGAACTGAATAGCAGTAAGAATTCACATGATCTCTTACACTTTAGTTCTACTTGAATATTTACAAGTAAGCATTTATATCAGAAAGTGTAGGGTATGTCAACTTATACTTCTTTAACTACAGATAATGGATGATGAAATTGGGGAGCAACCAGAAATCCAGCATGGTATGGGTACCAACAAATACCATACACAATTCCAGAGAATAATCAGCAAAGCAGAAATCTTACAAGATACTACACACACTATAGTAGATCAAAAACTTGCAATTCAATGCCGAGGACCTTTTACGTGCTCAATCTCACTCAGTATAGGGCAAATCCTGAAAAACTTTGGAGCCACTTCTTTGTAAAAATCAAATTATGCTCTTTAAATGCACCTATCTACCAGGACTCTACACATTGCCATACAGAAACTAGTATTATTCCTTTATCACCAGTTTTGACACCTAGAGCTATCACCAAAAATCTCACTTCTATTTTGAATATAAATGCATTTTATATGAAAAAAAAAAAAAAAAGGCAGATAACATTGTTACATTCAGATACTTAGTAAACATTAAAGTCATATTCTGGTGAACCACTAAACTTCACAAATTTATACACTGCTTCACCTTCAAAAACATTTATGAGTCATTTATCCACCAGAATAACTGCTAATCTTGATTTCAGTGCCTGTTAAGAGATTGAGAAGTTATCCATAGAAGTATCCCTATTTGGGACATTTATTCATATAAATACACTGCAAAGTACCTCTGCACAAGCTGGTCTGCCTGGTAGTATTTTCCATCAATAAGAATTTGGGCATCAACCACTTGCTGTCGGAGAAGGTTCTCAGATTCAAGAAGAAACCCAGCTACCTCTGCTTCATGCTGGAACTGGAGTCCTGACTCTAATCGCTTAGCATCCTGAACAAATAAGAGAAAGCCAATAAGCCATGCAGCTAAACCAGAGAAATCAGCTGTGAGAATCAATTTTTTTCTTGGTAAAAACTTCTGATCTTGAAACAAGTGTGACGCATTTTATCTAACTACAAACAAAAATATAAAAAAATCTAACTGAAATCATTTAAGGCAATTTTTGGTGTTTTTCTGGAGAAATGTTACTCTAAACATAACACTTTGATGAAAATAAAAGTAGCAGCTATCAATCTAAAGAATTATTTTATTGAAAATACTCATTCCATGCAGTAAGTTCATGAACATAGGGAAGTAAAATTACCAGCTGACTTACAGATTGCAGAGCATTCCGGGCAAGTATTAGTTTGCTCTCGCAGCTCTGGCTGTCCCGCTGAATTCTGTTTGCAATCTGCTGCAGTATCTCCAACCTAGGTGATGCCAGAGCATTTAGGAAATAAAAAGTATCTATGTTATTTTCTACATGTTGCATGACTTTAAAAACCAAACAAACAAACAGCATTTAATATAAACCACAAATGCATACAAGTTACCTGTTTCCTTCTAAGGTGCCATTACCAAAGCTTATACAAGATTTAATCAGCGTGGGACCACAATTAACAGAAAGGAAATTCTCATTAGAGTCAATGCTGGTCCGAGCACTAGTACTGTTGGTAAACAGTGAATCACTGCTATGATAGCTGTAACTACTACTGTTCATTTTTACATCCAGAGCAGGGTCCTTCTGGCTGTTTGCTGAACAACAAAAAGATGAAATAAAGCTCCTACAAAATGTACAGCTTCTAGGGATGAAATTTCACTACTGGTCTTGAACACTCATCTCTCCTCCTTTAAATAGGCCTCAGTGTGTGTATTCAAAACCCAGTAATTAATATTCTGCCAGCTCTTCAAAGGATTTTACCTGAGGCTACGTATGCTACCTTGCTTTTGGCTTCCTTGCCTGGCATTAAAGCTTCGCAAGTACAGACAAGGCAGCACCACAAGGGCGTCTCTAGGAAACAGACATGCCAAATATTTTATATGTGTCACTAGATGTCTGTAAGCCAAGTAAGAACTTAAAGGAGTCTTTGTGGTGTTTCTCAGCTTTGTCAATAAAAGTTTGAAAAAAAAGGATGAAATGACAAAATCCACATGCCACAGTATGATACAAAACACATTCAGGTTGGACTGACTTCTTTTCCTTCAAATGGAACTGCACAGTAGAACTAAATGACTAACACGGTTAGTCAGGTCATAACAATATAATCTGGGACTCTTGTACACCATCCAACCCACCACCATTACTCCACTGTCCAAGCACGTTTTCTAACTACCCTGTGCCACTTATCTGTCTTCTTACAAATTTCCCTTCCAAATTCAGAGCTAATTGCTTCTTGCTGTTTTGACCACAAAACAAGCAAGAAAATTCTGATCACTGCCCTTAAGTTTACATTTGGGCTAGGTGTCATTGTTTCAGCATTTCACCTCCTGCTTTTATGAGGTCCTGAAAAAAAAAACACTCACACCACAAGGTGATTGTTTGTAAAGGAGGCAAAGGCATAGTCACACCCCTGCAGTAATGCTAAATTCTGCTAGTTTTGCAAACTAGAGCCGAGTTTGGCATTCTCCTCACTTACATTATCTTAATTTTGACCTCATACATAAATCTGGCCACACAGTGACTATGTTGATACTTTCAGATGTATTCACCAGACTTGCAGGCAAAGTTTTAGTAATTGCCAAAGTTCAGTACTAGGGGAGGTCACATTTTTTGCCACAACCAAATCCCATCCCAGCAGCTATATCAGCATCTTGTATTAGTGAGATGCACTAAAGACCAACACAAGAAATGTAATCAAGTTCTTGTGTCCAGATCTACTGACAATTTCAACTTGATCACTAAGCCAAAAACACTTTTCTCTCTAATTCTACAGTGACCACCCACACAATAGTGGTCATCACCATGAGATCTCTTAAGTGTTTTTACCAATCCTGAAATATGGAAAGCAGTTTATGTTTGTGTTTGTTTACCTGTGCCCTGAATAAAATTGCCAGTATATATGAAAGGAAAAGAAATAAACTGATGTCATTTATACACTTTCTCAACAAGTATAATCCAGCTTTCTGCAAGTATGAATAGAATTCCTTTCAGTGAAGGCAAGCACTGACTTCAGTTTTGGCAGGTCAGGACAGGATACCCTGCAGGATCTATCAAGCTGTTATTTCTTCCACTGCTTTTCAGCGTTCTGGCTCAGCATGCCAGGGATTAACTTTGTATTCCTCTACAGGAGAGTCTCTCACAGCAGCATGTTGTGGATCAACACCTCCCACTGAATGCGCCATTTCACTCAGGCTGTTGCTTTTGTAAGCATAACACATATGCATTCAACTCTGCCTTTGGAATCTTCTCTGGCTACAATCCTTCTGAGGACTTTGTAGACAATAGTCTTGACTCTTCACACCTAATTTTAAGTACATAAACTAGTGAGCATGATAACTCTAATATCACCCCATGCCAGGATTCCCTAAAGTGATTCAGATCTTTGGTGTCGCCTTTGGATGCTTGAAGTAGAACAACACTAGACTATGGGTCTCTACCTATCTGCAGGTAGAAGCCCAAATTTAAGTTAAAAAGTGGGAGATTAAAATTAGTGAATGGAAATCTTTAATTAATAGATGGAACAAAGTCCAAATCAGACAGAAAAGTGGTACAAACTTAGCTCTAACTTTACAGTGGTGGTTGTATTAAAGTGCTTTGATGATCTGAGGCAAAATACTATTCATCATGACCCTCTGAGGCCACTGAAGTTTTTTCCATCTGAACCTGCTTCTATGAAATAAGTACAGAACTTCAGGCCTTGAACAATAGCAGAATTATTTATCTAAAAATATTAAGTGGATGATAAAATGGAAGAAGACGTCTACAATTTTCAGTATGGGTTAAAAAAACAGAGAATATATTAACGAAGTCTGTCAAACATTCATTCGCTACTGTACCTCTCCACTTCAGGTCGAAGGGTCTTCTCTCTTTCCAGCATGGCAATAATAAGCTTTCCCCATTCTTTTTCTATATCATTTGGATGATATCCTTGAGGAAGTTTGATGCGTCCAAATTCTATCCAGACCTTAACAACACATACACATTTCTTATTTTAAGCCACAGAAAGGGAATTTCTATGAATTTCAATGCACGTTAAAACTTACCTCCAGCAGTTTATACAGGCGTTTAATTTTTGATTTATCTGTTTCCTTTGGTGGAATTTCTCTTTCTTTAAACTGTAAATATTGATTATAAAGTGCCTACAGAAACATAAAAAACATAATTAGCTTTAACTTACAGTGAATATAACCTTACTCTCTAAATTTCCTCCCAATACTCTTCACAAGCTTGAGCTCTACAAAAAGAACAGTAACAAGCTAAATGTCTGCTCTGATTGTTCATACATCAGTAACATACTGACAGTACTTCGACAAGGTTTAGTAGTAACACTGTTCTACAGCTGATCTCATTGTGCAACTTAACAAGCACTTCATTTGCACAAGAATCCTTTGATTCAGTAAGATAAAGTGCCATTCCATCAAGGAGTTTAAGACACCACACCTCACCTTCAATTCCACAGGATTGTTGGGAAATGTTCTGTCAGACATGATCGTGACATGGTGTCTGATCCACTGCATGAGGTAGTTCACCATATTCTGATATTCAACCCATTTGACTTCAACATCCTACCAAAGGACAACTCAGATCAGACGAAAAATCATACAAGAGCACATTTTGAAGTCTTTTAAGTATGTGGTGTTCACATACATAGAAAAGAGAGTTCTAAACCCTACAGTTTTGAAACAGTGTCTACTTGCACATTGCAACTCTCTTAAACTTTCTACATAGATGATTTCATTCTTCAGTTTTGGTCTCAATAATTCCACTAAAAATACAAACAGTTCCATTTCAATACACTTCAAATTCATAAAAACCAAAGAAGGACTAAGGTGCTGCTCAGACAGGTCTATGACTGAAAAGTAAGAAGTTTGACTCTATCTTTTTCCACCTTATTGTATACTGGTTTTTATTAAGCTCTTTGCACAACCATTTTAATGTACTGAATGTGAAGTAGCTGCTAGACCTGTAATTTCTCAACCCTTTAGAAAACCTCAAGCCTCATAGAAAATCATGCCAAGGGAAAAAGGTGTGACAGCAGTCCTACAGAAGATCCAGCTAACATTGTGGAGCTGAAATCAAGAATTGCAGTGATAAAGTTCACATACTGCACAGGTATTTTTCTCCGACTTACATTTGCACCAATGCCTTCACCACCTTCTGGTACTTTGGGAAATGCATCATAAAGCGATGACACATAAGTTATTACTGACTTCTCATCAGGTGATGAAACATCAACATCTAAAAACAAGACAGCACAGTGCTTTGTCACGTAGGTGTAAGAACGCCTACAAATATGCTACAACCTGCAGGCAGTTTGGATTTTAATGTCAGGGGTTTGCAACAAAGCCCATTGCAGCTCTCTTACCTTCAGGATCCAGAAGTCGAGCAACACCAAGCTTTTCTGCTACAAAAAAAGCATGTTCTAAATTTGCATGGTTGCTTTGAACAGCAACGGTATTCATGTCTATCAGGTCCGGCCTGTCAAATGAAAACAATTACACTCAATTACAACTCTGCACCAGTTCTAAACCACTACTGTTATCAGTAAAGCAAACCCAGAGCAGAGAGGATACAGCAACAGACCTTTCATGAAAACAGGATTTTGTTATAATCGTTTGAACAAGCTGAGGGGCAGCGCTATGTGATAAACAGAACTGCAATACTGTCAGTTCCTTATCTACAAGCTCAAGTTTCTGGCCATCCCTTATACAGCAATCTTTTCTTATGCATCTCTGTTGGTATGCACTGCCTCTGTACTTCCGCACTTTGTCCTTTCCACTGCCCCTACGGAAGAGAAACTCTTTCTTAGGACTCATTTATGTGAGAAAGTTCATTTCTACAAGTTCATAGTCATTCCGCCTCAACCTCTCTAGCTCATGCCAGAACTCATGCAGAAACAAGCTCAATTACAAAAACGTGACTTAAATCTGGAAGACAAGTATTCTTTTTGTTCAAGCTGCCTCAAAGCTCTGCTTTCAGAGAAACATTACTGCCAGGTCTTCTGTAGATAACCCTCAGCTCCAAGTACTTACACCTTCACACCTTCATGCTGCTAAACTCCACTCCCAGTCACAACACTCGTTTTAATGGAATGCTGGTCTTAAGCCAATCTTACCTATCAACATTTTTAAGGCCCCTAAGTATTATCCTGTGCCAATATCACTAATGTTTTTAATTAATATAAAAGTTCTAAATTAATATTCTCCCTTAGGTTTGCTGTGTGGTGGTTGGTTTTCAGATTTTTGCAATCTCAGGACACAGTCTCTTACTGTCTGACGCAGCAGGAATTATCTTAGCAATAACAACTAAAAAAAAAATAGTGAATTTCAATGCTGAGCAAAAACTCTTCGCTACTGAAATCCTACTCCACTGCAAAATCAGACCCACACTGAAAAAAATTCTAAAAGACAAGACCAAAAGAAAAATATTTTTTTTTTAAAATCTCATTTTTTAATCTAGAGAAACTGTTTTCTTTGTTTTACCCAGCAGAAGCTTTAAAGAACTGCAACATAGAGAAGCAGCAGCAATAAATACCACATTATTTAAAAGGAATTATTTCATTTGGCAACACCCCAAAATGTTTGAGGAAACTTTGGGAAACTCAGTACAAGATTGTCTTCAAATTAAAAGGCCTTTAATAAACATTAGGGCAAGCCCACAAGCCAGATGATAATGCTGCACCTATTATTTCTTGAAAGAACATTTAATTAATAATAAAACTCCTGTGGTGTAAAAAGAAACATAATCCTCCTAAATCACTGGGACTTTCCACTTCCCATAAGCTTAGTGGGAGCATGCCATTCTTCTCTGAATTTCAGTGCAGAGAAAACAATGCAAGAACACAAAGATCGGTCATTGCTCTTAGTGGCACATAAAATCAAAAAAAAAAAAAAGACAGTACCAGAAAAGGAAGCAGAACACTTCAAGTTTCCTATTTCAGCCACAATAATGGAGACAGTATAAGTAACAAAGATTGCTTCTATAGCACAGTTTCGACAGCAGAAGCAGGTTTCCGTAAGTGTATACTGTTGGTTTGGCTGTTTGTTTGTTTTTTTTATTCATCTGCTTTCTTTACATTTGTTTCACACTTGATAAAAATGGGCTGAGAATCACCTACACTGCCTGTTCAGTTGCCAACTCTGAGAACAAGAAAGGACAAGTTTTTGAAAGCATTCTCTGTTCCCAGAAAAAGGGGCTGCAAGCCACAGAGACATGACATAATAATCTCCTTAGAATAATGCCTTCATTTGGATGAAGAGGAGGTAAGATTTTTCTCACTGCAGTACAGGTAAAAATCAATAAAATCAACTGCTGTCGTAAAACATACCATTTTTATGTTGGCAGTGTGACTTCAATGCTGGAGTGGAAGAGAGTCCACTCTGTGAAATGCCTCCCCCACCTTTTAAAAATACTTTCTCATCCCTGCAACTCATAGTAGAATAAGGTTACTTCAGTTCCCCCTTTCAGATAAAGGGAAATTTGCAATCAATATTGCCGTTTTCAGTTAATTATATACTTAGCACATAGCACAATGACCTAGAGGACCCCTATTGAGTCCTCCACCCTCTGCACAGCAACCTTCACTCCTCCCAGATAGTAGAGGGAGGCACTGCAAAGAACAGGAAAAGGAGCTTATCTCTCAGAGCTCAGTAAAAGACTTCTTTTAGGCTCATAAAAATGAATCTGAAAAACATGGCTCAGACAAGCCCTGCATATGACATTGTTCATTTTGTCTTTTCTCCCTGTTTTCAATAAAGGTCAATTTTATCCTGCTGTAAGCTTGCAGAGATCCCTGCCCACTAATTGGGTACATGAGAATTAGCATTTGAACATGCACCCACAGATCTCAGTGCTGTGATCAAAGATCACCATCCTTTTCCAAGAAACAAGAGAATCTGCCATGAATGAGCATGGATTGTGTACAGTGATTCTTGTGGGGCTGCATTATAAATATTCCCAAATATTTTCCAGTATCTTTAGTACCTAATTTCTCCTTTGAATTCTGAATTCCTAGATGCTTAAATTTCAGTTGTGATAAGTATCCTTTTAATAAGCATTTAATTGTCTAAGTTGATGTAAACACTAGATTTAAAAGCATCATCTATCATGGCAGATATTTTAATTTTTAAGACTAAAGAGAAAATATATGAGTTCTGTAGAAGCTATTTGTCATGTACTACAGTTATATCCATTTGTGTTGCACTAATAAGTGGTTTTACACGTGGGTCAAGAAGAAATTTGATTAAATGCACTTTAAGTAAAGGACAATGACTGCAGCTTTTGTCATAATACTGTGAGTCATATTATGGCAGATTTTTCAGTGGTTTGGGGCTTCGCCATCAAAACACATATAAACATCCCAAACACCAGCCGAACTGGAACATTCCACACGAAGGAGATGATTCTGCTGCTGCCACACCTAAGTCAAAAGGTTTGGCTCCTACACAGCAAGTCATTAATCACTCCAGTTACAAGAAGACTGGAAGGTGCCTGCTTTTTGAGATCTTAGTGCAAGTGTCAGAAATTGGACAGTCTGTATCAAAAGTGAGGAAAAAAACCGGGGTTTAAATGATACTATTTCAATTGGGGAGCAACTAAATTATGATGAATTCAAGAAAACAGCTATCTAGCATGACAAAGACACAACTGAACAGTTTCTGCAGGACAGCAGACAGAAGTTAAGTAATGCTTCAAAATGCAGGGAACACGCAAACAGTTTTCTAGAGAAGAAATGTTACAAAAAAAGTTTTATCCTTACAGCAATGATAATCAAAGAAGCATGCTTCTGGATACAGCTCTGCATATTGTTTGTTCAAGAATGTGACAAACTATTTTCTCAAGATCCGCAGGTCTCCAGCCTCAGTAACATACTCCGCTAATGTATTGCACATGATCATTATGCCATGTAGACTCTTTGGTTTTGTTTTGTGTCAGTAGGACAGGAATGCCTGTACTAATCATTGCTTTACGTGCCTCTGTAGATTTCACTCAATGAGTGAGCTGAAGATGAGCTATCATGCCATTTTATTCCCCCAAGAGCTAAAAATTTTCATGTGACTTAACTGTTCAGCTTTCTTTTGTGTACCTGTCTCAATTTTTCATACACATGTTCACATACAATTAATAATTCTGAATAAAATACTGCAAGTGACAATGAGCTGGAATTACTGTAATAGGGGCATACTACTCAAAGATACATTTCCTGTCTCTTCTTCAGACATGCCAACATGTTATATTAAGATTTCTAAGAGAAAAAGAATAAACATTTCAGCTGTACTAAAAAAAACCCTAAACCTTAACAAACCAACCAACCAAACCCAAAACAAACAACATCCCTGGTGTCCTAATTTATTAATTTAGCTCCCAACACAGCTAATTTAGATAATTTCTTCTGTCCTGCATGTTCTTTGATAAGCACTGAGTTTAACAAACTACTGAACCTTCCTGTCCCACCTTGGTGGGCAAGACTTTACCTGTAACTTGCCATACGAATTGATTTAGATAAAGACACAAGTGAGGCATTGTATCCTCAAAGACCTATTGTTAAATGTTGAGTTCAGCTTTAGCCATGCCTAATGAATCCTAATTACAACTTGGCACTAAGCTCTCTATGTAGACTTCAAGCTCATGATACACATGAATGAAATTAGGAAAGGTTTCACTCTGACCTTTCACCAGCTTTAAAACCAGATTTTACATTCTCTTCCTAACACAAGATGGTTTTGTCATTACAAGATCAGTAATGGAATAGTAACTGCCAATTTTTTGCTTATAGTAAAACTGAAATAGAAACAAGGCTCACAGCTGCTAACTTCAACCTGTATTGTGCAATCTATAGAAATAACCATAAATAATGTACATACCTCTCCTTTGAGAGCCTGAATATCAAAAAGACAATGAAAAAAAAATTGTTTGGTTTTCTATGTTTTGCCTGAGGAAACTGCCACCAGATCCCAGCAGTGACTGCCTGACATACCAGCTTCACAGTAATATTCCATACAGTCACCAAGAGGGAAGAAGTAATTTGAGACGTTCTACTACAATGAGTTCAGAAGATTTCCCTAAAGTTCCTTGTGCCATCTGGCTTCAGAGACAACCCATTCTTCATATGCAAAGGGCTTTGTTAGAAGACCAAGAAGCCTCCCTGTCCTATTTATCAATGGGTACATATGCCAACACTGCTCAGACACCATACCCGTTTTAAAAAATGTGTCTGATACTCTAAAGTGTCCTGATCTTTACCAATCAAAGAGGAAGAGACCCATGAAACCAGAATTTATAAACCTGGCCTTTCAATCCAAACCTTTACTTCTGCTTTACTTCCATTTGGCCTAAGCAACAGAAAAGGCTTGATTTCATCTCAGTTTTTTTCTTCTCAGTTCCTGCAAAAAGCAAACAGTTAACTCTCATTCAGCTGCTTTTTAGGAGTAGGATCCAGCACAACATACAGAGGATTTAGAGTCCAGATCTGAAATTAATTAACTATAATGTTTGGAAGTCCTCCATCTAGGGATAACCACCAACCACAACAATATGTTAAAATTGCAAGCCTGCTTCCAGTACTATTTTAATAAAGCCTTTACCAAGAGCCATCACAGCATTTTTCTGAGTGCATTCAATTAAACTACAGCTGAAGTTAGTTGCTATTTCTAAACCCATTACTTTATATGTATATGCATACTCAAGCAAGTAACACCAAAAGAACATCTGCTTGTCAATATTTTTAGTCATCCTAAAGGCTGCTTATCTTTCCCCAAATTGCAGTTCTTAATGCCAAATCCATTTCTTCTGCATAACAATTACCGTTGAAAACAGTAACAACCATGCTTCTGAATAATGCAGGGAAGGAGGCAATGCAACCAAACTCACATTTTGTTAAAGCTGGGGAAAAATAAATCACAAGTCACAAAACAGCAAGCCAAAACTAGCAGACCCAACTGATCTCTCTATTTAAAACATATCCTCTAGCATTTCAAGGCTTGACACTGTAATATTTTGTTTCTTTCTCATTTGTTCCCAAGGGTGGTCAACGTGTTACTGCAACTTGAGGCATCACCATCCCTCCCCTTGAGGAATGTGTTCATGTCAGTACCTGATCAGCTGCAACAGGTTTTAACAGCAGAGGGATGCCACATGCGCTGCCAGTCAGGAGCTTACTGTTCAACTAGCTATACATACATGGCAAATCCTCCTGGATAAGGCTGAAACAGCTTGCTCTAAACCAGAAGATTCACTTAGCAGGCAGGAATCTAGCTTGCCCCCTGCTATATTGCACTCTGAAAAACATGCACTTAGTACCTCTTCAAGCAATCAGAATTATTGTGGTAATATTCCAGAAGGAAAGCACTGTGACCCTGAAAAATGTGTCTCAATTTTTCATCTAGCATTTATGGAATTGTCACACTGCTGCTTCCTTTGGGAACATGCTCTTTGCTGCAGATTCTCTTCCTCCTACATAAAGCACCCAGTGTACCTACATGCCTTCTGAACTGCATTCATTGTTAGCCTCTCTTCCTCTTCTATTTGGGAACAGCAGCCATTCTCTCCCTCCTTGCTCACTCTGTATACAACTTAAATTTACAGACATCATTACAGTCTTGCATAAAGTTTACCATTAGCACAGGGTCCTTTGGATCAAATCTCCATGTGCCTTTAACAATACAGTAAAACATTTTTCTTCAAGTGTGCTAAGAATGTACCCACTCTGAACTCTGTCACCACTTTCCCCCTCTCTACAGCACTTGTAAACATTCTTGATTGATCATTCTTCTTAGCTGGAACTAAAATTTGTAGAAAAATTGTTAATGTCATCTCAACAAGCCTTGGGTTAGCATATATGAAATAACCTCACTTGTTTCCTGGTCTCAAACTCTTCACATGGATACCAGAGTCTTGCTTGCTTGCCTGCCTGCCTGCTGCTGGACAGTATATCCACCTTTTCTCCTAATGAGTACAGTTGCTGAAATTCACTTAAGTCTAAATATAACTGCACACATCTATGCTAAAAGTGCACAGAAGCCTGGATCAAGGGTCCATGACTCTTCAGTTGCTAGTCCTCCCCACAGCCTGACCACAGCCATTGTCAACTGCACCTTTCCAGACAATACATGAGTTCAGTTTATGGGACAACACTGGCCCATGGCTGCACCCTGTCTGAGGGACAGAGGAAGAATTTGTCCATACAGACACAAGCCCTGCTGTGCCACCTACCCACAGGGTGAGACAGCAGGGGTTGGAGCTACTTCACTTGCTAGAACAGATCTAACATCTGAGACTAAAACTATACAAACATAGCTTTTTCTGGGAACTGAGCTTGCAATGCTCCCTGAACAGGCACGACTTTTCAACACACAGGTACCAGTGGGGCTGCTCATTAAATGCTATTATCTAGTTACACAAGAACATACTGCTCCTGCTGGAATTACTTTTGTAAATGCTAAAAGACACATTATCTATTGTAAGAACTGTAATACTATAAAGTGTAGAAAAGAGTGCACACACTTGGAAAAAAAAAACATGCATGTCTGATGTTCACAGGATCACAGCTCTCCTCTCCAGTCTCCCCAAGTCTCACTGAATGGCTGCACAGCCTTCAGGTGCATCAGCCTCCCAGTTTCGTATCGTCAGCAAGTTAATCTTCTTGTCCTATCCTCTGTATTTTACTTGTTTTCTTTACAAAGTAAAATGAGCTGATCTGAAAGATGTAATTTGCCAGCATTAGTAGCCACTGTCCTTAACAAAGAAGCAAGAAGTGTCATTTGTTATTATTTTTGTTATTTCTTAAATTCCATTTTCAGACACTTTTGAACTGAAATTGCCTGTAGTCCATATGTACCAAAGGCTCAGGGTAGTCTGAGGTGGAAAAATATCCAGATTGCTACTGTGGTACATCTTTGTGGTTTTTAATTTGCTTTGATTGAAAATAAACATATCTGCAAAGTGTAATGTGGATCTGTAACTTAGATTACTAGCTCAAATCTGGCATGCAACTCCTAAGAAAGGGAGAAGCTTTTGCTCTGTGTCAGTATCAACTTTTTCTATATAATTTAACAATGGGATATAGTTCTAAGAAATCAGCGCTTCTTCTTCCTTGGCAACAGGCATAAGAAAATGAAAAAAAAAAACAAAAACAAGCCAAGAGCATTTCCCTAAAACACAGTCTAGTGACTGGAAATGCATGAGGAGACAGAGCTGCAAGATGAAGACCCCAGCATGCAGACAGCAGTATCTCCAGGAAAAGCTGGGCATTGCATGCTGATTAAAGACAGTCTCCAAAACTTTGAAGTCTGGTTCACAGGTTTTTACTACGTATGATATGATGGTATGAAAGGAACATCACGTACTTTAGAAACTGCCTTAAGTCAGATTTGTTCCAACACAACATATTGAAGGAAATAACACATGCCTTCAAAGGAAAATTAAGCTGCAAAAGACCAATTACATAAGAGATGAGGCATACAGCGTATTCTCAAATCTCCTGGGCATATCTGTAGCTTTCACTAATCACCAATCACGTATCTTAAGAAAGGTATGGAGGCTCATAACAATCACATGATTAACAAACCTGGTAACATTCAGTATTAAAAGTGTCCTTTTAATTTTACATTTTTATCTTGTCTTTCTATGTAAGAATAACAGCATGAAAAGCAAGATCCAATGCCTTCTATGGAGCCCCATGAGGCAGTTCAGGCCAGTACAGAGCCCTCTTCATTTCCCAGGGATTTAATCACCCACAGGGTGTTTCAAGATGGAGTCTTTGTACGTTTCCCTTTTAGATACAGACTACTGGCAACTGCTGAAAAGCAGGCTTCCCATGTGAAAACAATTATACTTCCCTAAATCTGAAGTAAGAAGAAAAATCAGGTTGTATATGTAAGCCAAGCACCTCAGTAATTTTTCTTCTAATTCCTGTCATTCATAAGATTATGTTCCTTAATTTAAAAACTACTGAAAACTCACTTCATACTCTTAACAGAAGTAACAGAGAAAGTCTCTGAAGGCAGTTATAAAAATCTCTTGACAATCTAACCCTTGTTACTTGAGAGGAAAGAAAACAGGAGAGCAGGTGACTGACTAATGTTTGTGATCTGGCACCTGCACATTGCCCACATCCCCAGGCTTGGTGCAAGAAGCAGAGCAGTGCCAGCAGGGCAGGGAGGTGGAGGGAATCTGGTTTGTCTATCACCCACACACCAGCCTGCTGGTCATCACTGAGCTGCTGCAGCAGGTACCAGAACTAGTCATGCCAAGGGAATGTCAGCCTTACCCAACTTCTCTCCCGTGCACCTTGAGGGGAACAGGGAGCTATGGCAAATCCACACAGGATTCTTGCATCAGAAATTTTAGCTGGCTTATACCAAAAGGTGCTGGGATCCCCTACCAGGACAGAAAAAAAATGGAGACTGCTATTGGAAGCCCAAATAAAACAAACCTTGCCTACTATTAAGAGACAGTGGGCTGTTAGCCCCACTGAGAGGAAAGGATTCCTGTCCACTTGCAACTGACTCATAGCCCAGCTCTTAGCCCAGTTCAGTTTCCTGAACTTTTGAATCTGGTGTGTGCTTGCATATTTTAGAAATTGCTTATGCCAGGAAAGGAGCTAATTATAACCTGGCATTCCAGTTCTACATCACCTAGGACTGGACAGTGGTATCTCCATGTCTCACAAATGACTGACTATAGGGATTCTGATTGACCTTTCCTGTAGGAAGGACTTTTCAGCCACAGCACAGGATTTACCTGTCTGTGCTCAGGTTCCACTCAGACAGTGTGGTCCTGTCCTCTGCAGCTGCTGGTGTTCTCACCTCTGGCCGCAGCTGAGCTATGGCCTCTACATCAGTGCAGCCTACCTGTGAGCCCATGTTGGCACACCCAGCCTCAGCCCACTCCCAAGCAGGTGCCTGATCCTGGGGCTGCCCTGGTGCCCTCCTGGCTAGGGCAGTGGGATGGGCTCTGACTGTCAGGCCCTGCCCCAATGCGTCCTCCATGTGGAGCCCCACTGCTGTGCCCTCCCATGGGTAAGGCTGTGCTCTCCAACCAACACACAGCTTACAGTCACTCAGTACAATCAAAATTCTAAATATCGGTAACACATCTGGGTATTTCTGAGCCTTCTGGTTATTACCATCACAGCACAAAATGTTGTGCCCTTAATGCTGAGCTCATTTAAATCAGTTTCAGGACTGGCAGTCATGTCGCTGCTGAAGAGGCACACACCCACTCACAGACAGCAGATATTTCTCCTGGCCCTGGGCATGCAGTGCTTCTGTAAAGAGAGGTATCTCCAGCCAGCACGGCATACCTGGCACAGGAGGGGCTGCAACGCTTCACAGCAACTGACAGACATGCACCTACAGAAGCGCTCTGAGGTAGCAGCTCCACAGTACAATTCCACCACCTGAGCAGACAACTCTCGTCAGCCACCTTGGTGGAGCACACCAGGCAGCTGCACGCACAGGATGCTCAGCCTAGTTTCTGAGACCACCTGTCAGCCACAAAATGAGAACTACTAAAAAAGGCAACAAAATACATGGAGAATCACTGCCAGATATACACATATTATTTAGTGTTTAACCTGGGGGTCTGGGTGGATGAGAAGCTCAACAAGAGCCAACTGTGAACACGCGGCTCAGACAGCAACTGTGTCCTGGGCTGCATTAAGAGAGGCATTACCAGCAGGGCAAAGGAGGTGATTCTCCCCCTTTACTCTGCTCTTGTCAGACCCCACCTGGAGTACTGTGTGCAGTTCTGGAGCCCCCAGCATAGGAAGGACATGGAACTGTTGGAGAGAGTCCAGAGGAGGGCCACAAAGATGATCAGAGGGCTGGAGCACCTCTGCTATGAGGACAGGTGGAAAGAGTTGGGGCTTTTCAGCCTGGAGAAGAGAAGGCTTCGGGGAGACCTTATAGCAGCCTACCAGTATCTGAGGGGGGCCTACAGGAGGGCTGGGGAGGGACTGTTCACAAGGTCTTGTAATGACAGGACGAGGGGGAATGGGTTCAAATTGGCGGAGGGGAGATTTGAACGGGATGTTAGGAAGAAATTCTTCACAGTGAGGGTGGTGAGGCACTGGAACAGGTTGCCCACGGTGGTTGTGTCTGCTCTCTCCCTGGATGTGTTCAAGGCCAGGCTGGATGAGGTCTTGAGTGACCTGATCTAGTGGGAGGTGTCCCTGCCTGTGGCGGGTGGTTGGAACTGGATGATCTTTGAGGTCTCTTCCAACCTAAACCATTCTATGATTCTATTTATTGCTCTAAATACAAACCATGCTTGAAATGGGCTCTCTGGAATAAAACAGTGCAGCTAAAAATATCAGACAAATGTTTGCAAAGACTATTCCTACCTTGTGATCAATAGATGGAAATTATTATCTCTGTTTTCATGGTATAAAATGGTAAAGTTAAAAAAACACAGAAGCTCATTGAAATTAGTGGATGAATCTCATTTAGTAAGCAAGATGGAGGCCAAGAATCTGTATTCTCTCACAGCAAAAATACATCAGATAAGGACAGTAAATGCTCCTGGGAAGGACACAGAATCTTTGGGTGGACAAGTTAGGAAGAGGATAAGCTAAATGGAAACTGGCACAGAAGCGCACGAAATGGGCACTCAGCTCCTTAGCCACTGAATCATATGCTCTGTGCAACACACTTACATCAAAGGTGCTTCTGCTTCCCTGCACTGTGAATGAAACTCAAAAGTGCTGCCAGAAATACTGTTCTAGTAAAGCAGCTGCAGGTACTCAAGTCATGTTCCAGGGCCTTAATATTCACACAGCCAGAGGACAGCATTCAAGTTTTACATTATTTATTAACTGGATCTGTATTACTAGTTGCTGAGCTGTAAAGGCCACATTGCTCTATCTAAGTTCTATGAGGCTCTGAAGAAGCTCTGGGAAATACTTTCCATTATTCCATCTCATTCAGTTACTGCCCTTTTTCCCTCCACTCACTCTGTATCTTACAAATTGTTTATTCTTTCAAATACTTGTCCGTGCTATTTTAATTCCTTTGGCTGTTCTGCCCTCAAGAAAAATAGCCTAGTCTTTTGCCAGCTATTTCCTTTTGTCTTGCCAATGTTACTAAAAGAAGACCTTCTTACTGGCATGTGCCTCTTTCCTGACTGGCTAGCCAGAACAGAAGCATTGTCAGAAAAAGACCTCACTGATTCACACAGTTTCATTGTACCACGAAGTTAGGTTCATCTGCTACAAATTAACTTTTCTAGGACTCAGAGCACCACTGTATGTAAGACTTACAGCCTCTCTACATAGTCTGTGAGGAAAAGTATCCATCTGCTTGACTCATCTCCTATCCCACTTTAGTGTCCTAGTCCCCATACCATATGCAAGGTTGCCTCTGCCTAGGCTTCTTTCTGTGGTGAGCCGAATGTTCCCAACAAGAAGGAATCCAAGAAGAGAATAACCTGCTCAGGGTCTGTTCCCTGGAGATGCACTAAAACATACCAAATCTGTCTCTCCTTTGGTATACACCAAGGAAGCATGCAGTCTCAAACTTCTTTATGATATGCCCTAGTGTATCCAACACAAATTGCACATGCTGTGATAAAACCAGAAAGGTGCAAGCCTTGTGCAGTGAGGGACCAGTCAATTCATACAGGTTAGCCCAGTGGCCAAAATACTCTCCCATGTTGTCCACTAAGGCACAAGCCTTCTTACTCAATACAGGAACCAAAAAAATGTACAAAGACAGAGGGATGTTGCCAGCCAAGAGGGAACCCAGAGCACTGTAAACATCTTAGACCTTGTGCCGCTGATGAGCTTTGATGCCAAAGTCAGCTTTATCAAAAGAGGTCTGTTCTTACTTTGAATCCAGAATTAGAAATCCTCTCTTGTCGGCAGACATGTTCATCTGTATTTCAAGTTCACATACATACTGTATCCTTTAGCTCCTAGCCACAGCTACCAGTGGGTGTATACAGATACCTGCTTGGTATGAGTGTGGTCACAAAGCACAGAGTAGCACAATTCCCTTCTCAGACTAGGAACATTTGAATCAGCCACTCTTTTCTGTAAGAATACAAGACACATATCTACATCTCAGAGCACTCCAAGCAGAAACACCAAAAAAGCTCTAGGATCCAGGGCCATCATAAAGTCATACAGGGAACAACATGGTGATCGCAGCTGTAGGAGTTCATGGCTTTCACCAGTAGCATAGATTTGCACTTGGGTGATCAGTTCTCCATCTACTCTGCCTATATGTAAATGTCAGAATGATAAAAAAGAACTGTGGTGAAAACTCAACCCACAGATCTTCTTTGTTGCAGCCTGGAAGTGCCCCATGAGAGATGTGCAGAATTCACTTCTGAGAAAAGTGTGGACATGCAAGAGCATCCTTTGGCTGCAAAAAAAGCAACTAAGTGCCCGGGAAGCTCATCTCCACACCACAGTGCTAGGATAGGCATACACTGCAGAGAACTCTCTCCATGACCATTAAAATGGTGTCATTCACCTTTACCAAGAGAACAAATGGAGCACTTACCTGTATTTATGAATGATGGCATTAAATAATCTCCCATCACGCCAGCAGGTAGTAAAATTTTCACAGCGTATTCCAGCATAACCCTCAGTTGTTTGCTGCGACCACAAGAGTAGTCTCTCTTTAGCAGACATGTCTTCTGACTCTCCAGTAACATGGATATCAGATATCTAAAATAGAGTTAATTTAAACATTATATCTAACCCGTAATAATTTTAAAATATTGCAGGCAAGCACAGTCGCATTCTGAAGATTTTTCTGTCTGATGTCTGTATACATGAGTAGGATATTTTTTTCTGTACATTATCTGTGTTCTATCATGCCTTACCCATTTGCATCCTTATTGTCTTCAGCATAAAAAACAAAATGCATAGTTCCATCTTTTTCACTTTGGCAGTTCTCATCCTCCTCATTTCAAGGGACAGTATAAATACTATTACATAATTAAAAAAACTATGTGTAGTTGATGCTGATAATGTGAATAATAATCTAATTTACCATTTGCACATGATATATATGTCAAGTGCAATATATTTCACATGTATATAGTCACACCTATACCAGACCCATATTTCTATTGTTCATACTTTATTTAGCTGTAATGTTCCACTCTTAAATTAGGTTAATTTATAACATATTCTGGTCTGAAATTCAGCCACAAAACTGTAATTTACAATGAAAACTGATAATAATGACTGTAGAACAACATTTTTTGAGAAGCATTTTAGAAATTAATACTAAAAGACTAAAAATAAACATTTTGCCTGATAGAGAAGGTTTGGGTTTGTATTATCTAAGCACCAACAATTTTGCATCAGGGAATGCATAAAAGCATTGGGAATTTTATACACAAATACTGCTTTTGAGTACATCCAATTCTGCTCTAATGAAATTCAGTCTGTTTGCTTAGAAAACCATCAGTGCATTAATATTTCCTTAATTTGCACAAGTATTGATTGCATCTCATGTTATAAAAATTGCACTCAATCTAAAGCTGAACTGTGAGACAAAACCAGAAGATGACATGGTAAAGCAAGTGTGATCATGTGTTGTTTTTCTTATAAATGACCACCTTTCACCACTTATCCAAACAACAGATAATACAGTAAGTTACTATGAAGAACACAGGTACCATCAGCCTGCTCAGCTAAGGGCCCATGTACCATTGCTCAGGCATTACATAAAGCAGCCCAAGTTAACTGTGCAGAGGCAAGAGAGCTTAAGACAATGGCAAGATATGTGGGTGGACATCAAGCACCCCATGAGCCTACTGGGACAAGGCCATGCTGCACAAGCCCACACTCAGCACCAGTCTGGAGCCAGTACCAGTCTGGAGTCAGCCTAAAAACAGGGCTCAAGGGAGCTTTCCTCACTGACAACTTTGGCCATGAAGCAGGTGCCTGAGTGAGCTCCAGAGGAAGCTTAATTCTGAGCTATGATAGTTTCAGCAATGCTGTTCCAGTATAAACCAGGGTGCTACACTGACTAGGTCAGATAGCATGGTCATAACAATGCCTCCTGGCCTTGAATCTCTGCATATAAAGTTATCTTCTGTCTGAGCTATTCCTAGGAGAGTTTAAACAGACTAGTCTGAAAATCATGGGGTTTTCTCATGTTAAAGCCATGCAAAACAGTGCCCAGAACAAAAGATAATCTTCTCTATTGATGTTACTATGTCAGTGACTAGCAGAGGTGGAGGAAAAGTACTAGGAAGCAGAAAACTAAAGGAAGAGGTGTCAAGGCTGCTTCAGTGGCCTCTGCTATTTCTGATTAGCCACCTTTCACACATCCAGGAGACAATGAGTATTTACAGCCCTAAATGCAGAGCACGTTACTGTACATTATCTTCTATGCCAAGTATCCAAAAAACATCAAGCTGTGTCAAATGCTTATCACAGGCCATGATACCTGCTGGCTCTATGTAAGGGAAAGAATGCACTGATGTGAGAAAGCGAAGTAGATTTAACCATTCAGCTAGCCCAAAAATACCACTGAAGATCTGACTGCGGTTTCTTCATCCCATTATTCCCAGTTTCAACACCACATGTTTTTAAGAAAAATCAAGAGAGGAATAAAAAAACCTCCTTTTTTTTCTTTAAAGCATTGAAAAGTAACACAAACAGCTGTGACTGTTTATCAATTTCTAGGTATTAAAATCATGCACAGAGGATTCACCAGGTGATATCACACAAAATACAGACAGTATGAGTCTTATTAAGTGAAGACAACAGGGAATCCAATATGACAAAAGATCAATTAAAAAATCTCACTGAAATTTTGTCTATAAAAATTTAAGGGAACTCCTCTTCAGTCTAAGGCTTCCTTTCTGTTGGTTATCTTTATTCTTTGGTATTTCAAAGCAAGAAAGCAAACTAAATATTGTTTCAGTAGCTTTAGTTTCTATTCATTATGGAACGGCCAGACCACTATATAAGTGAAGTCAACCATATAGCACTTAGCAGGACAATGCTTCTGAAAGAGATGATGTCATCTGAAATGCCAGATATATAAGCAATAAAAGATAAAAAAACCAACAACCAAAACCCAACAAAACAAAAACCAACAAAAACACCTCTAATTTTCCCCTGTAATTTTCAGAAAGTCCTCTGTGTGCAATCCTTCAGTACCACATTTTAAAATATAGCTAAACAAGTTAACAATGCAATGAAATGGCAATTTCTTATTGCCCAGCTCAAATCTTTAGCCCCTTTCACGGTTAAATGACTTGGAATGGTTATGTATATTTCAGACTGCAGAGAGTGCAATCGCAGCATATTTGAGGGCACATAAATTCCTCTGGCAACAAGTGACTTCAAGTATCCAGGTCATAGTTGTATCTGTAGTTAAATACAAGTAGCACTTCTAGCTATGGACACAAACACTGGGAATAAAATTTCTATTCTTTGAAAGCAACCATTAGGCAAGCTTGCAATCAAAATTTTGGACGGCTAAAGCATTAACTTTATCTCATTACAACAGGTTTTCAATGCAAAAGTTTTCCAAACAGCATTTGGGACCCTGAAGTAAGAGCAATAGATTCAGCCTGGGTTTAAAAACCAGAATTACTTTGTAATCAGAGAAGTGGCCCATTTCAGTACAGACTAAGGAACACTAACATCAGCCTGAGGCTTGAAACTGCCCAAGCACCTCTGTTCTTTAAATAAAGTACTTCAGATCCCAAGGTTAAGACTTCAGACTTTTTCATAAACACTGAGTTTGTATTTTAAAAGTATAAAAACACATGGATCAAAAGCGTGAGTCGAAGAGCTAAGTTTCATTACTCTTACAAATATGATCTCTGATTTGCACAAAGTCATACTAACTTGGAATTATTTAACATGTGAAATACTTGTCTCACAAAATAAGAAGTCAAAAGGCAGATGCACATTTTTCCTTTGTTAACTCCCTAAGGATAGTATACTCAGTGTCTACTCATCTGATAACTATGCATTATCATGAGTATCTCAAACACTGTTTGCCATAGGGAAGAAAAAGGGGGACTACTAAATTAGGAATACTAGACCAAAAAATAGGTTACAATGAAATCAGATCCTCTACTGTTCAAAGTCTGTCCCTCAAAGCAAACAGTTTGTGTCAACCACCAGCCTATCATTTACCTGCTAGAAATTGTTTTAAGACCACATTTGTTCCTTAAAGCATAAAACAAGTGAGTTTGTCTGAGTTAGCACAGTTGTTTGCTCCAGATACAGATCTCTGGATTATCTCAAAGCCTGTGAACTTACGCAAGAAAAATTTACAGAGGCGATTCTCTGCACTGCCCTCGTATTTCATGAGCAAAGTCCTAACTGGCACTAAATATTTTTTGTAACTGCCCAACTAGTTCACCTCTGCTACTGCAAATAGTTTTCCCTCTGTTTGTAAGTTCCCTCTGCACCACACAATATAAAAAATACATATGCAAAAAAGTCTCAAGCTCTTCACTTGCACTGATTTCAGTGATGTGGGTTTCAGTCCAAAAGAACAGGGCAGAGAATTTAAGAAGATATCAACTGTGCTGCAGGATTTCTGTGGTTCATTTTTTACAGCGCAAACACAACGGACAGGTATAGATAGTAAGGAGTCTTCCCTCCAATTCCATCCTATCCCACAGATTTTGAAGCAAGTCTAAACTTGATGCAACATACTTAACTGCACAGAAGTATATAATGAACTAGAGATGTATGCGTAGTGAACTGCATTCTGGTGTGACTGAGCCATAAATCAGAAGAGTATGAAGAACATAAAGGAATATGAGAAAAAGGAATACGTAAATATGGAGAGTCCGCTTAAGATAGGTGGTTATGTGTTATGTTTGAAAAGGATTGTTGACAGCACATTGAGGGAAGTAGAGTTATACAAATGGAATTTGAACTTGCATGTGATCACAAGAAGTCATCTCCCCTGACGTTATACTTGGACTTTGTGAGTTTCCATTTGGCCATAAATTCAAATGCTCCTATTCAGCTCTCACAGGGCTCTGTGAAGCTGCAAGTCCAGCTTTGGGCAACACCCTTCCAAAAATACTGAATCAGTTGAAGCAGATTGAAAGTGAAAAACAAGAATGACAAAGCTCTAAAAATACATATCTGTTGGGAAAGACTGAGAATTTTGGTTTATTTAATATAAAGTATGGAAAATCAAGGGGAGATGTGTCAGCAGCCTTCAAGTATGTAAAACTGTTGAAAAAAAAAAAAAAAGTAATAAATCAGCTCCTCCGGAAACAAGAAAAGAACTAATGTGTTTAAAATGAGCGTAAATGTTTTCAGCTAAAATCACTTTTTAATATGAAAGACAAATAAGCACTGGAATAATTGCTCAGGAATTATGTGAAACCACTAATAAGGCAGACAGACAAGAACAAAGAGCAAGAATAGTATTCATTAAGACATCTTGCTTTCAGGTATGGAGATGACCTAGATGACCTGCTCAGAATCTTTCCAAACCTATTCCTTAGTTCCATCAATGATTACAGATCTCCTTTATTCATCAGCATTTAAGGTGGATTGTGCCTGCTTCTTCTGAGTGCTATGAGGAAGCAAACAATACTATGCCAATAAGACAAACCTCCTGATTTTTGCACCTTTGCCCTGCAAACCACATTCCAGAAGATCAGCTGGCACCTCTCCATCACTTACTTGTACTACACAAACAGATTATACAAGATTATATGATGGTGGACATAGTTGGAAGGTGTCTGGCTATCTTACAACTATTTGCAATGATAAATGCAATAATAAAGAGATGAGTACATACCCAGAAGTATTCTACTGAATGCAGTGATTATAAACAACCAACATTTTCCTATTTAAAAACAAAAATATTGCCTTTAACTTGACTCAAAGTGATGGGTTTCTTTTTGCATATTATTAGTAGTAATTCAGATGAGTTAAGAAATCTATAATGTAGATGCACAGCAAAAAAACAGCTGAGGAACTTGGTGCCACGAGAACAGCTGAGTATCCAGCATAGATGAGTGATGCTGTTTGCAGAGTAGTTTGGATGTTTTTCTAGTTTTCTTATTTACATTCATGAACCAAAATGGAGACTACAGCAACTCAGACTGGAAGAGTAAAGACAATGACCAGCAATGTGATACATAGAGATAACTGGTTTCTATACAAGATGGCAACTGTCAAAAACTGGTGGTCACACCAACTGGTAGCTAACTTTTGCTGATACTGAATGAAAACTATGGCTTGTTTCAACACAGGAGTTATCAAGTGTCACAGTGGCAGTATCCCCTTCAAAGAAGGCAAAACTACAGCCTTGATTTTCTACTTTGCCTTCACTGTGATGAAACATCACTGAGCAGGGAGGTTCTTGCAGAAAGCCTGTTTGAGTCCTGACAACTTCTTGACCTTAATACAAACTGCCATCTCTCCTGAGTCAGAACACTATCAGAGCGTATATTGCTTGAGGAAGTCACCTTGCTGTATAAGAAACCAGGGCTGCAGACATTAGGTGCTAGAAGAGAGTAAACAACTTTTCTCTCAAAGCTGTTACTGAGCAGTCAGGAACACCTTGCTTACCAGAATTCTGTAACTAGAAAAACACAGATAATGTGGTAGCATAGATGTCAACACAAAATCATACCTGTTTCACCTGCATAAGAAGAAATGTCATAGAAGAAAGTTAAATGGAAGTAAATTCTAACAGTGGGGACTGTGCCATTTCAAAGGGTAAAATGTATGTCTATTACAACACAAATTAGCCAGCTGTACAGAGAACTCTTCTCTAGTGTTGTCTCTGAAAAGGAATATGCTTTCAAATATCAGCCATATCAGCCAGTGTGTGAGCTGAAAGCACATTACAGCATGGAAAAGCTGACAAGATGAGTGGAGGCTATTGGTCTGTGTAATTACAGCAAAGAAAATGGTACAAACTGAGCTTGGCAACTGCAAACGTCTGTTTGATAACAAGAACTTTGTAGATTTGTATATATAAAGCTTTACTGTTTTATAGAGAAATACAAGATATGCAAATATGTGTTCTCAAAAATAATCAAAAAGGAAGTGATTATGGCTTTGTAAAATAAGCTAGAGCCTCAAATGTGGTCTTTTTCCTGGATTTGTTTTCAGGTCAAAGCTAGATGCTCTTAAAATTACTCATACTCAGAAGCATGGCTGGCGAAAGGCTGCTGAAAAAGAGACATTTCAGCAAGCTGGGCAGTCTGATCTGTCAGTAGATTTCACACTTCTACCATTACGCAGTGTTTTATTAATGCACATCAGTACTGAACTCCTAAAGTGCTCAACAGAGCCTCATTTCCCCTTCAACACCGCCCCCACCTCCCCTTACACCCGTGGAGTTTGAATGGAGTAATAATTGCAGCAATATTAGAAGCTGTATTACTCTAAATATACAGGAAGATGCAGCAGTGTTTGCCTGAACAGACAAGGCCTCAGCCTCTTTTACTCAGTAATGACGTTTTGTTCAAATCAAAGAACATACCCTAAGCTGTTCCTGAATTCCAGCTAAGATTAAGAGGGCAAAGATCTCTGTCTGTATTCAGAGGCTATTTGTACTAGTGTGTACTGTATGCTGCAACTGGGTGTGTTATCTGCATTTAAACACTAAGCTCGGAAAAAGTATGATTTGATTCCTGTTACACAAGCATATTATATAAACAGAATGTAGCTAGCTCTTTGCTGGAAAGAGTACCTTTGGCTTACATCCATTCCCTCTGTTCAATCAACTCAAAACTCAAGATGCTGAGCAAGGGGAATCAGTTTGGGACCAAATCCTGATAGTGGTTTTGACTCACACAGATCACAGTTGCGCTGGACATGAGTGGTACCGAACTGCTACTATGGACTGAACTGGTATGTGTGGCCACCAACAGACAATTTGCTTTCCTTACAATATTCTGCAACTTAGCTCATACTATGATTTCTTTTATTGTAAAATAATCCCACCCTCAGAGGAAGATGGAATTTCAGTAATTAATTGGTGATATAATTTGGGAGATCTTTAAAAGACTGTATGGAGTATTATTAAGATGATTTATGATCACTTTTTCTATTTAAAGCTGCCTATCTATTTTTTCCTTCAGTTCCTATTGTTCATAACTGAAAAGAATTTGAAATATTATTTTCCTTGATACAAAACCCAAAGATATTACAAGGTCATCAAAAGCTGATAAGAAAATTTACTGCAGATAGTGAATGTGAACTTAACTCTCTAAAAATCCATCCACCTTTTGGGAGCATTTTAACATTAAAATCCTTGTCCTAAATTAGGAAACAAATCAAACTGTAGACAGCAAAACAGCACAAGGAAACATCAACACTCCTGCAGTACAGAGGCAAGCTGTGAAAAAGATGAAGATGTTTCATTCTATGATTAGTATACTATGATAAAATGTAAAAGACTGTATAGAGCAAAGTGATGATAACTTTTTAAACCGTAAAAATACTGTCCCAGTACCTATTCTTAGCTAACTTTAATATCTAATTTACTGTGCCAAATTACTCACCTTGCTCCTGTTTGGTGGAATGTTAAATGATGCCTTTTCTTTTGGCAACTGCGAAAGTACAGCATCGGAAGAATAGTATCTCTTTTGTTCAAGAAGTGAATCACTTCTGCTTTTAGAAAGAAACTGATGCAACTTTTCAGATTTAATGTTTTCTGGGACATATTCAACAGTTCCGCAAGAATTTAAATTTAACACAGCTTCTTCAGGTTGTCTTCCTAAAATGCGGGAAGCAGAATCCAAGCTGGCTGCTTTTCTATAACAAAGACCACTAGAATTCTTCAGGAATGCTAATTCTCTCCTGTTGCCATCCTCCAAGTATTTCCTCTTCCATGTACAGTGTACCTCAGAACTCCTGTCACGTATCTTTAACCATGTCTCTGTTTCATCAGACTTGGTGATCCTCTGATTACCACCACAAAAACTGTCCCCACAAAGAGAATCACTCTCTGTTTCACCCAGTAAAACTTCTGTTTTAACAGGATCAGCCGAAATGTCTGTACTCACAGGCAGAGCATAACCAGCCACTGACACTCTCCTGGGAAAAGAATCAGCCAGTCTCACAGCCCTGGGATGAGTCTCAATGTTTTCTGAATTTCCCACTTCATACTTGCTCTTTTCCTCACTTTCTTTAACCTGTACTGCATCTGGTGCCTCTTCAGTAGTTGATTTTTTACTCCTTTTTCTTCTCAAATATTTTCTTCCAGGGGAATGTTTAGCTGGACTTAAGGGAGCTTTGGCAGGATCTAAACACTGTTCTTCCTTTTCAGCCCTCACACATCCACAAACATTCCCCATTTGGCTTTTGGTAACTCACAGCTGCACAGCCTCATTCATTCCGGTGTATTTATATAGACTTCAATCTTCCCCAGAAAGTTAGGAACCGCTGTTTGCAACACACTTTCTTCCAGACTGCACATCCACCCTCCTCAGTACGAAGCCATTTTGCTTATGAGAAATGCACACGTAATAAATGCTGTGGCACTGTGCCCAGCCAGGGCCTGTGTCTGATTAGACACTGTGGCTTATTTCTGGCCACCAATCCTCTTAAATAAACATCACTGCTTCAGCACTGGGCTGTAACGCTGATGGCCTTTCACAGAGATGACATAGCATTTATGAGCAACAGAAAATTCTTGCGACCATTTTAACTTCCTGTTTCACGTACAAACTCAAGCAAGATAAAAGAAGAAAAGTATGCAGCAACTTTGAAACTATTAGCTACACTACACTTTCAAAAGCAAGTAGGGCAGCAAAGAGCAGAGATTTAGTTAGCAGATTTGGGTTGCACTTGGTTGTTTTTATTAGGTATCCAATGATCCACACATGGCAAGAATGAAGTGAAGGATCAGAGACTGCTCTGACGGATTACTGAGGGTCAAATTTTAATTTGTGTGTGGAGTTTTCATAGCGGCTGATGTGATTTTTAACGGATTTGTCAGCTATAAATAACCTGCTGCTTCACTACTATCATAGAAACATAGCTTGCTCAGGGCAGTGGTGCTATGTACTGGGGGTTGGAGCTTTGCAGCAGATTTAAACTTTCTGGCAAATAAAGCCGAAACAAATCCTAACAGCCAGCCTGTCCAGCAAACTGTCCACAAAGTTACTGCTTATAAAAATGGAGCTCTATCCTTCTCCCATGCTACTGTGATGTAGGCATCTGCATAGCTCTGTATGTAACAACCCAGATGTATCTCACTACTACACGAATCTAGGTAGGAATGCACAATATTAAAATGCAAAGTCTAATCATCAGCGTTAGAAAACATATTCTTAAGCTTCCACTTCATTTCTGTTACCTATATGCAAAACTTACTAAAACTACCACGTTAACAGAAGGAGCTGTGCATGGTTTCTCAAGTTGAGAAAACTGAGTGATTTGCCAAGCACGATCAGGTATTATCATTGAGTTTCCCTTGTTTATCTGAAAAAGAATGCCAACAATTATGCACAAGAATTCATCCCTAAGGACCAGTTCCACTGAAGCATTCTATGACAGTTTACTGATGGTACCTAGAACAAACAATACAGCAAATGAGTAGGATCAGGTGCCAAAGAATTACCAAGAATATAGATTCTCTCACAGCACTGGGGTTAAATTTGACAGTAATGCTTAGAAACTTTTATACCGTAACACTGACAATATGGACCAGAAGGCTGTTACAGAACACTGTACCAGTGATAGGCAGCCACATATATCTAGGCACAATGCTAACATGCCTCTTCACAAAGTAGATGCTTATGCTGTGCACACAGTCTCATGAGCACAGTTTTGTATTTATATTTGTAGCACATTTAACTTACAGGTGTGGTTTTGACATTTGTTCCTTCTACTCACAGTTGAAAAAGCTGCATTTTAGTCAGCTTAGAAAAATGCTCAGCCAGGATATAAAACAGAATTCCAAATAAAACTGAGAAATGGGACTGAGATGGGTCCTGATGTGACCCATCCATTAATTAAAAGAGAAGTACACTGGGAGAAAAAAAAAAAAAAGTCTTTGCAAATGACATTGCAGTATTTGTACACATAACGGCTTTTATGCCTGAAAATATACCTTTCTTTCCCCTCTCTCATCAGAAAAGATGATTCAGGACTTTGTAGTGCAACAGACCAAGACTGATCTGATTTCACACAGATACAGCTTTTGGTTTAACAACTCGTCTGATAACAATAATATATGGCTAAATAGATCGAAATACAATAATATTGGAATACTACATTATGCACTCCTGGTTATCTTGATAAAACAGAAATTAAAATGTTAAAGTATAATGCATTAGAATGAACAATTTCAAGTAAACATAGACCATAATCACATTTCTATTCTTCCTCCACAAACTTCACAGGAGTTAAGAACATGCTTAAAAATGCAGCAAACCTACATTTTTTATGCAAGTGCATATCTAAATTAAGACACTGAGGTTTCTAAATAATCATTATGTTAGGCTATTTAACCAAGCTTTAATGGACTGTGATTTAGTATGGATTTCCTTTAAACTGTTTACATCTGTTTAGCATGATACCATCTTCTTCCAGACAGAAAATGTTCCTAAAACATTCTCTGTTATTTCAGAACTGCTGTGACAATCAGAGGCACAGTCATAAAAATGCCAAATCAATTCTAATTCAAAACAAGTCAGAAGAAACACAGGTATTTATTTTATAGCTGACAATGTGCATTTTGTATATAATCAGTAATTTAGAAAGTCTCTGATCCTGCACATCTTTCATACATACCTTCAACTCTGAATTACCTACTCTTAAGAAATTTTTTTTCTTTTTTTTTTTTTTCCCAGATCAGGTGCCTCTGAGGTAGAATTTTAAAAGTGAGGTAGCAGAACCTCAAAAGCCAGTTCTGAAATACTGGTTACAAAATCAGTACTCCAAATAATCCTGGCTTAATGCTGCTATGTCAGGTCAATTTAGTTGAATGCATCTTGTGTATCTGCAGCTATTCCTACAATTCAATTACTTCTAAATGTTAGCTAGCAATAAATCAATTTCAATTATATCTCTATAGATTATTAGTAGCATTTGTGCCTTTCTGTCTTTCTAGAAATAGGCAAGGATATGTGTAAGTATGTGGTTTTTGATACTTAATAACCAATTTAACAATATTTACCAGCTGATCCTGAGTGACAAGGCTATCACCTCTCTACCAGCAATTCTTTCTGCAAACTAAACTGTATACTCACTTTGAAAGCCACCTATGCCCTTGGACCAAAGAAAACATCAAGACCAAAAGAACAGACAAATTGTGTTTATATTAGTTATGGTGTGTGTGTGTGTGTATATTAGAAAATACTATATAAAATCACATTAAGTGTGAAGATGATATGTGAACCAAAACCAAAATTACCACTTTCAGCTAACTGAAATTCAATAAAGTTACGACTTTGGTCTCAGCAAGAAAAGAGACAGAGAAAATAGGATTAAACTGGGGACTTGGAAAAGGGAAGCTGAAATTTCTTCTAAAGCCTGTTTGCTAAAGAAATACATCTTAAAGCATCAAAAGAGGCTACCACTGAAGCCTATGAGAACTACCACAATATAGCAAATACTTGACCACACCAGGGAGTTGGTTCAAATATATTATTAGATCTGAATGGAAGCTCACTGCTGGCTAAAGCTGAAGATCCAGACAATCAAAGACAAAAATTACACCCACCAATGTTGGAAAAGTTTTAAGGAGAGTTTAGCAAAATACTTTTTCTGCCACGTAAACCCTTAGGAAGTATACCATCAATAAAGGATTAGACCAACACTTCTCTGCAATTCAATCTGTTTCATGGACTGCTTAATCACAAGCATGAGGCTGACAGCAAGACACGGCAAACAAAAGATTATCACCGAGACACAAAATAGCTTATGCAGATTTGTAGAGGTTTGCATTTAGCCACAGATTTCTGTAACCTGTCAAGCATTTCTGTGACTGTAAAATGCATTATGTTCTTAACATGGGACAGGTGTATTTAACATTACAGTGAAATAGCTGCAAATTTATTAGTTTACAAAATGCTGACAATATTTAACTTTTGCACACTAATAATATATGATTAAGCACTAGTTATATATAGTTAGCTAACATAAAAGGAAGGTTATTCCACTTTGCCAATGAAACCATGCCTGGCATCTTTTACCTTACAAGAACATCATCAAAAGCCTACTAGGAACGCATTTCAGGTAGTTTTGGACCAAAGATTCCTTTCCTCTCTTTTTTTGAACATTTTGTTTGTGTTTATGCAACACAGCAAAAAGCAATGGAGCATTTAGCATAAATGGGACGTGTAATTTCATGGTTCTAAAACAGCATACCAGATAATCAGCAAGCATTTTGCTGCACAACCCAAAGGTCACAAACACAATGACAGCCAGCCAAAGAGAAAGCGAAAATTAAAGCAGCACAAGACAGAGAGAGCAAAGGAAAATAAAATTAAAAAAAAAAAAGCTTGCCAGCACAAACAGAAGGTTATACTTGGAGCTGTTTGAGCTCTACTGGCAATCACTGCTCAAACTCCCAGAGCTGTTCAGCTTTCAGGCACCACTGAGCTAACCCCAAGACAGGACCCTGAACAGAAGAGGTTTTATATCCAGTGAGATGTCTCACAAAAGAGGACTTTGCTCCTTGTTGGTGATTTTATGAGATTAATGGAAGAAAAAATTCAAACAAATGGGCTAAGTGCTCATAAATCTTATCCTGTTACAGATACCCCACTATTCATAGAGATAAAATCTAAGTATGACTCTCTAATGAGCATTAATACCTCTTATCCTTGCTGTGACTCAGATGAGTCCCAGAAATGCCAAGAACTCCATTTCCTTACCTGAGAGTTGGCAACTCATTTTTTTTTTAATTGCTGAAAAATTCCAAGAAAGATCCCTAGTAATTCAACTGAGAAACAGCTAATAACTGGGAATCACAACTCCCAGGTGGAACACTCTCAGAGGTGACCTCATTGCTGTCTACAACTACGTAAAGGGAGGTTGTAGCCAGGTGGGGGTTGGTCTCTTCTTCCAGGCAACCAGCAACAGAATGAGGGGACACAGTCTCAAGTTGTGCCGGGGGAGGTATAGGCTGGATATAAGGAAGTTCTTCTTCCCAGAGAGAGTGAGTTGCCATTGGAATGAGCTGCCCAGGGAGGGGTGGAGGTGTTCAAGAAAGGACTCGATGGAGCCCTTAGTGCCATGGTCTGGTTGATTGGATAGGGCTGGCTGATAAGCTGGACTGGATGATCTTGGAGGTCTCTTCTAACTTGGCCTATTCTATTCTATTCTATTCTATTCTATTCTATTCTATTCTATTCTATTCTATTCTATTCTATTCTATTCTATTCTATTCTATTCTATTCTATTCTATTCTATTCTATTCTATTCTATTGTCTTATGACCACTTACAGATTAGGCAGCTAGTCTCATAGCTTCATCTTTAAATCTTTGAGAAGATCATATCTTTCTTACCATTCTGCCCAACACAGGTGAAAATCTGACCAAGTGAACAGTCTATAGACTGCTTAATGGTAGCCTAATAAAAACAAATTTTGCCCTAAAATTTGCAGGGAGTCAGCAACAAAAGATAAAAGAATTTGTCAGCTGACAAAAAAATTTTGAATATATTACATGTGCCTTAAGGAGATCTGAGAGAAAGCACCCATCTGGCCAGTGGGGGCTAGGCAGTACTGTAGCACTTGGACAAACAAGTTACTATCTGCTGCCTTAAAAGCAGCATCTGCAAAGAGGGCTAAGAGCAGAGAGCTAGGGAACAGCAGCAGGAAAAATACTTTAGAGCAGTTTCTGGGCTGCAAAATCATGATGAAAGGGAAACACAGAAAGCCTGCTGAGTCATGACTTAGTAGGTCCAGTCCAGGGGGGTGGTGTCTGAGTTCATAAAGGGCTAATTTTGGATGCCTGAATGTTTAAAGATTTATTTTTTTGTTTTGGCATGTGTGGGGCTTGAGGTTGTTTGTTTGGTTTTGTTGTTGCTGTTTGTGGGTTTTTTTGTTGGTTTGGTTTGGTTTGGTTGGTTGGGGGATTTGGGGGTCTGTTTTTTGGTTGTTGGTGGTTTTTTTCCATACAAACTGCAAATTATTTTAAATATTTGATATCTGTTAAAGAATGTTTGTAGTGGTTTGGAAAGAAACAATCACTGGTTTTCATGGAAATTATTACTAAAATTGTGGTTATTTACAGAGGTCAAGTTCTGCTTTCATTTACAGTCAGCATATCTTCAGTAAATATGTTTTGGGTGTGGAATGAACCCATTCAAGTATTAATTTGAATATTTATATGTACAGCCTATAATTACACAAAGTACTGTAATCTGACCTAGCATGTTCTACAGGTGCCAGGAATACAACTAGCAATCATTATTGTATAATGAAACTAATTTTTTAGAAGCCATATATTAAAAGCATGTGGAATGCATACATTGAAAGCTTGCCTACATCCTATTAAGAGCAGATATCTCAGGGATTTTCAATATCCACAGGATAAATTATTTTCTATTGTACTCAACTCAAAAGACAACTGGCATCACATCTCTCCTATATCTTTTAAATAATTACTTGGGATACAGAAGAAGGTAAAATTCCTGGACTCATGAAACTGCAGAAGTCAGTGGTATAACTCTAAACAGCACTTTTATTTAGCTAATTATGCACACCAAGTCACAAAGCCATTACCATCACCTGACATAATTCAGATGGCAAGAGAAACAAAATCCTCAAATGTGTATCGTATTTTATTCATCATATCCTCACCCAAAATCATTCCTACATTCAAATACTCCAAAGAATTTTCTATTTTGAGAAATTGTTATCTTCCAGATAAACTCCATGACTCAAAAAAACCAAGAAGCCACAAATGACAGCAAAAAAAAAAAAATCCCCAACATCTTGACTACCTCCCAGGTTGCAGTGATATTAGAATACACTTAAATGGCAGAGCAGAGGCAGCCAGCTCCTTATCCTCACTGAAAAATTCACTACTTCTGCCAGTACTGGGAAAATTTAAGGGGTAGTCCTGATTAAGACACCCCAATGTAGCTGTCTGCACATTCATGTTTATATGTTGACTAGGTCTTGAAGAATCCTTTCAATCCAGTGGAGGTAGGATTTAGTTTCCTGAACACAGGCTTCCAGAGCTCTCTGAAGTTCTTTGCAATACCCATCTGGCTCCCAACTGCAAGTCTAGAAGAGAGTCCCTCACAGATCTAACGTTTCATCAAAGAAGTCCACATGCATACCCTCCATACTGTAGCACACTTCAGATGTCTTTAGGAAGCTGAATCAAAAGCCCTGGAGATCTAGTTAGTAGTTATCTAGTTAGATCTGGAACAGCAATGTTTCCCGCCCTGAAGTGAGAACATCAGAAGCGACTCAACTGACCATTTGAACATTTGAGATTCTTAAAAACTATCTGAAATATCTACATGGGGATACCAGATACACCACAGGACCACGGAAACTTGCTTCCTACTGCATGTGCTGCTACTGGATACACTGTGTCATCACTGTGACACTGTGCATCTATGCTGAATAAAGCTCAGTAGGTGCTCTAGGAACCTACTGCAAATGATCTGTAACTGCCTCAGCAACCACATCCACTTTACTTAAGCCCTTTACACCTCATATCTGTTGCTACACATTTACCACCATTTAAAATGCAGTTTATTTCTTCCCAGCTGATAACAAGTTCCCTATAAGATCTATGTCATGTTTCTGACACTCAAAAGAGTGTCACATACCTCTTATAACATGTTTAGTCAAATGAAGCAATCCTGCAGTAGCTGCTTAGTTGACTCACTCTCTAAGCTATACAAATTTACAGATTAAACCTCTATAGCTCAGATTATGACATTATGGGAACAATACAGACACCTAATGCATAAAAGCACTGCTTGCTATGAACACCTGAATTTTGACAGCATAACTTCAAATTTAACCTCACCATACATAACTTCACCAATATTTACAAGATTACTCCATGCACAAATACAGCTGTTGTCATGAAGCTTCATCTGTTTCAAAAGACTGTTGCTGGACTTTTCTGTCCAGATTTTTCCATCACTCAAAATCTAAGTGAAGTCAAAAAGGTACATGACATTTAAGTATGCACAGTCTTCTGAACTTCCCCGTGCTTCTTAACCCAAATACACTGCAAATGGATGTAGTGTGTGGCAAGCTGGTGTCATCAACGGAAGGGACATGCAGGCAAATACCAAGGTAGAAGAGATTAGCACACTGAGTGTCTTCTACAGCAGTTTAGAAATCTCTCCTGCATTCACTGTAGGTACTGCAGCCATTAACAGCAAAAAGAATTTTTTTCACTTGTTTGTCAATTATTTCGCAGATACTGGTGAAGCTGTAGTAATTAGCCCAAGAACAGCTACTAATTATTAAAATTATTTTAACACTGATTTCCTAAAGCTATTAGTATAAAAAAAAAAAAAAAAAAAAAAAAAGCTGACAGACCTCCAATATCTGAATTTGAATTGTATTGGTGGAAATTTAGTTGGTACTTACTGGGGCTCAGGACAGAGAGATGGAAGTGTGTTTCATCCAAAATTTAAATGCTTCTACATATTTCATTGGTAGCTGGCTACCTTACAGGGGAAATCTTTATAACATCAGCTTATCTAAATCAGTTACTTCATGGAATTTTTTTTCCCCTTCTCTTCCTTTCTTCTGGTGGTAACTAGTAATAGTAATTTCACCACTTTCTGCAAGCACCCAAAACCTGTCAGAGGTCTTGTGCTTCAGATAGTGAAGAAAAACTTGAGTTTCATCCTGCAAAAAAATATTCCTCATGTTCAGAAAGAGAAAGCCTACATCAATTAAACTAAACTTTCCCTAACAGCTGCCAGTACTAAGTTTTTTGTAATGTTTTATTTCTTAAAACACTGTAACAATCAACTCCTGCTTGTTCTGTGGGTCGTGCTCTAATACATGCAAGCCAAGCCTTCTGTATAATAGAGAACTTCAGGTCATTGCTTTGTGCGAGTAACCACTGACATGACAGGGGACAGCTCAGGGAACTTCAAGTCACTGTTAGAGGTGCATTGGCCTGAGCTAAGTCGTGCATCCTGTTTACACTAGGGACATGTTGGCCCTATTTATGAATGTCTTCCGTTCTGTCTTAAGATTTGCAGAAAGGCAAATCCCAGCAGCCTTTTCATTTTTTTCTTTAAGAATCTTTTTCCCCAAACACAAATCTATTGCAGGCTCTAAGTGAACCATGCTTTTTTCATATGATCATGTAATGTTCTGATCATTTAAAATGCCTGCACAGCAAGGAGTCTATTGCTAACAATGCTGCAGTCACTAAATGAGAATTATCTGTCATCTGAATTACATCATCTACAGCCATGGCCATTGTGAAAGGTACATTTTGATGAGCAATTTAACACCACACACTGTAAGGCTGCATTATACTGTACACAATCCCACCAGTGTCCAACAACCAGAGTGCCACCTAGTGTGACCCATGTGGCCAGTGCCCAGGCTACAAACAAATGCTACAGAGTTAGGGACTGCTTGGAAGACATGAGAGTACTGCTTGTTGAAGTATTTGTATCAGCAGAGAAGTTCAGATCCAGAACAAAAATAGATTTCAAACTTTTTAATATATGTAATACTCATCAAAAGTCTGCAAGTAAAACCAAGACAAGTTAGTCCAAACACCAGAAGGAATAAATCAGCTGTTGTCTTTAAGGATGTATTTTTCTCTCACAGATAAGGAATCAGCAAACAGACATCATCTTCACATCCAGTTTATATCATGAAATATGATACATCATCAAAACCTTAAAAATACACCTTAGAGTAAAGATAGAATCTATTTTTTCATAGGCCATATGGAGTCCTGTCAATGTTGGCGTATCCATTATAACTGTACACAAGAATTTGACCAAAATCTTACTGTCAAGCACAACTAGACTTACCTGAAAGTGCAAAATTATGGTCCATATCAACCCCAAAGTCAGTTTGGGATTCCCATCTGTTATGTCATCATTTCTGATGTTAACCAGTTTCACCTGCAGCCATAGAAAGAAAGTACAAAGAAAATGAAATAAATAAGCCACAAATATATCCTGCAGCACACAGGAACAACTCAAACAGTGCATTACTCCCTCCTGAGCCTACTCTTCCATTTTTTTCTCCAAAGAGCAGAAAGGATTAACATTCTGGCTGTAAGCAGACTGCCAGGAACTGCCCTCTCTCACCCACCCACCCAAGTTGAGAAGATTCCTCGGCTGTCACTACTATAGCAGATTTGCTCCTCAGAGCCCATTCACCTCAGTCCATGGCAGAGGAGAAGGTATAATAGAAGAGGAAAATATGACAATGATTTGTAACTGCTCTATCACTCCCCCAGGGTAGTGCTTAGACCTGGAAAGCTACCGTTGTCTTTCTTCCTCGTCACACTCTCCTGCACCAAAGCAAAAATTCAGCAGCAGGAGAACTGGCCTTATAAAACACAACAATCTGGCTTGATAAAACCAGGAATTTAGGATCACATTTAAATAATCAATGGCTTAGTAATGACAACACATCTTATTACTTCTGCTGCTGTACTCATTCACAGTGCTATAAACATGAATAACAGGATTAAAACAAAGGCTGAGATTTTGCCACTCCAATAAACTCACATCCAAAGTCCAATAATTGTTTTCTCTCATATTTCATTACATTTCTCTGCATGTGTTATGTGCCTACCCATACAGCCTAGCAGTTAGAGATGATTCAGATAAAAGGCATTTTGTGCTTATGTTAGTAAAGTTACATGCACGTGCTTTTTAACATATACCCTGCTAGCAACACTGAACTAGCAAAGGCACGTCCTTCTCTTGCTCTGCAGACATAATCTTCACTGCTAGTGGAAAAAAAAACCAAACCAAACCAAACCCAAAAAACAACTCTTAAACCAAGAACACACTCTCTGGGAAAAAAGAGAGTGCATTCCACAATTCAAAAAGTAATTATCAACAAATCCAAATGTTTTTATCTCACTGCATTATAAAAACTGTTTGCTCTTGGCAACTCCACAAGACAGTTAAATATGCCTTATCTTTGGTTTTTTTTCCTCATGTCAGCATCTCTCTGTGTGACAATCACAATAAGCATTGTCTTTGGAGTTTATACAGCCAACCTGAGCAAGTTACTTCATAAGTATGGTTTAGAAACACAGTAATAAGGGGCTGAAACTTTAGTCAACTGCAACTCCTAATGGCAAATTGCCAAGAAGACCAAAGCCCTACAAGCATTCTGTACAGGAGAATCCTGCCATCTTCATGAAACTGTGAGGCTACTGAGAGCGTAAAATCCTTCAGACCACGATCAACAGCTACATGATGGAGACCTGCAGTTCTCACTGACACACACACATCCATAAACGTCAGGATGACCTGATCCTTTATCTGCATTTTAATGCACATGGTCTGTCATGCATAATACAAGGCATGGTGTAGCATAAGTCCAGAGCTCTCGCTGCATAACAACATCACTGTCACTGTCATTTCAAGCAGCCTTTCATTTACTTTGTAGTGCCTTTGTTCGAAGGCTCACTACAGTTAACAAAAAAGGTGCTTCGAACTCAGTGAACCAGGACTGAGCTCTCTGGGCACATGTATCACTCAGTGACCCAAAAGACAGTTTGCAATTTTACTCAATACACAAAGACACATGGGCTTATATCTATATTAAGTATCTCTCTGTCACTAGCTACCTCATATTTTTCAAACCTTTTAAGTAGCAAATAATATTTTAAAAAATATTTTACAAAAATCAACCCATCAGATGCAGGTTTCCAGTGCCAATTCATTTGGAGGGGGACTGACACCCAGGTACAGTTTTGCCTTCCATGTCTGAACATTCTTTAACATTGCCAGACTGCCATGGAAGATGTAAGAAAGGGAGGTGTCCCTGCCCATGGCCACGGGGTTGGAACTAGATGATTTTTAATTTCCTTTTCAACCTAAGCCATTCTATGATAAGAATTGTGTAAGTGTTCAAAATAAATTTAAAAGCAGAAAGAAACTCAGAGCAGTGGACAACTGTCCAGAGCTGTGGGCTAAATTTAAGCGGTTGGCTTTAAAGGACATGAAAATAGCCTGAATCTTCCACAGTCTGAGTGACTCTGCTGCCTTTCTACAGCACCAATTTTGCGATTCCTGAGAATCTTATCCATAATTTTATCCCTTTTAACATCATATACCACATGGAGTATTTTAATACTATTGCTCAGAGATGGGTGCAATGAAGTTAACTTTAACACATATCTACTAACCATCTCAAGCGTGAGACCAAGTCAAGCTTAAAACCGTGCTGTTCTACAGATTACATAAAAGACCAAGTAGGACATAAACTTTACTTATGATCTTCAGGGGACAACATTTTCATCAACATTCTGCATTAGCATTTTCACCATACCTGGCGTTTTTTCAAATAGTCAAGTGCAATCTGAACATTCTGCAGTCTGTGGAAACGCATCCGGCCTTTTTCACGAGGCTAAAAGTGGAAAACAACAGCTGTGAGATTTTCTTGTGAAACAAACGAACAAACACTCTGATGTAAAATACGCCGCATAGAAAACTTGAAGCACTACGGTTTTAATGACGCTAATATCTTTGGTGGAAAAGTGTACTTTAACAATTATAGGTTTCTTTAATGGTAGCTGAAATGTTTTAGCACAGCGCATGGCAAGAGAGATCAGTGGCCCCAAAACAGCAGCTTTGATCTGTGCAGGCTGGCAGCTGCTTTCCCGCAGAGCAGGGCTAACAAAGGCCCTGCATGACTCTACCTACAGAAAATAAACTGTAATATATTGTTACAAAAGGTATACAGTATATTACGCAAAGCAAAATACAAGTAATGTCATGGACCTTTATGCTGTTGCTTTGTTAAACTGTGATGGAAAAGCTTACCTCTGTATGCAACTTTATGATGTAATGCTGTTTATTTAGAGTATGATTGCATAATCATTATGCTATCAATACACATTGATTTAAAGCATCTAATAAAGACAATGCCTTCCTCCAAACAGAATAATACAACATATACAGTCCTAGTGTGCAAGTTTAAATTCTTGACTTGGGCAGAAAATTATAAAATATTAAAAAAAAATAAAAATCCAACAAGTCACTCTTCTCAAGGCAATGTCAAAACTAGCAAGAAGATGCTGTAAAATAAGCACAAGTGGTGTGTCAATGGAAACATGGCAAAACTGCATGCAGTTAGTGTAAAATCACCAAGAAGAAGACTCAGACAGAAGAAAAGCATACTTAGTCGTCACAGATCAGCAACAGGAAAGCAGTTAAATTTATATCATAATCTCCAAATCCTTCTATTCTTCTTCTTTATTTCAGATTTTTCACAAACTTTCACAGCAATAAACTGAAGCAATGAACTATAATGGCTAAGAATCAGACATGAATATGAACATTTTTTCAGTCACTGCAAAACACGCAGGTACCAGTCCAAGCCTTCCTCAAGCATCTGGTGTTTTTTTTCCCCTGTGGAGTATCAGATGCTTGCCAAAAGAAAACATAGGAAAATGGAGCTGAATAAGAAGCACAAACTAAAATAAAAAGAATTTTAGTTCCTTTATAGATCCTTCAATTTAGCCCCTTGTTTTTCATCCAACAGCCCATGATCAATCCTTGAAGCCCTTGCTACTGAGCAGCTTCCCCAGATGGAAAAAAGGACCGCACACCTGGAACTTGGTTTATCACAGGAAAGGCTTTTGTTTTTTTGGTTTTTTTCTTATGTGCAGCTAAAATGCAGCAGTTTGAGGTATGTTATGCTCCGGAAAAACAACACAGCAATTCCACTGAAATCACAACTGCAGCACAACAAGCGGAGAGCCAAGGCGGCACTCAGGCCCTAAGGACAGCAATTTGCTTTGGCAAACACTATTGACTGCGAGGTCTACGACGGCATAAAACAGCTCACTGAGACTAACAAGCACTCAGCGTTTTACGCTTCATTAGCAGGTTATTTCCCTTCTGAAAGGTTAAAATATAGTGAAACTGCATTTGTTGGGAGAAAATACAAACCCTGAAACAATCAATACACATAGCAGCCACTAGACAGAGTTGTCGCTTCTGCTTTGATAAAAATAAGTATTATATTTTATAAATTCTAACAAATAGATCTGTTAGAATTACAGTGTGTGTCTGAATTACATCATTTCAAAATATTATCCAATATTATGCCAAATGCACCACGGGTACAGCAGACTGGTGATTCTAATTAATACAAACTGATTTTTTGTCATTAACTTCACTAAAGACAGCCTTGAAGCTTTTGTCTAGAGTACTTCTGTACGGGCAATACTGTTTGCAAGCAAAAGACAAAAATCTTGGTTTAATGGAATGATGGCATTTCCCTCCTTGCTACTTTAAAAGATTATTTTATAGCATCTCAATGATGCTGTCTGATAAAGATTTGTGACATGGTTTTGTACAGATTAACAAAAGGAAACAGAAATCTTCAACGTTTCTGTTTTAGCTATTTGCAAAGAAGCTGAATAAAATTGGTCTGTATCATACCTCTGTCATAAACACACATATCCTGGTTTACCAATGTGAATTCTTCCGTCCTCTCTACAGCACACTACTGCAGCACACCGAGCTAAGAATTTACATTAGCAGACACCACACTTCAAACACTACATTAGTAGAGTTATGGGGGTCGACACCTACCCCCTTATCCTCATCCTCCACATCCTCATGCTGTTCATTTGCGCATGCTTCTGCTGAACTCACCAACCGTAAGGTCTTCAAAAAATCTCGCTCTCTTGGCTAATGAAAATAACAGGCAGGAGACAGGACAGCAAAAACACAAGACAGACCACAAATGAAAAGAAGAGCATGAAAAGAAGAACATAATGAAGAGAACAAATACCAAGCAAGGGAAGTAATGCTCACAAAGAAAGGAAATGACACCTGAGGAGTGTGTTAGACAATTTCAGGGACATTTAATCCTTGCCGTTTGTAAGTTACTCCCTTTAGTGTGAAAGGGTATTAAGCATCCAGCACTTGTTAAAAGAAAATTGTAAAGAAGAGGGAAGAACAGAAAGAACAGAACATCACCCTAATCTGAAAGGAAGCTTCACTGACCAAACTAAATGAAGAGAAGAGTTTGAACTCCCCCACAAAATTCACAGCAGAATACTGTACCAACAGAACTACAACTTGTGTCTAAGGTATCAAGTCACACACTACAGAAAATATCAAAGAAACCTCCAGCAGTCAATAGGAAAGAAAAAAAAAACAGAGCCAATGCTTCTATAACAAACTGGAACCACTGTGTTCTGATTTGAAAGCTTACCAAGGTGTCTCCAGAAAGGACTTCTAAGAGCGAGATCAAGTTATGTCCATCTCTTAGGTCTTCATACAGGTCATTCACATGCTTTCGAACCTGCACAGACAAATGTGAAAATTAAATATAAGATTCCCATTTACACCTGAGAATTCACACTCATATTAATACAAATATTTTAAAACACAGATAAACCCCAGATGTATCTCAGCACTGTTATCCAAATCTACCCACCTTTGTTACAGATCTACAAACCCAAATTAACTGTAACAGGTAAAATTCACACCTAGGTCTCCACTCACATAGTTCCATCACACTGTATTTCATTTTACAGAAAACAGCACGAACTTATGGGTAATGAAACAATCAGTATCTGTCAGTTTAAACAATACCATATATGCACCAACTTTGAGCCTAAATAATGACCACTACCATCCAACACCAGCTATATCTAAACATTTGTGAAAAAAAAAAAAAAACAAAACACATGACATGTTTTATCCTCAGCATTCACGTTCACTGGAGTCAGGCCAGAAGTTAACGTCACAGTTTCTGGGCTTAAACGCATTACTAATCCAAACCTAGCACCATGTTTTATCACCTCACATTTTCCTCTACTTGGTGAGTTTTCCCAAAGGCTCACACATCCACCTTATAAAGAAATGTAGCATTAGGTCGACCTAGTGATGCCAAGGGCACACAGTCCTTCCCACCAGCTGTGCCTGTGGCAGACATTTTAATGCTCTCCACAGCTCAGCAACACTCTTATCACCAGCAGCCACTAACCCAGCTGACCCCCTTCTGTAGTGCCCTCTAATAGATTTAGGCCTTTGCCAGCTAACCTCATTTAACTAAATCCAGCTGAGAATTAGCAGACCCTGCCAGGCCAACCTTAAGTGAGAGAGCAGATGTAATGAGGAAAGAGACAGCCAAAAGTCCTAAGTCTTCTGACAGGCACCACAAAGCTGGGATACATCTGTCCACAGGCCAACTTCTTGTTTCTTAGCATTAGCTTAAACATAATTTTATCTGAAAAGTCTTTTACAGTTTCAGCCAACTGCACTGTAAAGGTCAAACAAAGGACCCCATTTCTCAGAAGCGGAGATTTTTGACATTGCCAGCCAGGACAGAAGGTGAGAGATTTCCAGCTACAATTTAGTGTTGTTTCCCAGGCATTCCCATTGAGGCACCACATCAGAAAATTCCTAACCTTACAGAAGATAAAATACATCAGAAATTTATTATCTCTGCTGGAGATGGACTGCGCTTCCAATAGGAGGTCTATGGGACACTCCCTGCCAGAATTTGTGTGCATTATGATGTAAGCAGGAATCGATCTACATCTTTGACTTTATAGAACACCTCTGGTTACCTGACTTTCATGGGAATTTCTTGGTCCATCCTGTCAAATAAATGTCTCCACATTGTTAATTAGCTTCATAGATGCTTTTTAGTTCATGTTTTCTTACTTCATCTTTTAAAATATGACACTACTCTACTATCTTCTCTCACAAAGACCATCATCTTAACTGAGAATAATATCAATGCATATTTATGCTCACAGTGAAACTACCCAGAACCTCTAGAAAACTGTTTTGTAAGGAATTACAGCAGATAATGTTTTCTACATTTATGCAGTCTGTATACAGTCAAGCTACATACCAGTACTTAGACATACACATAGCTTGATGCACTCAGACACATGCCAAGCAATACAAGTTTAATTTCAGCTGTTATTAAAAAAAATAAACTGGAGGCAATTAATTTTTAAAAAATTTCCAAGAAAAAAAAAATCTTTGGTACTATTAACACGAACAAAGAAACAGAACAGATATTCCCCTACTACATCTGTGGCAAAAAGAAACGGAAGCCATGTAGGTATTACAAACCTTAATATAAGATTTAATTATGTTAAGTGCTTCAAAGATGAAAAGTACAAGGGCTTTTGAGTTTTAACCCACAACAACCACGCCTTTTTACACTTCCGTTCAAAAAACTATGCCAAAGTAAGTGCTAAACTCCTTCTGACAAAAGCAGGAAAGTTTTTGTGAGGGTTCCCTACAGCTCCCTGTCCTGCAGGCAGAGCATGCCACTCTGCTGTTCCCTTAAGAGAGTAGACTCCTCAGCTAGAGCAAAGTTGTAATGCCAGCTAGCGGTCAGAGATACGAGAGGACAACAGGTTACGGACAGAGGAAGAGGCTGTACGTCTGAAAGGCACCGCACCAGCTCAGCTGTGCGGCAAGTCAGTGCCCGCACTTGTTTCAATACAGACCTTATGGGGGTTGCTTAACGTATAGGTGCCTGAATTCAAGAAGGTAAGAAAAAATGCTACTATTTCTGATCTGCCTGCCTTTGTTTTGCATTAAATGCAGAATGATTTTGTTATCCTGCTGGCTCTCACAACAGTTATTGACGTTTTGTATTAGAGGCAACTATCCTGCTCAGTTTATCTCTCTAGAAATCACAGATGAACCCATACTGTCTATGAAGAAAATGGCACAGAGCTGACAATACAGGACAGGCAGCAGTACATCTTAAACAGACATTGTAGTTCTGCCATTGCCCGACAACTGGCATGAACACTGATTACTTCGGACATACCACTTTGGTATGCTGGCACATACAGCTCAGGAATACCCTAAGCAGTAGATGCGCACCTAAGAAGATGTATTTGGGCAACTGGTGTGCAGCAAGCATGTCCATTCAAAGCAGCAGATTGATTCTTTTAAAAAACTATCTTCCCAGAAAAGCATCACTGCCATGTGAGGAAAAGCTTACATTACTGCATCAGTGTTGTTTTGCTGCCACATTCAGCCTCCTCCTAATGCCTAATATCACAAGTACTAGGTGCAGATGGGGGCCCATGGATGTATCTGTGGCATCTACTGAGCTCAACTGCATTTCCTAATATTTTTTATGGCTTTTCTATAAAATCATGGAATTATCAGCCCTACATTTTGCAAGGTACACGTGCAAAGTAGTTTACATGCTGCCTCAGGCAACGTTTTGCAATACACCCATGTGAGTGTGGCAGACTGCATTATTTGGGCATGAGAAGAGATTCTTTCAGGAAGATGTGGAAGACACTGAGTGGCTAAAGGGCATTTGACAACACAAACACGAGCAAAACGGCTTCATGAGTCAATACGAGACAGGGAAAATTTAAAGCATGGTTTCAGAAGTGATTAATCTTTTGATGTTCATCTTTTGGCATGTATACTATGATGTCTGCGGTAATGAAAACTCTATCTCTGTTGATATCAGCATGAGATGTTTTCATAGTTTCCCAGCAAGCTTAAGTTTTGCAGTCTAGTGCCTTGGAGAATGTGCACCAGGACTAGTTTTAAAAAAAAAAATAAAAATCAAACTTTTAAAACTTTAGCAGTCACAGAGCAGTGACCTTGCCCGTTGACCATAGCATGTTCGGCACCTGACAAATGAAGACCACAAAGACAGCTACAGCCTCTGCAAGCTGCAATCTAATACCTCACATAACTTGCATAGCTTTATTATACTGTTCCGCTGACACATCTGGTTATACTTACAATCAAGTTGTTATTGGTTCCAATCTCATGCATCATTCTGCTTTTGCAGTTAGACCCTGGCCCCCAGGCTTTCTCCTCTGTGGGCTGATGTCACAGCACACCTGTCCCCCCCGTCTTCAGTCTGCCTGATTCTTGCCTCCACTAAGAAGCTAAGGAAGGCATGATTCAGCTGCCTAGGCACACACTTAGATAGTCTGGTTTATGTTTAGAAGCCATGCTGTTTGGCCTCTGCTTGCTTCTACAAAAGGACTAAAGGTTTTCTAAGTCCTTCTGGCCAGTCCTTCATAGATGCCTGTCCTGAGTACACTTACACATCTCAGACAGTCCCATGTGTCCGCACTGACAGAAATGAATCTGTATGCAGCAGTCTTCTCTTGGTTTTGCCATGGGTCACATCTAAAAAACAAGCCATCCTCCACAGAAAACCCATTTCTTACAATTTTATTATATTATTAGTTGTGTTGTGCAGATACTGGAAAATCTGCAGTTTGACCTAATAAAACCACAGGCTGCTCATGCTGGTATAGGTAAGAGGGAAAAGACTGTCCCTTCTGCTTCTGCAAGCAAACCCAGCTTAGTCTTGACAAGGATGGGCAGAAGATGCACAGGTTGTAGTACAGCCATGTCCTAGTTTGGCTAAATAGGGTTAATTTTATTCACAAGAAGTTGAGAAAGCCACACCCAGCTGAATCAGCTAATGGGGTATTATTCCACCACAGAACACCATACCTGCTATAGAAGAGGAGGGCTGATACAGTAGGTTTCTGGCGTTCAGCAAGCAGGGGGTGAGCCATTAGCATTTTTATATCACTTCGTTTATACAGTACTTTATTAGTATTATTATCTTTTCCCGTTATTCCTTTGTTCTTTTAATTGTTTTATTAAGCTCTAGTTATCTCAGCCTATGGGGTTTTGCATTTTGCTCTAAATTCATCCTTCCAATACTATCTGGGAGAGGGTGTGGGGAGGGTCAGTTATGTGAATGGCTGTGTGGGGCTCAGCTGCAGCTGTGCCTACACCCAGGACAAATAGGAAGGCTGCTCTCACTACACTGTCAGACCTCTACCTTTTAGCAGGGCCTGCTGCAATAGGAGACGCAGTAATGGTTTTAAACAAAAATATGATATATTTAGATTAGATGCATGAAACTAATATTTTAACTCTAAGTGTGGTGAAATGCTGGCCCAGGCTGCCCAGAGAGGTGGTCTATGCCTCATTCCTGGAAACATTCCAGGTCAGGTCAGACAGGGCTCTGAGCAACCTGATCTAGTTTAAAATGCTCCTGCTCACTGAAGGGACATTGCACTAGATGACCTTTGACAGTCCCTCCCAACATAAACCATTTGATGATTCTATGAAAACACAAAATAATCATACTCTTTTTGTTATTCAGAAGTACATGTGGCAAGAAAATAGGGTTGTCTTTCTATACATACAGTGGATGAACACCCAGTAGATATGTAAAGAGATCTCACGGACATGAGGGTGCAGTATGTGCCAGACCAGCACCTAAAATGCAAGAGACTGCCTTGAATGAAACATGGTAGGAAGGAACAGAAACAAACACTAATTTGCTGCATAATCTGAACCAAGGCAAAAGGGGCAGGAAAAAGTATATAATCAGATCAGGCAGGAATAATAAGTACCACCCATAGTAACAAGGCCACCAGGAACTTCCCAAAGGAGGCGAGCCTGTCAGGCTGCAGGACATGGAAATGAGGCAGAGTTCCGTGCTCACACCCTTGCAAGACTATCCATGTTTTATAGGGTAAAGAAAGCAGATTGAAACTGAGTAACTTTCTTAAAACATGGAGAGTGTCTCTTTGTTTTAATTACACTTAACTGATTGTCAAGAGAACATGCCAAATCAGACCTTTTCCTAGTTTCCATAACAGTAAAAAAAAAAAAAAAAAGAATCAAATCTGAATCATGTTTATTTTGAAGAAAACTGAAGTTCAGTTGACAAACCTTTATAAATCAGTGCATTATCAAGAATTAAAGCATTACAGATCTAACAGAGGCTTTTGAAACCACATAGCCTGGGAAAGTCTTTTCAAGTGCTGCTCTTGCTTCTGGAAGCAAAGTTAATTAAATACCCAGCACAGACATCAAGCATTACTGCTTTTCCAAAGGAAAATGGGATAAGGCTCAAAAGTTAGAACTGTAGGGGTATGTTTGGGAAAAAAGGGTCAGCTCTTAATTACCAGTGAGGTCACTGATAAATCCAAATGACAGCTGGCACAAGGCCACCACTAGTTTCACAATAAACTCTGAATTTGTTCTTTAAGAATCTGATTCAATGCCCATGGAAAAAAGAATCCTTAAGACTCTCATTCACTTCATCTACAGTACAATGCTTTTTTCCAAGATAATAAACACAGATAGTTAAGAGCCCCTATAATTACTCTATTCCACATTAAATACCATGAGCATTCAAACCACTGAAAAACTACTGTGGCCACTGCAAGAGATTCTCGCATCCTGATGATTTTTACTAATGTTTCATCTTCCTAAAAATATACTTTATCCTGTTTTTAAAAGGCAAATAGTATTAAAAGTGCTACTCATGAGCACAGTTTACTGTAAGTTTTGAAAATTCAGGTTCTAGTCCGATAACCTTTGAATTAAGGAATCATAGTGGCAGTTCTAACTACATGATTAAAAATACACCTATGCCAGGAGTAAAAGATACAAAATTTTATGAGATTTTAAAAAATTTTCTGTACAAAAATTAAAGTTTACTCTGCCAACACACATGCAGCATGATTTCTGAGAAACACTCTAAATTTCTGAACAGGTTGTAAGAGGCACACAGCATGCTATTGTCAAAATATTACCAGGACTGATCTGCCAAGCCAGGCTGCTTCTTCAAACATCTTCAAGGCTACTTATTTTGCTCTACAGACTTAAGATTCCCTCGTGCAAAGCACACAAGTGCTGCTTGATGCGCCACAGGGCAACTCTATCTTGGGGAATTTCCATCCTTACAGGTCGATGGGCACAGCAAGGCACTGAGCTGCGGTTCATGGCCAAGAGATCAGGGAGCTGAAGCAGTTACATGCACACTGACACCTGCCCCCGAGTCTCTCACATTCTTTAATACTCTTATTTAAAATGCAAAACTTATCTCTGGGGCCAAAAAAAGCCGAACCGTAAACACATACCCTGGTCATAATCATAGTTTTGTAGTGAATCCTACGATAAACTACACTCACTGTCTTTAAAAAAAATAAGCAAGCGCACGAGTTCTGGCAGAACTTAATTGCTGGTTAGTCCTGACTTTGGCAGAGCACAGGCAGGCTAAGCATTGGGCTGCAGATGGTGCTGTTCCCTCACCTCTGCAAAAAACACGTACGTGCTCCAGAGCTGTTCCCTCACCTCTGCACACACGTACGTGCTCCAGAGCTGGACACCCACCACCACCCACACCCCAGTTTGCTCACTCTGGCCCAACAGTACAGAGCCCACAGCCACGGCCAGCAGTAGGACAGCACACGGGGAAAACCTGTGTCTCGTCCCTCTCGCCAGACTTGCAAAGTCTGGTGAATCCAATTTTAAGTCCTGCGGTCTGAAACTAACCTTTGGTCTGATAATCCACTCAGCAGGAAACATTTCTTGCTGTTCACTGAAATAAATTGTTCTTTGTTTCATACTCAGGGGTAGTTTTCTAGCTGTTTGCCTCTGGACATTGTTTTTTTTCAAACAACAGGCATTGCTAATACTACTCCATTTCCTAAAATCCCTTTACCATTTCAAACGCTTTTACTAAGTTACCTTTAAACAAGTCTCCCACACAAAATGAGTTCAACACACGACCTTTTCTTTTCCTCCTTGGATGCATCTTTAGGTTCATTCTTTAATTTCTCACCTGACCAATGCTCTAGATTCTACTAGTGCAACAACTTTGCGATTTGAACACACGTCCTACATTCCACCCCTCTAAGGCCCTGCCCTTCTACCTAAGCTTGGACCTTTGCAAACAACTCAGTTGTCCAATTAACCCATTGCCTTTGCAGACTATTTTGCATTTTGTCATTACAGTTCAATTGTTTCAGATGTCTCTGAGTGTCTCTTAATAAACTAACTTCACTTTAAAAAGTCTTTTGTATGGCTGTAAAATAAATATGCTGTTGCTCAATCTAAAAAACAAAACTCAATCTACTCATAAACCTTGTCCTTATATTACTCCTCTTATCCTACGCTGGATTTTATACAATGCATTCTAAAACTCTTCTAATCCCCAATCAGCAAGTATGTAAACTGGTGCATAATCTTACATGCACATAAAACAGTAGGAAAAAAAAAAATCCATGAGTCCTTTTCTGGATTTCAATAGTTGTGTGATATCTGAAACGCTGTTACTGTACAAGTGTAATCAAATGTCTTCAATATAAAACTCCTTATTTTCTGCCTTCTGTATTAAAATTAAATCTGATCTCTGTTTCGACTCATGTGTCTCAAATCTTTCAGAACTAATGGGCTTTCTGAAAGGTTCTCTTCAGCCAACCAACACTGGTCCAGTCACTCAGAATATCTACATGTCCTATTGTGATTATCCATTACCACAGCACTACCTTTACTTCTTAAACACTTGCACAGTCTTGGTGGACTGACTGTAAGTTTACATATTAGAATCAGTCCATCCAAGTGGAGCTCATACTATGTTGATTCACAACAACAGCAGAAATAGGTTATCTGCTAAAATAAAATAAAATCTACTCCATTATTGATACAATTTAAGGTCCTAAAGTGTTCATTTATCCAGCCAAATTTAGTATTTATTTCAACAAGGTAACCTTCATTCTACAGACAGTCCTCAGGATGCATGACAGACAGATGGCACGTGGTATGTCATGCAAGATCCCATTCAACTCTATGTATATTCCCAGCCCACTAATACTTCTTGCACCATTTGTGATTTTAATGCACAGCATGGCCATCTCTCTCTCCTCTATATGGTACTCTTTAAGTTCTTTTTTGTAGAAAACTATATAAAAATACATATAAATCTTAAAAAGACAACACACATTATAAAAGCCTACCTACCCCTCTATCATATATTCTGGTTGTTCGGAGACAGTACATAATACTGTCAAGTGTGGCTTACAATATGCTTAAAAGCTTGCCTTGTGACATTCATCCTGTCCCCTTTCTAAAATATTTTACCTACAAAGCATAAATAAGGATTAATAATGAAGCAATGCAAACCTCATCTTACAGTGTAGCCCACTGAATAAGAGCATTCTCACTTGAACTGTAGGATTGCTGCAGGTTGAAATCACTGATTTAATGAAAGCAGAAGCTTTAGTAAGTAACTTGCAAATGATCAGCTCTAAGACTCACAGATGAATGTTGTTTTTCCAGAGTACGACTGGCCCCTAGTCTGCTCCACTGTATTGGGTCAGGTGAGGTGATCTGTTCAGTATTTTTAGCCTTTCAGTTGTATTATTCTAGGGTAGCAGCCTGAGTTAGGCTAAAACCTGCCAGAGGTACTTCTCTAATTAATTCTTGAAAATTCACACAAAGGAAATTCTGCAGCGTATTGCATATAAGTCAGTGGTTTATTATGCTTACTTGATTTTCAAGGAGGGGGATTTTTCCTTACTAATCTTCAAATTAAATCTGCTTTTGTAAACTAACCTGCATCTCCTGACACACACACTTAGCCCCTGACCTCACAAAACACTTTTTCATCAGCCTCTGCATAACCATTGAGGACACAATATCATGTCAGTCTTCTGTTTTAGACTAAACAAACTGAACTATCACAATCTGTCCTTGATTTTCCAAGAAAAGTTCTTATCTTCTATAGCTTTGTTACAGATGCCTGAAAACTTCTGGTTGCAGCAAAGACCAGTTGTGCAGCCAAGTAGTGTGTCATGATCACACTCCCACAAGTACATGCACGTGTCTACAAAAATGCAGAATTACGAGCTGTCTCCTAAGCACCATTCTGGTCTACATGCAGAGTGTGGAGCTCATCCATAGTTTCTGGAGCTCTCTGGGCACAAGCCCACAGAGTCAAGTGCACATGACAGACCTGGAAACAACGTGGCAGAGTGAGGGCCATATTTGTTGCTGACATGACAAAAGGTGTAAGTCTAGAAAGGTACAGCTGCAGCATTAGAAAACCAAGAGCATCACAAGGATGAAGTGACAGAACTTAAATTCTCACTCGAGGATGTGGCACAGCAAGATAAGCAGGTGCTTGGATGCCATCTCTCGATGAAAATGAGATGAGTACCTGCTCACATGTGTGGCCTCCCAGAGCCATGTGGAATTAACAGCTGCAACTGTTGCTGATGGCAATATCCAAGCAAAACCGTATCTGGGATCCTTTCATTCAATTTTTGTGGGAGTAATCTGCTAATAAGATACCATGTGTTATATATGTTGCCTCTTTGTCCATCTGCTTTCGAAGCCCAGCTGTTACACAGTCTTCTCAGGGAAAGAAATTAGTCTGTGAGGTCTGCAGCTCCCCACTCTTCTCTTCTGCTTGGGAGAGAGGCATTATGCTTACTGTAACTGCAGACTCCCAGGAGTTCTCTGTCCTCTCAGAATTGTTCAATAGAATGATAAAATCTGAATCACTTCAACTAGTTTCTAGCTATTGGGTGAATGAAATCACACAACCAGAGTATTCTTTGATCTGTTCTTTCCTTCTCTGAACTTCACTCTCTTTTTCTTAAAATATGTTTTGTCAAGTTAGCATTTTGTAGACAGCAGGAATTCAGACTTTTCTACACACTTGATATTATTTCTCACTTTTTCCTCATTAATGCATCCATAGTTCTTCCTCCTTCATATTCTGACATTGCAGAACTATGGTTTACTGACTTCTTTATACAAATCTTTAGCCTTGCTGCCCTTATTTCCACTTCTTGCATGGCTCCTTTGTATTACACACATAACCTAAAAGCAGCAGTACAATCTATATGATGTATTCTATCTTTCATACCTCTCTGCAGCCTGCCTTTGTGCCTCCAACACAAGTGCCTTCAATGACTGCCAGATCTCCTGCATTCCTCCCTCTCCTACATTACTTCCCCAGGAGACTACCCCAGTTCTGTTGCTTAGAAGTTCATTGTTCACTTTTTTACTTCTCACTTCTCTCTGATTTGAAAGGTGAGCCTGGGATTTTGCAGTCACTTTGCTCTTAACTTACCTTCCCTTTTAAAATTGGAAGCAATCTCTCCCAATCAATCTAAACCAAAGCAGCAGTTTTGCTAGGAACTGTCTGAATCTGATAGGCTGAAGGTCTTTCTGGCTGGCACTTCTATCACAAAACTGGTCTACACCAGAGGCAGTCATCTCAGTTCCTGCAGCAGGCAGGAAAACAACAGCAAGTATGCCTGACCTATATTTCACATATACTTGGAGATGAGCTGAACTATGCCACAGAAATGTCTCTTTCTTGCACAGGCTATTGATGACACCTTTGTAGTTCAAATGCAGATTTTCACATCTGCTCTTCCTGTCAGTTATAATGATGACTGATCTTCTCTGTTACTACACATTCCTGTGCCCGCAACTTGAGTAACTGACCAAAACTCTACTGTCAATCTCCTTGTTCCAGTTCAACACCTCAGACTGACACCAACCTTCTGTCTGATCTCATCCATGGTCAAAGAAACATTGGTGTTCCAATTACACAGTGCTACTGTTGCTCTTCACTCTTCATGCTTCAAATTTGTCCTCTCATTTGCAGCCTTTGTGTCACCAAATGTAACTTATCCAAGATTAATTGTTTAAAGTATAAAAACTTAATGCTAGTAACATCAAACTCAGACAGTAAATCTGACTTTCACAGTTTCAAACTACTGAGGTACTCTAATTCAGGCTAAAGTCAATACACCTTCACTGCTGTGGTGAAACCCCTCTAGAGCTGTGTCCAGCTCCGGAGTCTTCAGCACCAGAAATACATCGACCTATTGGATTGGGTTGAGAGGAGGACCATACAAATGATCAGACAGATGAATACCTCCTCTGTGAAGCAAGGCTGAGAGTCAGGGTTGTTTAGCCCGGAGAAGAGAAGGCTCTAGGTACACCTTATTGTCACCTTTATATACTTAAAGGGGGCCTATACGAAAAACAAGGACAATCTTTTTTAGCAGGGCCTGTTACAATAGGACATGAGGTAGTACTTTTGAACTAAAAGAAGGTACATACAGACTAGATAGAAGCAGGACATTTTTGACAGTGAGGGTAGTGAAGCACTGAAACAGGTTACCCAGAGAGGTGGTAGATGCCTCATCTCTGGACACATTCCAGGTGAGATGGGACAGGGCTCTGAGAAACCAAATATAATGAAGCATGACCCTGGCTGACTGCACTAGACAACCTTTAGATGTCTCTTCCAGCCCTATCTATTGTGGTTTAGTGGTGGAGAAGACAATGTAAACAGTCAGACTTGATCTTGAAGGTCTTTTCTAGCCTAAACAATTATATAACTCTATAGGAGGTTTATGACTAAACATTGGAAGTTGTTTACTGTCTGGAGTCCACAGAATGGGACAAACACTACTCCCACAGGAGTTGATGGCACAGTTTCACTGGCCCCACAGGAAGATCAAGACAGAGTATTTCTAAACCAATACAGAGATGATTATTAAATGTGGATACATCAAAAGTGTATAGATAAAAAACCATAATCCCATGCATAATTCAACAATTAATTAAAATGCCAACACTTAATAGGAAATGGTAGAATTTTACATCTTCTGATCTCTAAGGAATAAATAATGCTAAGTACAGTCTTTTGAGTGCTAACTGCAAACAACAAATGCACAAAATGAGAATTAATTCTATATATTAGTATAGTAGTCTTAACAGTGCTTCTATTTCCCATACACCAATATAATGGTAAACTTAATTATCCTTATATTTGATCTTCCATATATGAGCATCTATATAAAAAAATTTACAACACTCAAATACCAAAATAAAAGGATGACAAAAACATACAGTCAACTGTTTCAGTAGCACTGCACACCACAAAAAATATCAGTGCACTCAAACTATCAGATATTTCATGCATAATTAATTCATTGGTTTCAATTACTCTCTTTCCTGATCCAAAGCAGTCATGAAGTCTGCATGCATTAACAGGATCAAATAAACTTGAAAGCTGTGATACAGTTTTTTTGCCTTGGATTGATTTATTTATTTCTTTGCAAAGAAGATTTTGTGATGCTGCTTATCGTCAACTCTATAAAACTGTACAATTCCTCCTTTTTCAAGTTCAACTGTTGCTTAATTTTCTTCATCATCTCATTACCTTCCTCCCTCACCTAAACTTTGATGTAACAACAAAAGCATTCTGAGTTTCCTTAATGATCTACCTTGCAAACAGCTATAGATTATATTAAGCAGATGAAAGATTCTGTGCAGTTTACATCCATGTGGAAGATTTTTGACAAATCCATATGCAATGTAGCATGAATAAACTACAGCTCTGCTTGTTTCCAGGGATAATAACAAAATCAAACACTTCTTCACACCATGAACTGATGATCTTCTCCAAGAGTTATTTTCCTGTATTTTTTAGAAAGAGCATGTGTCAAGGAAAAAAAATACATCAATTAGAATAATTTTAAACCCTTAAAGGCAAGTTTTTTAGGAAAAAAACTAAAATATTCTCCTGTTCACCAAGAAAAAAATAGGTCTTGCTGAACAGCTGGAAAACAAAACAGAGGAGGAAATACTAATACTCCAGCTGCATACAATGCCTAAAAGGAAGCTACATGCTGAGGCTGGAACTGCAATTTGACACAATTTGTTCCCAGCAAAGTTTGAAGCAACTATTGCAGCAACTATTCCTCCACTCCATTAACTAGGAGGAATACATTTAGAATAAACTAAGAGGAGTCATTTAGATGCACTAGTATATATAGAAATCTTCATCTCATTTTCAGGAAAAGAACCTCAAACAAGCATGTTAAATTGAGAGTTTTTTTAAAAACAGCCACTACTAACCTTAGCCTAGCACCAGGTGCCTTGTTCCTGAAAATAAATATAAATGTAAAGCTAAAAAGTATTTGTCTCTAAAGATGAGATAAGGAGCTTTAAACAACATATGATCTGTGTGGCTAAAACGCATATACTGCCAAGTAGTGCTATCTAAAATGATAGCTACTAGTGTCAGTGAAGTGACAGCTTTCAGTCTTCACATGCCATATGAGGAATGGCTCCTCTGTCATGAACTGCACAACTGTACATTTCACAAAACAGTAGACCTAAGCAGACCCTGTGCTGCCACAAGGATGCTCGGGAATCAATTCCTTCAAGTTTTTGTTCTGAATTATTCATTCAGCCTTTGCACAACAAAAAGCTGTGCTCTCTCCTGTGTGCTCCCACTGCAACAGAACACAGGATTTTGAACGTGGATCTAAAAAGCAGTTGATGCAAAAGCTTTTATAAACTACTTATAAAAACCTTCTTGCTCACAGGATCAAATACCACTAAACTAGGTGGGAGTGTTGATCTTGAGGGTAGCAAGGCTCTGCAAAGCAATCTGGATCAATAGGCCAAGACAGATTTAAGGAAGTTAAAAGAAGAGACTTCTACCCCACTGGCATGATATGCTGGCATCCAAATTTGTCCCTAGAAGCTCATACAATAGCAGGCCAGTCTAAAGTTCATTATCTTACCTTTCCCGCCCGTATGTCAACAAGAAATAAAAGATAACGTTTAAACTGGAGCCTCACCATCAGACATTAAACAGCAGCCTTAGCAAGTGCAAAGCTCTTATCAGTCCTTGCAAAAATCTATTATCAACGCAAAAGTAAAACTTCAGCATTTAAAAAATGTAATAACAGTCCACTTGATCTTAAACTGTGGAATTCAAAGATAACTTAAACAGCTGAATCTTGCAAATAACACACTATGTACCTGTCTCAAGATCATTTGCAGGAAATATTTCTGCAATGACTATGCTTCTAGTTTAGCAAAGTACACAATGACATGCTTAACTAGTCAAGGCATTTATCTTGCATGTTGCATTTTGATATAATACACACCTACCTGTATTGAATCAAACGCAGCTAAAGATGGGCAATGCAGAACAAAAGGATAAATATTTCTCATCCATAAATACAAGATTTAATTAGATGAGTAGCAGTATGCTTCTATGCCACCCCCCAAAATTATAGTAACCCTTAAAAGCATCATGCTACCAACTGAGAAAAAACTCATCCGAATATCTGCTGTGAAGGGATAAAAGACAGTTGATTTCCCAAAGACTGCAGAGCAGATTAAATAAAATGATCAAGGAAATGAACTAAACCAGCAGGAAAAAAAGAGACCTAAAGGGAAAAAATACTACTAATAACAATAAAGAAAAAGAGGACAGTGAAAATAAATAGGGAAGAGTAAAATGATAGAAAAAATATGAAAAAAAAATGCAAATGATAAAAAGAGTAAAATGATAGAAAAAATATGAAAAAAAAAAGCAATCCATCACCATGCTCATAGGAAAGTCCTGTCCACACACAGTCTGGTGTTTTCAAGAATCTCTCCTAATTGCCCATGATCACTTTCATCTTTTCTGCTTTTTGTTGAAGCCTACACAGTAACAGCCAAAGCACAATTACATTCTTTTTCAGACAGCAGAGCAAAACCACTTCCAGGACAAACTCCATCCCTCCCACTAAGGTAGATGGCTTTAGGGATATACATCTAGAAGAGTATCCTGTTACCTACCACAGAAGTCTGGAAAACCAGCTCAAAGAAAGCTATTGACATAAGCTGATTCACACTTGTTTTTTGGTTTTGTTTTTTTTAATGCAACAAGCCATTGGCAGTAAATGGCCAAACAGAAGTGACACACATTTTTGTTTGAATCTAAGGTGACTGAAAACTAGGATGTAAATTCAACTTAATGCAAAGACCAGGAGAGTTCTAGTGACTCAGCTAGACAAACACTCATTTGTGGTGCTACATTTTCTACATTCCCTCCAATATATAGTATTTTTTAAATATATCCTTGTGTCTTAACAGAGTGCATCTGAAGGTCTGGTTCTGACTTCTGTGCAAGTCACTGTTCTAGAAATAAAGCTGTAAGAACAGAAATTTGACAACTGTATCACCAACTGCTTTCAAACCGAGTAATTCCAAAAGATAAAGTTGAGCTGCCACATAAACTCCAAGCTAATGGAAGAGCTACAGTCAAACCGTACTTGTGTAAGTTAGCAACCCTTCATTTCTAAACTAAGCAAGCCAAGATGAAAAATCAAGGCCAGTGGTACATACAGGCACACATCTCCACCAGTCTGTATCTACCTCTACAATCACCACACTGAGAACTGTATGAAGATGAAAGCCTAAGACCACTGACCTTTGCAAGAAAGTCGAAAGGATTTAGTGGGAACTCTTTACCCCGATTTCCTCACAGGTTTAAAGCTTAAACCTTTTGTAAGCTACTCCAAAGAGGTTGACAGTATGGTAACAGTGACTGTGCATGTTTTATAAGTAATGGTGTACAGTAACAACATATTCAAACACTGCTCTTCAGTAAAGATAGGCATAATTTTTAACTTGTATTTAAAGGACTGCTCTCCAAAAAGCTTCAGATAAGCTTTTCTGTATCCCACAGAAAATTAAAACTGCATCTTTAACATATACCTTTAATACATAAAAAAATAGTAGTCTCTACAAACATGGCAACAACTACCCACAATTGGAAAAAAATGTCTGATGGTTAATCTGAAGACTATATTTTGCTGATGAGTACTGGCAATCTTCCTATGTGCTTTTTTCCTCTAATTTTTCTGAAGTACTCGATAACTGAGGCATTTCTTATAATACAAATATGAGCTAAAATCCAGAAGGGGAAGGCTGCAAATCTCCAGACTCTTGTCTTTTCCCATTAGCAGTTAGAAAGAGTTCTACGAGAATATGGGGCCACTTAGGTATTTTGTAATTACACTGAGGTGTCTGCATGGTGGGGGTCCTTGGAGCAGCTGTTTCTACACAGCATCCTTTGGATTTAGTAAATCCTTAAAGGAATACCTATTGGGATGTGTAGTATCAAAAGCCACTCTCTGACTCCAGACTCACTCTTCTCACAGAACGCTTGTGTGCTGCACAGATGTTGATGTCAGGACCATTGCTGATGGCTCACTCACGGTGGGAAAGACCCAAAGAACACTCTGAAAAAAGGATCTCTTGCTAAAGACAGAATTTGGATCAACTTCACATCCATGTCTTGTTGGCTCCTTACATCATGCCATTTACAAGAGCTACACAGGTTTCAAACTGATGTGAAATCAGAATTCTGCATCCTTTAAAGGTCTGTGGGGCAAAAAAATCCAGTGGATTTTAAACATCCCTGAAGCAATTCTGTTCTGCTTCTGTGTCCATTATTTCTCAAATAACCACAAAAGCAGTCACAAGAAGCAGAGAGATAATTAAGTTACTCCCTGAAAAAAAAAAACTATTTTCTCTTTATGCTCATATGTAAACAGATTTTTCCAACAGTCTGAACGTTATTCTCGTTAGCTGAATTTAAATGCTGGCAATTAGCAGATACATTTTTATTTAATGTGACTTTTACTTAAATTCAACCTCTGGGAAGAAAAAGAAAGGAAAAAAAAAAAATCAAAGCAAGTTATGTTAAGTAATTATACAATCTTTCTCCAGAGAAACATCTGGGCTACACAGTTGGCACTGAAGCAGCAGGTTAAATTTAGAAGTGAAAGGCCACACTGTGAAGGTGAACTCAGTTTTTAGTTCTCTGTTAACCAAAAGCTGTACATGTTGGGAAAATTATGTACTCTGTCCGTGAGGCAATGTTTACTGCTATTAAAAAAAATAATAATAATTATTATTTTCATCCCTAGAAAGCCTCTATTTTGAACTCATAAGCAGCATACTTATATCACACAATGATCTAGAGCTCTCCTTCTCAAGGTCAGTTCTCTTTCCCCAGAACTTTTTTTTTTTAATTTGCTTTATTTGTGATACTACAGTCATGACACTCTAATGCCAGCACAGAGTCCAGCTCTGTAGAAAGAAATCATGTCCCTTAAAACTTCGACTCACTTTAATTTCAAATTTAAATACTGAAATAGATCACCTTGGGATACTCAACAGCAGCATTTCAACTCCCCCATGACTCCTTACAGTACACGTATAAATCTCACCATTTAAGATCTTTCCCCATTATATGCAACACAGCTACATACTGAAATCAAACATTTAGTAAGAGACAATCCATCATCCAGACATCACAAATATCAACTGACCTTCATGAGATGCTGATTGATCCATTTTGTGAAGGTCTTCTTTTGAACTTTGTCTCGCTCATCTGGAGGGGAAAAGAAAAAGAGCAGGGTTAATGGCTCTACAAGTCAAGCAGATGACTATGATTTTTTTATTGAGAGCTTTATAAAGTTAGCATTCCAATGAAGTTTAAAAACAGAATGGCCTAAAAAAAGCTCTGGAACATCTGATCAGAACAACAGCACACAAATGTTTTGTTGCAGCATATCACAGTATGTCACAAGAAGGTGTTTCAAGAAGAAGATGTAGGTGAGCTCCTGAAGGGCAAGAACCCCCTGGTACCACAGCAGCATTACTAATATAAATGTAGATTCCTAGGAAAAGTCAACCATTCCCAAAAGTGTACTAAAAAGACCCCGACAAAATTTTAAGAGCTATAACTACTACTTAAAACATCTAAAATCCAAATAATTATTAAAGTATTTAGCAAAAAAAAAAACAAAAAAACCCAAAACCAAAAACAACAAACCTCTTACTATATGAAAGCTTTTATAATAACAATGCTTTTTGACTGGAGTATCACCCTTGTTCCAACATGCACAGATGAGCTACAGCTTCAGTCAGAAAAAGGGCTGTCTTTTCCTTAATCCTCTATAAAATAAACAGGGATGTCCATTAACCCACATATAAGACCCAGTCACTACCAGCAGTTTGCTCCCTAAGTGTGGCACTGCCCACAAAATATTAAGAAGAAACAATAAAGGCATGGACTCGGGGTACAAAACACTCACATTACAGATGGAAGTATGTTCTTGTATTCTACTGAGCCACATTAGAGAAACACTTAATACTCACTCCAGCAAAAGAGTTAATTTACCTCCAGAAAGCTATGTATGGTCACTAGCCAGTACAACTGCTACAGACCCCATTCACAGTCCTGAAGCTCCTCAGAGAAGGAGCTGCAGTGCATTAGGACCAGAACCATCTGTGTAAGCCTAAAATAGCAAGATCCCTTAAGACCCTTTACAACAAAACTGCAGCTGGTTCATTGACTCAGGTTATTTGTACTGTGGCTGAGAATGAGAAATGAGCTCAGGTAACAAAACAAGACCCCTTCCACAGCTAGTGCCATTGCTAGATGACTCAATCGGATCCTGCATTTTACATAAAAAAAATACTGTTTTCAGAATGGTCAAAAATAGCAAAAGTAATTGAAAAATTCGCAGCAGGTCCATATTCATGGGCTTTCAAGTCTCTGGGGTAAATGATGTGAGATTATACAAGCATCCATCCTGGACCAAACAGAGCACCATGTGCTGCTCACAACAGTAGTAAAAAATGAGTATTCAAGAACAAATGCAATATCAAAGCAAGGAAAAACCACCAAAGCCTATATGTACTCCTTCCTTATGTGACTCACAGACATTCTACATGCATGTAAGAGTCATAGAGGCTTTTTTACTTGTTATTTTTTTTAATCCTTTTTTTAACACACCTGCAACTTCTGCAGTCACAGTTCACTGTGGCAAAGAGTTCTTCATGTAGGATATGTAGTGTACATGTACATTCAGCTCTGTACAGAATACCTGCTGTTCCCTAAATGCCTTTTCCCATGCCACACAAGATCTTCCAAGTTTCTGGCTTATGCTTTTTTCCCCACTTCACAGCTTCATACCCTCTTATGCTAGTCAAGGACCCAAAAAGAGGAATAAGAGATGAACTGAAGAATAAATCTGTGCTAATGAAAATAATTTTAAAAACCAACACACAGAACCCAAAAAGAACACCAAACAAGAAAACAAAAACCAGACCACTCAACCCAAAAACACCTGCCTGCTGAAGAGAAGTTTTTTTTGCTAGATACACATTCCCCTATAGCCTTTGCCTAAGCAGGACAGCATTTCCAACATCAGTTATTTATACAAATATAGCAGAAGCTCTGGTTTGGTACAAGCAGAGAACAAGAGACTCTCAGAAAGAAAAGAAATCAAGAAATACTTTCACTTGTAACTGTTTCATTATGGGTAGTTGTTTTAAAAAGAACACAAGTTTTCCCAACAAGCACAAAGTGTCTTTTCTCCTGAGACAACTTCAGCTAGTTTTGTCAAACTACTGCAGAACTTTCAGAGTTTAGGAAACGCTACTTTGAACACAGTGTGGGGGAAAAAAACAAACAAACAAAAATCCCCCCTTCAAAACAAAAAAATCCCACACTTCTTGCATCTTGCTAAAATTTTCAATCACCACTAATTTCGAATCTATTTTCAATTTAAATGCCAAGATACATAAGCCAAGAGAAACTACGATTCCTTTTCTTTAGATATACATCATATAAACACCTGCTGGAAAACGCTGTACCTGAAGTACACAAACGTGTAATATGAAAAGCTGTCATCTGTCACATTGTGAAAAACACCAGAATGAAAGGGAACAAAACTGACAAAAACATCCCAACCAAACAACAAAGCCCACCAAACCCGTGGTTTTTAACTTAAAATTAAAAAAAAAAAAAAAAATCCAGAAAAGCAAATGCACACTAGGAACGAAACACAGTACAACAGTATTCAGCAAGCTATAACTCAAAGCAGAGCCCTCCACCCCCACGATGAAGCAACGACAAAACAGGCAGCTGACTAGGAAAGAAATCTCCAAACTAAAAAATAACCCCACTGCAAGGGTCTGTAGAGAAGTTCCTGCAGGGAGAGCTCTGCTCTCTCCTCGAAGCAGCCCTGTCAGCTCAGTGCCGGGCTGCGCTACTGACCCGTGCAGCACATGAACTCCACCAGCTGCGCGCTCCAGGCTCCAGTCCGCTCCATTACCAGCGCAGTTTCTCTCTCCGCCTTCCCGAACTTCCCACTTTCCTCCCTTGCCCGGGCAGAAAGCGCGGCTGCTCCCAGCTGCTCCAGCGGGGGGCGCCAGTGCGGCTCGGGACGCAGTCCACGGGAGTCACGAGGGCGGCTCCCTGAGGGAGCGGTTGGGGCTGGGCAGGGAAAGGGCTGCCGAGGGGCAGCTGAGGGAGCTGCGCCTTGGGCTGGAGGGCAGGAGGGTGCTCGCTCTCCACATCTAGCTGGAAAGAGGTCGGAGGGATGTGCGGGCTGGTCTCTTCTCCCTAGTACCAGGTGGTAGGGTAAGAGGGAAGGGCCTCAAGTTTCTTTCACAGAGAGGGTTTGTCAAGCCCTGGAACAAGCCACCTGGGCAAGTAGTGAAGCCACCAACCCTGGAGAGATTTAAAAGACCTGTAGAGTGGTGCTTAGGAACATCATTTAACGGTGGACTTGGCAGTGCTGGGTTAACTGTTGGACTTATCTTAAATGCCATTTCCAGTCTAAAGGATTCTGTGGCAGAAAGTAGCAAGTTCCCTTTTCTAAAACGGCAGGAGCAGCAGCCCAGGTCTCATTTAAGTAACACAGCTATTGAATAATGTATTTCATGTTGTGGCTATATACTGAGCATCAAGCTCTGAAGACAAAATTCATTTCACAATGGGTTTTCCTCTGGTATTTCTAAAAATCCTCCTGCAAACTATACGTCGGTATCTCAAATGTCAAACTCAGAAAAGAGGGCATAATTAATGTAGGAGCTCTCAGGAAAATACTTGTTTTATGACGCTCATCCAGAATCACCAAGCTATATAAGCAAGAGGGGACAACCCCAATTTTCTTCTCAGTGCTGAGGTGCCTTATCTAGTGCCCCCATGTCTCTCCCAGTTACTCATTCTCGCTCATAAAATAAGAACCAGAAGACATCAAATGAACATATCACAATCTGAAACAGTCTTTAGAAAGGTAGTCTCAGTTCAAACCAGTCTAGTTTGTCAAGATAAAACTACAGGGAAGGGTTGAATAACCTTATTAACATTATAATCTACTGTCTTTCATATCATTAGTGGGTATTCTTAATTATAGCTGGGTCTAAATTATCCCTGTCTGTAGGACTTGGATATCAATCAAAACTATCTGAAACAAGGATTCTGTCAATTCTACCTATGTTATAAAAGATAGGATTATCCTCCATCCTAGGTAGTGTCCCAAATAAGATAAAGTCAGAAATTAGTAAAAGTCTATTATCTAGTAAATGTAGGAGTATCAACCATGCTATGAACTGTGTGCTAGCTTATCCAGCTTTCATTAAGACATACAGCTTTATGAAATCCTATGACTTCCAATAATAAAGGTATACATAACCTTTGTGCTATAAAAATGTCAGGGCTGTATAACCATCCATGTTTCTAACAAAATTAAAGTTATGGCAAGGTCTCATAGAGATGCTAAAATATTTCTGAAAAAAAAAAAAAAAACTTAGGGGGTCTCCTACGGGGATTTCTGTATATTCAGCCCAAATAGTCAAGATAAACATTACGTCTGCAAGGGTTACACTTCCCAGAGCTGCTTTTGTGGATCCTGTACTTACTATATGAGAAGATGTACAGGAAAACAGGGAACTCCCAAGTTATTCGCAACAGTTTCTAACTTCAACAAAAGAACTCCACCACCACATTGAAAACAGACCTTTGTGAAACACTTAACAATTTAGTGAACTAAGTATGTATAGAGTTGGTCATGAGAAGTTAGCTTCTCAGCTAAATGATCTCTAAGTTCTCGTTACCATCACTACCCAAAGTCCTGGGGTAAACATGAGTTTTCTCAGAATAACTTCCCCTGACAACTAAGCTTTTCCAAACAGCAAATTTTGTTACAGATAGTGCTTTATGTTTTATATTTCAAAATAATAAGTAATATATTTTGATATATAATGGTACTATTCTTAAATCAGCTGTTCTTGAAGAGCAAGAGACACCTGTCAAAATTAAAAGCAATATTTTATAATTTAACACATAAAATATTTTATAATTTAACACCACTGTCACTTTCAAAATTTGATGAGCTTCTTCTTGGATGTATGAAATAAGAACTTGGAACTTTTCTTGTTTATGACCCTGTTGGTGTTCACATATCAGGACAGCTTGGGGAACAGCACCAGCAGTTTACAGGAGCTTGCACTGGAGACAGCATCCCATTAATTCTTTATTTCAGATGGACTGAATGGAGGCCTTGGTATCCAAAAATAAAATAAGAGGATAACTGGAGACAGACTGGTAAGGTACACAGTTTAGACAATGCAGAGGAAGAACAACAATAAGGCCATGAAACATGGAAGAGACATGGTCCACATGTGAGAAAGAGACATTTTGTATGTAGACAGATATAGATCTATAGATACAGGAGTCAAGATAGTGAAATATTGCTAAGAGAATTCAGGATGGACATAATGATGACATTTCATCCTTGTTAGGGTGAAAGAAGAAAAAAGTTATATATCCAACTATCCAAAAAATGCAAGTAAAAATGAATGCTATTACGTATTAGTAATTAAGGCACAAACTCTTGAAATGCCTTAAAAAACAATGGAAAACAAAACCCCACTCGATTCCACTCAAGTAAAAATTCCTTCATTTCTCTTTCCCACATACTGCCTCTGTTGCTACCAGTTCCTCCTTTGAAGCTTTATAACAAGCTTCAATTCCAACTGAACAGGCTCACAGATGTGAGGATTCAACTACCACTGAATTGTTACACACACACACAGAGGAGCATAAATATTGCTAACATTACATATATACAAATGCAGCTTCTCAGAAAGTCAAGGCACAAAATGCTCCTTTGTCACTATGTTACTCCCAGAACTCTGAAACCTGACAGATGCAGAGCCAGTGCACACATTAGAATATTGAGGAGTCCACTGTTATCAGCAACCATAAAAATCTACAGTGAAGTGTTCACAAAGAAAATAGTTATAATTCATGTTTAAACTCTATATGAAATGGTTGTGTTATGGGCTGATGTTCCCAACACTCTCTGAAGTATTTTTAGACACAAAGCACACAAGGATGGGAAAAGCACCACTAGATCCTTCTTGTACTTCTATCAAGGTTAACAGCTGCTGTCAGAGAAGGACACTGGTGGGGATAAACTCTGGGCTTCCTTCCACAATATGCCTCACAGTCAACTGCTACTCTCACGAATAGAAATATAGGGCAACTGTCATCATCTGACCTGTATTTTTCCAGAAAATGTATCCCACTTAGTTACTGACTGCTTGAAGTCTGCATTGATGTGGTCAGGTTCTTTCAGAAGAGTGGCTCCTCTTTTGCACACTCTTCTGCTATCAGGCTAGCCATCAACTGTTACAAAGCTTCCTTTTACATGTCAGGTCACACACAGTAATGGAAGCAATTCAAATTTACTGCTATCCTGAGGTCTGCATTGTTAATTTAACTAGAACTTAACTATGAACCCCTCTTTAGGTCTTCTCTTGTTTATTCTGGTTGCTCCAATTATTCTGTATTCTGTAAGTCTCTCTCCAGTTTCCTTTTCTCTGAAAAATAAACACATTTATTACACACTACAGTGAAAGGTCACATATGCTGTTGCTCTGACTAAAGATGAATCAAATTTTTGCTCACTCTGTGGACTACACATATCAAGAGCTCATGAACTAGAAATTGTGCAGTTTTCCTCTAATTACAGCCAAATAAGACCAAATTCAGACCTCAATGAACTTAACAAGTAAAAGCAAGTCAAGGCTTCATAAAATTTATGTCATTATGGTTCAGCTTTCACAACAAAGACAAACAATGGTTAGAAGCTTTGGTAGCATTTTCAGTCAGACTATTTTTACTTCTCTCACACAAAACAGTATTGCAAATTTTACTTGCCAAGTGAGTTCTTTGAGTATGCATTTAGCTATAAAAATGCAAATGTTTTAAGAGAAAATGTCCTAGCAAGCAGAATGTGAACTAAATTCAATGAGAGACTTCAACATGCCAAAGACTGGGAAGCATTCAATTCTAAAAACCTTCAGGAAAACATATTAAAAATGACAAAACCCCAAAATAAACTGGGAAACTTCAGCCTTCTATTTTGCATTATATCCTGTCATTCCTTCAGTGGGCTTCCCAATGAAGTTGTCTTGACTGCAACAGCTGCAAACAGAACCCAAAGATAATGCCCTTTCAGCTATGTTTTACCTAATGCACAGTTGTTCACCCAGCTCTAGTGACCCATTTGAGCACCTCTCAACCTCACAAGTGAAGCAAGTGAGAGAGAAGATTTAAAAATCTTACTGAAGTTGAAATGATGTTATGTGGAAGTGTACGTCTCTTTGGAACTCTGCAATCATTATATCAATATCCAGATCATCTCTTTGATTTATATGTCTGTTTATTAAACCAGACCACAACATCTGAAATTAATTGTTTTGGTATGCTAGCAGTATATGTGCAATGAAATTAAAAAGCTTGCAAAATAAACTAAGTCTTTGGTCAGATCTAAACTGCTCTGCCTTTGGCTCTTGTAAAATGCTTTGCAGAATACAAAGCTCTGTAAAGTCTGTTGCTACCCGGCTGTAGAATGAAACCCAACATTTAGAAACACCAATCTGTCAACTGATTAGAGGAAAAGGTTTGTCTGGAATCCGGGAGCTCAAGCTGCTCACGTGGCTTGGGTGGTGCACTTGCCTCCCAATTCCAAAACAAAATCTCAGACTCCTGCTGACAAACTCTGGACACTCTTTAACAGGCTACTTTGTAGCTTTGGGACTACTAGTAAAAGGTACATCAGATCATACATGACAGCATGAACGTCTTGATTGTAACATCAACCTTCCTCATCCTAACCCTAAAGATTGATACCAAGAGGTATTTGCACAATGTTCTCTGTTACCACCATAGCTCTCTAGACAAAACATAAGACTTCTTATTTTTGGAGGTCAGTGTTAAATCATAATTTCAGAGGAAGGGGCAAATATAAAATAGCCATTGACTTCGATAACAGCTAAGGCCACCTCAAAAACCAAATTAATGACCACATGCAGACAAAACCACCAAAAATATCTCAACCCCAAGAATGAGCGGCTTACCATTTCCATTTGTGATATTCCTTAGCACTCCACATCTCAAACCTACCAGATGCAGGCACACATGAAACACCACCAGGCAATATAGAAATGCTTTGTGCCCTTAAAACGTTCAAAATTTTGCTAATTGCACACCCATCTGGCTCAGAAAGAAACTGCACTCATCACACTGTCACTTTTTTCTGCTATTAATGCCCATCTATGCTTGAAGTAGGAAGAATTCAGCTGGCCTGTGCCTGAAACGTGCCTAAAACATGCCGGGATAGCTCAGCTGCAGAACATCTCAGCACGTTTGCCTGGCTTTACTATCCTGTGCAGAGGATGTTACGTACATCTTCCACTGCTGGAAGAAGAACTAACTTTCCAATACAATTTACAGGAATATACTTTATGGATTCCCACACTGGCATGCAAAAAATATTGTTCTTTGACTGTGTGCACACATCAAACCCAGGAGGAACCCCAAGAGATGGACAAGAAGCTCAACAAGAGCTGGCAGTGTGCACTTGCAGCCCAAAAAGTCAACCAGATCCTGGGTTGCATTAGAAGAAGTGTGGCCAGCAGGATGAGGCAGGTGATTCCCCCTCTACTCCACTCTGATGAGACCCCACCTGGAGTACTGCGTCCAGTTCTGTAGCCTATATTACAAGAGGAATATGGACATGCTGCAGCATGTCCAGAGAAGGGCCACGAGGATGAGCAGAAGGCTGAAGCACCTCTCCTATGAGGACAGACTGGAAGAGTTGGGGCTGTGCAGTCTGGAGAAGAGGAGGCTCCCAGGTGACCTTATTGTGGCCTTCCAATATCTGAAGGGGGCCTACAGAAAAGCTGAGGAGGGTTTTTTTAGGCTATCAGGTAGTGACAGGACTAGGTGCAATGGAGCAAAGCTGGAGATGGGGAGATTCAGATTTGATATGAGGAGGAAGTTCTTCACCATGAGAGTGGTGAGGAGGCCCTGGAATGGTGAGGCCCAGGGGGGTGGTTGAGGCCACATCCTTGGAGGTGTTTAAGGCCAGGCTGGATGAGGCTCTGGCCAGCCTGATCTAGGGTAGGGTGTCCCTGCCCATGGCAGGGGGATTGGAACTAGATGATCCTTGTGGTCCCTATCAACCCTGAATGATTCTATGATTCTATTCTAAATGCTCTCAAAAGCTGCTTTTTCTAGCAGTCCATTAATGTGTGCTCAAAAAGGTTTAGAAACATACATCAAACAAGGGTCCCAGCCCCTGAAAGTTTACAGTTCAAGTGTTAAGCAAGAAATCAACAAACAGATATAGACACCAGAAGAGAAACTCCAGGCAATAACCAACAACACAGGTCACCTGTATGCCTGCTCCATTTAGGGAAGAAAAAAAGGCAATACAGCTTTTGACTTTCCTATTTTTGCTTTCAAAAACTGTCAATAACCAATTCAGATTCACCTTCTAATGGATTTGCTTTCTTTGTGCAGCCTTCTCCACCCTCAAGCCCTATAACAGGACCAGTGCCCAACTACTGCAAAAAGCAGAACTCTGCAGACAGTAGCAAAAAACACTGAAGAACTGTCATAAAATACTTGGGTCTTCAGTTCAATTAATTTTTAAATGTTACTCGATTTCTGCCTTTTATATGAGAGAAGACCCCTGTAAAAATGTAACATGCACCTATGAACACACAAGAAAACAGCACGTAGTCATAAATAATCAGTGTCAGCAGACATTACTGCGTCCTGCAAGGCTTGCCATTAGCACCCCTTGGCTTGTGGTTATATCACTTCTTTTCAGATTACCACTCCAACCACAATGTAAACTAATTTTTAAAAACAATTTTGGCATTTGGTTGCTGGTTGGTTTGAGGTTTGGGGTTTTTTTTGTATTAAGGGTTATTTTTTGCTTTTTTGTGAGTGATGAAAGAGGTTTTTATACAAATTAAAAATGGGCTTCTAAAATGTCAGATGACAGCTTTGATATTTTAAAATGTTGATGTGAGCTTTAACAGAAATCCCACACTGGAAAGATGTGCCTAACAAAACAGCAAAAGGCTTATGAGACTAAAGCCTATGTCATCAATTCAGTGCAAACTCAGGTCAAAGCAATGACCAGCACTGCCCAAAGAAAACAGCAGTCCTTTTCCTCAAGCCGCTGTAAAGCAATGGGGATCTACACAGGTTCTGTGTATTTCTGGACTTTGACTGAGTCCTCCTGTTCTCTTCCTCAGAGAAAAAGGCAATGGATACTTTGCAAATTCATGAAAAGGTACTGAGAGAAGGAAAGAAGACCCAGAATATCAGGGTTTCTTTTGCAAGCTCCAGACTGCTGCAGAACATGAAGAACTGGAGGAAGAGCAGCAGCGTTTCCCTGGGGGACACATGCTCTGAAGAGCCCAGTTTACACTGTCTTTTCCTCACTATAAGCTAAGACTATGGAATTTTAATGCAGTGTACAAAGTGGGTGAACATAGTAGCAGACTTGGAAGAAAGGTGGAAAAGAGAGGATATGGACAGAGATTTTGGGTTGCTGCATCAGTAATTCTTGCTCTCCCTCTACCTTCACACATTCTGATGCACTTACATAGTAAAGATTAATTTGGTTTGCATGTGGTCTCAAGACAACCAGAACAAGAATCACAATCACTGAGTATTAAAAAAAAAAAAAAATCATCTCATCAGCTGATGTTTACAACCCAAATGTGTAAGATACTGCTCCTCATTCATCTCCACCATCACACTCACACATTGTTCTCCCTTCTGTTTCAAGAACAATAAAAGATTCTCCCCCACAACAAAGGAATATAAAAATAGTTATTAGCATGCTTTCTGTGTGGCAGGAAGAGAGAGTGCACACTTTGAAACCGCTATCAGACTCTCAGAAATGCAATGACAGCTTGCATTATAAAAAAGGTACAACATCAAAAAAAGTATCCCAGCCAATTTCATTTAAATACTTAGGCCAAAGAAAATGATTTATTTTTAAAACAAGCCTGTAATGATTTGGACATGTCACTGGCCACTCTTCTTGAACACCACACAAATCCAAAGCAAATGCTTTCACTGAGGTGAATGGTTAAAAGTGCATTTTGGTTTTCACAAGGAGCTTGTGGAGTTGTATCTCACTTCACAAAGACTTCTTAGCAAAGTAATTTTTTCATTTATGTAAAAAGCCAGTTGACTGAACTGTCATGTTGAGATGTACAAAATTATGTTGAGTAGAAAAATAAGAAAATTATTTACTTTAAAACTGACATGTGATTGCTTTACATAAAGAGTATTGCTATAAGGAATACAGGATTGATAATCAATACTCAGCTTTAGAAACACTTGAAAAAGGATGCAACTGGAAACAACATGCTACATGGAATAGAGAAAAAAAAAGCCAACAAAAAACCACCTACCTGGCCAGACAGGTGGCCCCCACCAGCAAATCCTCTTTCCTACCTTAAAATTCTTACTCTAGAGAGTCTAAAGCACACAAATTTGAATGTTCGTCCAACTTTTGCATCTTTTTATTAATCACGGACTTAAAATACCTAGTGTCACAGTCTATATCAAAATGTACCTCTAACTTTCACAGAGAGCTGTGAAGTTTTCTTTGTGCTTTGAGACAATCATAATTTTCATGCTCTTTATGAAAACACATACCATTCTTATGCTAATAAAAGAGGTAAAATTACATCATCTCCCTATGTGGCTACATTGTGTTTTTAAGTTAGAAATGTTAAATTATAAAGCTGCAAGATCATGATATAGAGAATGGAAGAACAGTCCTAATTCAGTCACATAAAAATTATCTTGAACTAATTATCACTCTTTGTGAAAGTGGATTTCCTCAATTAAAATAACATTTAATGATCCATTTCCTTCTCCTACCTATGGCATCATAGGAAGGAGTAAATACAGTGCTATTTACATGATGCATGATAATAATGTAAAGATCATTGGTCACCTCCTGAGATAGTACTAAAGCTTCTACAACTAGAGGTCAGTAGGGCTTGGGATCAGTGTTAGTGCAGGCACTCATTTATTTCTTAAACTTACTAACCCCTTAAATGTTCCTTCCTGCCTGATCTATCTGCACTGACAGAGACAGCCTATTAGGGATTTAACTCTGTGGTGCAGGCACCAAGGTAATGCTGCAGGACCTGGGACACCTTTGCTCTTCTGATCCCCCAAAGTCTGGGAGGCCTAAACTCACCTGCATATATGCCCTGTTCTCCTTTACCCACACTCAAAGGTCCACAGGCCTGTGATGACTTCATGTTACTGGCAGTTCTATGATGCCTCACAGATAAGAGAAGTGCCACCATGGATAGAGATTTTAAGGTTTCAAGGAGATGAACGGGTGACTTCTGAGAAGTCATTGTCATGCATAAGGAGCAGCAACATAAGAACAACGAGCAAAGTGAGTTTTGAAAACGTCACTGAAGAACAAGAAAACTTAAGGAATGAGAAATGATAAGGTAGAGAGAGCCCTGAGTGGTACTGAAGATAAAGACAAGAAGCTTGTACACTTTCCAGTTGAAGAAGTGGATTCCAGGACACCAACATAGGAATATGATGATTTTAGTAAAATTATATGTTGAAATGACCAGTTAAGCTTGGCATCTGGAGTAACATAAAGATGGATCTTATGGCAGTCAGGACAAGACTTTGACATCTCTGGAGGGCAGCTTATGCTACATGCACAGAGAGACAGGCAAGGTTTCAGACACATTCTGTAGTTATACTACAGAATAAGAGCCTGAGAGAACAGTCATGCTCTCAACATTGGGAAAATAAAAATAAACAAACACATAAATGGTGGTTAAACTTGAGTACGTTTCTTAATCAATATGACAAAGAGTTTAATTTTGGTTGTATTTCATCCAACAAAAGGCCAAGGCTCACAGGAGATACTTTGTTCATATTATGTCTCTAGGTAGTTTTCAGAAATTCCTTTTCTCTTCTATTTACCTCTACTTTTTACAGCATAACCACATTTTGTGCTGTGTCATGAGCAAGACCTTTCTCCCAACTCTACAAATAAAACCAGCAGTATGCTCCAGAAACTGAGCAAAACTGTGGGCTCTGTTACAAATGGCCATCATCTTTTATGTGGCCAGCTTTAACTGTCTCCTCATATATGACCATAGGAGCATGCAAAAAGCAAATGCTGGCTAATCTTCTGCATTCTAAAATTTAGTAAAGGATTTCTGAATCTTATTTGAAGGACATTACTTCATTTAACGCCATAAGGTAGAGTAACTAAAATATTCTTCAGAATTACATGAATTCTACTTCCAATCCACTTCATATCCTTTGTTGTCATTAGTCTTAATTATTAAGTTAATGGAATATTTTCAGTTAAAGTAAAAAATCAATTAAGTTTTGTTTCCAGACAATATGTACAGATAATAATTTTTTTAAAGGACAAGTAAGGTTTCATTATCTGAAATGATTGTGCTCACAAATTGGGTATACATGAAGCCAGATTTTGAAGGGTCTTACCCTCCAGATCTGGAGGCATACAAAGGTTTCTCTATTTTGTTGTACCTTTACACTATACTTTCACTCCAACAAATTCAAGTATAAACTTTACCAATACACAAGTTTGCTTGCAAAAAATCACTGTACCAAAGAAACATCAAAGATCCTTCTTCTGGATTTAGCTATCTGGCTGTAAGTGTAAAAGTACTCAGATTTCACACTAGCACACTTGTATAATACCTTTCTTCTGGAAGGCACTGTACTCATTTAAGGAGTTCCACCTTCTTCTTGCTCTGAAATAATTAAGCCTTCTGAATCTTCCATTTCCAAAAGCTTCAAAAGTTTTTCTGGTCAAATTTTCAGTTACATTCTTACTCTTGTGTTTTAAAAACCATACTCTATATTCTCAACTCAGCAAAATATAAATTATTCACTAAAAAGTTGTCAGCCAATTCTCTTCCCACAGGACTAAAAATATGCATACACTGATTTCAGTGGTGACTGGTTTTCTTCAGTCCTGTAATTTGAACTTTTGTTATATTTAATCTCATTGGAGGAGGAGGATGGAAAATAACAGAGAATTCCAGTTTTCTCTCAGAATGCTGAAATATATTAACAACATACTTCAAGCTTACAAACAAGAATTATTTTGTAGATAGACAGAAATAATTAAAAAAATTAACAGTATGCAAGTATTTCAGAACACTCAGAGGCCTGGGAAGAATACAGATTGAACTGTAACTTGATTACACAAATCACCACTAACTTTACCACTGTGATGACTTCATTTTGTCTTTGCCACACTTCCTTTAAATCTTTAAAATCTATTTTTTAAAATAGGAGGTTTGTATTATAAGGAGATGAAATAAAACCTTAAGAAGTCTAACTCTGAAGCAGAGATCAAACGTGCAACAGGGACAGCGTAACAGTAAGAACAGCAGGCTGAGTGACATGCCACCTGCCTGTCCCAGGAGGAAGGATTGATTACGACCACCAGGATTGCAAGACCAAAACTAAACCTCTCTGTCCAAGTTAGGATGTATTTTAGTCTTTGCAAATATCACTGGACTATAAATGGAGTTTGATTTCTTTAGGTTTCTTGGTTTTTTGCTGTTTTTTTTTTTCAATTGCAATACAGAATTAATAGAGTTTTCATACATGAGAGATTTAACATCCTAAAAGCCAAACTCTTCTGCTAACAAAGACAGATCATGAAGCCTCATAAACCTTGGTTAGCTCATAACCTGAAGAACTTGCACACTGAGACACACCAGCCAAGTGGGTCAGTGATCAAGGAAGATCCATGGCCCACAAAGTTGACAGACAGAACTGACAAAAGGAAATCAGGTGACAGGGACAATCACAGAGGAGGAAATAGGCTCTCAAAAGAGCCTACAGCAGGTACGCAAAAGGAAACAAGGTGGTGTTCAGCCACAGAGGAGATCTGCCCTCTCACTTATGCTGTTGTTACTCAAATAGGAAGGAAACAGCACTAGACAGCCAGGTGAACAGTTACCACAACAGAGCCAGACCCATGCTCCTGAAAACCAGGAGCAAACTTCATTGAAGGTTAAAACTCTGTTCTCTCATCTGTCACCATGATAATTAGGGACAAATCAGTCCTGTCTTATTTGTCTTGGCTGGTGTGTCTCAGTGTGCAAGTTATTCAGGTTATGAGCTAACCAAGGTTTACGAGGCTACATAATCTGCCTTTGTTAGCAGAAGATTTCGGCTTTTAGGATATTAAATTTCTCACGTATGAAAACTCTGTTAATTCTGTATTGCAATTGAAAAAAAATAAAGCAAGAAACCTAAAGAAATCAAACTCCATTTATAGTCCAGTGATATTTGCAAAGACTAAAATACATCCTAACTTGGACAGAGTTTTGGTCTCGCAACACACATAAGAAACATCACAAACAGAGTTCACTGGGCTAAAATGACCAACATGCTGACACAGGCAGGGCTAATCCAGCCAGAGGGTGTAAGGAAGGACATAGGAGATCAGGTCATGGCACCTGCTTACATAGGTCAACTACTGAGCACTAAGCTCCTTAGCTCCACTGTTATTACCCAAACTACCTTAAGTAAAAGCAAGCTCAGGTTTCTACAAAGGGAGTTCCTACAAGTCTCCCAGTCCTTTAAAGGGGGGAAGGGTTCGTTTTTTTCAAGTGAAGAGCCCAATAAGCTTCAAATAGTTACTGTCTGAGATAAAAGGATCAAATTAATTACTGCCTGAAATTGCTGAAACGAAGTAAGATACAATCTGACCAGTCACAAGAGGGTGAAGATGCTGACAAGATGCAAACTGCTTGATTTTACAGTATTGCAGTAGGAGTACAGCTTGACACGGACAGAAATTTATTTTAAACTTCATGGGATTCTGTTAACAACTGACTAGTTCTACACGTCGGGTTTGTTCTGCACACGATGCAGCAAATGCAACCTCATTACATTTGCAGTCTTTCAGGTAAGGTGTAGCAACAGAGAAAAGAACAGACCTGATTAAATGTTCCACTTGGAAACAATGTTTTCTGCTAATAAAGGAAATACAAATGAAACTTCTCTTTGGCAAAGGTGCTCCCATGAACTGCATACGGCCTTGATACAGTAAAACTCCAAAAGATCTTTTGGAACTATCTCCATACCAGAATGGGCCTATACATTTCTTACACCTACATAACCTCAAGGAATAACTGATTACTGAGTGGCATGAAAGAATACTAGATCTGCAGTTACACTGACCAAAAAAAATGAAACAAGGAGGTAGTTGGGGCAGATGCTGCAGCCATGATCCATGACTTGTAAGCCAGTAAGCAACACAAGATCTTTCAAGTGAAGTCCAAGACACTTGTGCTAGAAGAGATTACTGAAATATTACACTTTCACGGCTAGAAAAGATTTATTAAAATGAAATATCAAAATGTAAAGAACAAAACATAATAAGCAAGCCTGGTACCGCTATCTTTGCAGAGACAAACATTTTATAGGCTAATGGCTTACTGATATCATACAGCATTGTGGAAAAAATACAGTATTTTGTAACGTTATAAAGCCTAAAGTTCAGATCAGTAACCAGTTTTCCATGCACTTTAGTACATTTGTGGACTAATTACACAGTGCCAAGGACTGCCTCCAAAATCCCTAAGAGGAAGGAAGCTTATTCAGAAAAACCTGGATTTTGCAAAATATTATTTAAAGTGGTAGTCAAAAGTAGTTCTGACTTCTGTGAAAACAGGATCGTTTATGAAGGAACCTTTTTCTTAAGATCAGCTCTGACAATGTTCCTAAGAAAGTTAAGAGAACCCAGATCTGCCTTTAATTCCTTACTTCAAGTGTTCACTGAACTGACTGGATCAAATCATCAGGTCTCTGGGTGTGTTTACAAACATAATCCTGTCCACAAGTTTCAAGGATATAATTTTAAAAATAATAAATATTTTCAAAACCCCATACAGCCTGCAGCAGAGATGTTCCTCATTCCCATGGATTCCTAAGCAGTGTAGGTGGGACGGATCTTGTCTCCCCAAATATCACTCCGAACAGCTGCACAAAGCCTCCTGACTAATAAAGGGTAAGAATGTCACCCCACATTAGCAGCTTCAATTACAGCACAACAATAGCAATTGCTAAAACATTCAATTCTAGGCAGCTTGCTGGGTTTCCAGATTTATGGCAAATGAAGTGAAAAACTCAACTGGAGGAGGGAGGTGGGGGGAGGACACAAAAACAAACCGCAAACCAAAACAAACCAGAATCACTTGAGAAAAAAAATACACGTGTATTTGCAATATTAAAAAACACCAGAGATAAGCCAGTTACCAACAGCAAACAGAAGCTCATGTGCTGTTCAAGCGGACAGCTTCAACATCTTCAGAGAGAAAAATTATAAATACACAAGCACATCCACATTCAAAACAAATCTCTGTGAAGAAAAAAAAAAAATCTGAAACTTAGATCAGGAATGAAGTGGTAACTTACTCACTGCTCCTTAGTTGTACAGATTTAGAAAACTGCCAGCACAAGGCAACACTGGCTAGTGGTCACAGTACATGCTCTTACAGTATTTTGTGAATACACCAGAAAATCTAACTTGCACTGAACACTGCTGAGTAAATGGACAATTAGAAGTGAGTATTTTTATATGAAACACAGTAACAACAAAGACACTGAGCAGACTTCCCGACAGACAGTGTGTTCTCTGATGGTAAACTTAGCTGTGTCTGCTCTGTTACTTGCTGGGCCAAAGTGGAGCAAAAGAAAGTTTGGAGACCAATGACAGGAAAAAGATAATAACATCTTATTACAGTTAAGTTTGTTTATACTGCAGCAGTCACATACTCAAAACACATAAGACAGACAGCTATTGCAGGCATTTCTTTTTTTTTTTTCTTCAGAGAACACTTCTGTAAGAACTATATTAAACAAAAGCCCTCCCACAGAAAATATTAAACACACAAATTAAAATAACCTTACAGCTCCATTTGTACTTATTAAACCACCCAGACCATCAGAAATGAATACAGGAAGCAAATAAGCGTCTGTCCAAAAGTATACACATTTTTATAAAGTATATATTTTATATTATTTTATACACCAAATATATACTTAATATAAATTTAATTATCATATACATAATGAAAATTCAGGTTGTTATGCAACAGAATCATAGAAGAGAAATTTAGTTCCAGTATGAAATACCAAAGCCTCTTCTCCAGATAATTTTTCTGACAAACCTCTCCGTCCCATATTTATTTTAGCACGGGATTTTGGCATCCTACTAACTGTGGTGCTGCACTCGTGGACAGAAAAAAATTCACCTAGTTTGGAAAGGAACTGACACAGAAAGCTGCAGCTCATGTATACATCCGTCCTCATTCATTCAGAAGGTACATAAAAGGTCCATGCTGCTTTGGAGCCAGGTACAATTCCTCTGAACTAGCTCCCAGCACTGGTGGATTTCCATGACATTGCTGATAGTCTTGCTGTATAATGATATGCCTAATTTTCACAGAATGAACTGAAAACAGAGAACACCTGCTCCTGAAACAGACCACAAACAAAGACAACCTTTTGAAAATATTTTTAAGCTAATCTTACCTAAATTGCTGAACGCCATCACCTTAGGCTATTACAATTTAAAGTGAATGGACAAACTACGGTACATTGAATGGAGATCACCGAAAAGAAACCTTTCTTCTGGAGGCAGCTCCCCAAGGAATTCTGTAACTTTATGTATAGACAAGCCCTTTAAATCCCACAGTTAAATTTTATTGAGTGCTGTTAACACCTAGTTATTCTGTTCTAAGAGGCACACTCACTTATTCTTTGGGCCAGATCTATCCATGAACAGTTGCTGAAATTCTTATCTTGGATTTGCAACTTTAATACTACCACCTTGATTTAGCAAGGATTTTAAACTTAAAATTAAGGGAAAAAAAAAAAACCAAAAACCTAAAGTATTCTGGTAAAAGACTATTTCTACCACTTCTCTGATTAAGTCCATTATGAAATTAAAAAAAAAAAAAGCTACAAAAAGAGGATTACACATGATGTCTGCAGTTTCAGTGTACTTTTGGACAGAAAAAAATGTGTGCAGATCTCATATTCTTGGATTTCACTTGCAGGGTGTATTCTATAAAGCTCTATCTCCACTCTACCTCCACTCCTCTCCTGCCCCTTCAGCAACTATCGAGTCATTTGTGACTTTGCTTCTTTCCCTACCTCTATGTCATCCTTCCAAATGTCCTATTATTGTGCCTCTCCATCCCAGTGGCTCCCCTCCCTTTCAGATTTTTATCAACGGCCATTCCTTCTTTCTGTTTTCATCCTTCTCATGCCCTATGCTCTCGCTCTCATCCTCTTATAATAAGTGTATTAAACACTCCATCTACTGCTCTTCCCATCCAAACAGGATGTGCTCCTTTTCCTCTGTGTTATATGAAAGCAAAAGGAATGGATACACCGAAGTAGAGCTTGCTAATGTAACGTGAGATGCCCAGCAACTAATAAAATGTCCTAGAGGTGTGTGTGAATAGCCTTGCTGTATCAAAGCCAGCAGAGGCTCTTGGAGACATCACATCTTCATCCTACATTGTACAAACATTTTATAGCAACTGTCTTAGAATAATCCTTTAATTATTTCATCATTAATTGCAGTGTAAAGTTCTTTTTTTCCTGTTTTGAAAGTCAATGTTCTCATTTTTTTATAAATGGTTTACATGTTTACAGTAGATTATTTTCATCTTAATTATAGTTCACTTCAGCATATCATCTGGCTTCATAAATGCTGCTGCTGAAGATCATGGCAGCAGTGTTTATTACTAGTCAGCAGATTTGTTTATAATCAGTCTTTGCCACAAAAGCTTAACTAGCTTAACTCATGATCAGCCAAGTCACTCAAACCCTCCAAACACAGCTCCCTTCCTTGCAGAACAGGATAACATCACTTTATTTGCCATTTTCAACAGCTCTTGATGTGTAAGTGCATTTGTGAACACAAGCTACAATTCTCTTGCACTTTTCTAGCCACAAAAATAGTCTTCACCAAAGAAACGCTTCCGCCAGTGCTCCCTCTGATACTCACCACCAGAGAATTATTAGCACTGTACTGATACATAGTGCCTGTAGCATGGCACAGCCAGTAGTTTGCCAGTCCCACCTCCAAGTTACAGGCAGAAGGAAGTGAAAGTAATTCCTCTACTTAGGGTCCAGGAGTGATGAGATGGACAAATCACCCAAGACAAGTTTAAGTGACCTTGTCTCACCACAGCTGCAAGGCAGATCACGCCTGAAATAAGTAAGTAAAACAAATGGCAATCTGTTCTGGTTGAAGTAGTCCAAGGACAAGAAACAATTTTATCTTGATGCCAGTAAGGGGCTTCAGGAGGACAGTGACATTGAAAATTCATGTCTATCTTTATCAAAATCGAGAGAATCCAGATGACTATTGCAGCATCTCTGCATTGTCTTTGCCCAGCACTGAAGCTGAACTATTCACGAAAGAGAAGAAATCAGAGGGAGAAAATCCTGTTGTCTTTTGGTTTCCTTTTCAACTTTTATCACATCAGGGCACAGCTCAACCCAGTAACAACTGAAGTTCCAGGGGAATCAGATGCTGCCTGCCCATGGAGAGACCAGTAAAGTAAGGCCTAGCAACCAGCCAGGCAAACCACCCTCTCCAGCAGCCTCAGCCACTGGTCACCTCCTTGGGGATGGGGATAGGCTAAGGCTGAGCCGGGACACAGACTCATGCATGGGCTCTAGCCAGGCACAGCAGGCCCGGAGGGAGTTGAAGACCAGATCTGCTGTAGCATAGTCTTGGCAGGTTCTTATGGTCCCAGATTGTGAGTTGGGACAATTAGTGCTGTTGGTGTCCTCAGGGCCTGATTGTCAAGTCCTGAGTGGATGCACCCCAGTACACTGCAGGTGAAAGACTGAACCACATACAGCTACCTTTTCATCTAAATAAATTATTTATTATGCATATACTATTCTATTGTATAGACAATACAAGAAACAGTATCATTAATAAACAGAAAGTGAAAACCATTAGCAGCTGTTCAACAAAATTTACTAACTACACAGGCAGATGATGTGAAATTATCTTCAGCTACACTAACTGAAAGTGCTACACATGAGATGCACAGAGAGAGAGACAAAACTCAGCACCCCATGGATGGGAAAATGAGACCAAGCCCTGCTGCAAAGTGGCCAACAGACATAATTAGGATATAAGGACCCTTCCTGCATTGCAGTAACCACCAATGCACAGGAATCAGGATTTGCACTGGCAGGGAATCTATACTGCCACCTGCACATACTCCAATAGCCTTTAATCTCAATCTCCAAAGAAAGATTTAGTTTCATCTCTGCATAAAATCAGCTAAGGCTGATAACTTAAAACTACCTTGACTATGCTTACTAAGAGGCCACTGGAACATCAACTTGGTACAAAGGCACATACAGAATTACTTTAAAACTTTTACTCTAAACATTAATCATCACCACAAACACAAACTTTCCTGTTCATGATATCCATTAAAGGATACAGAATTCACCTGAATTCTCACAGAGGCATTCAGAAAGCTGCTTTACTACAACTTAGGAAACCATGGCACTCCTGAATCTGGAAATCATTACAAATTAGAGAGCAGATGTCATTTTTCCTTAGAAGGATGTACTGTTGATGTGTTAGTAATTATTTTCTGTTCTTCTTAAGCAAGCCACACATTGTTCAATCAGGAGGGTAGGGATGAGGAGAGGTGGGGCGGTATGACAGCCACAGTAATTCAAAATATCAAACATCCCAAATAATTAGGACAAAATACACTTACTCAGGGACACGTGAAATAATTCACAATTTAGTATCCAGTAACATATGGCAAATTTGCACTCTAGCAAATCCTACTCACAGGTTTACATTATTTCTATAGAACAGATATCCTATTTTTCTTTTTTCTTTCTTTTATTGCCTATTCATGCTTATGGCCTATCTAAAAGTCTACTGTGCTGTCAAACGCTGATTTCCCAAGCGCACCAATACAGGCCTGAGGCAAAGAGTTGAACAATGTAAAGCTAACTTTTTGGTTTCAGCATGCACACTAACAAGCAGCAGAAATCAGGGGGGGAAAAAAGAACGTGGGAATAAAGGGAATCAAACTGTCCATGTTCTGTAAAACAAAGGGCTGCCTTTATGAACAACATTGTGTGGCACTGCAAACTCTTGTTTTCAGAGAAGGAATTAAACCCAGCATGATGACCTTTCCATGTTGCCTAGCAGGAACTTCCTCAGCTGACTTTTAAGCAGGCAAGGAAGAATTTGAACGTATGGCTCCCCTCTGGAGTCTAGCCAGAGAGAGAAAAAGTACCTCCATTGTACAAAGACTGCCTTCTGACACTCATAAAGGCTGTGGTAAAGAAAGTTTCCAGAAGAGCTGCAGAGGGGAAAATTAATACTCTCCCCATTCAGATAATTTTATTACATTTTCTAAGGCTTTCTGATGGAGTTATGAGGCATGAGTGGTATGGGAAACTGCCCTAAATGAACAGTACAAGGACATGAATGCTATCTGAAAAAGCATGCTGACATTTTTCCTGTAGTTGACTCTAAATAACTTTTGTTCACACATAAGAAGCATTAAAAAATGGCACACAGCATGATTTTTTTTAAAAAATGCATGCAGAGATTGAACATTGTCAAACAAATAAAGACTATAAGAGAACAGCTGTGAGTTACACTTTTATAATTTGTTACATAAATATAGTCTTCTGGTCATCCAGTTTTTTAATTTGGTGGCACCAGCCTCAACTCAGAACAGGCATTTACCAAAACAGGCATAACCACAATTAATGTGTGTGCCCGAATGCTGAAGAGAAAGTTTGTGGGTTTGGGGTTTGTTCTTTCAAGAAAAAAACCCAACAAAACAGTTGTAAGACAAGTTAATTCTCCATAAAATATTCTGAGTAAGGGAAAACAATGGGAAAAGAAAAATAAATCTATTGAGTAACACAGAAAATTTGATTTAACAATAATTTGAAAACAAAACCTGACAACTTTTTTTTTTTTTTCTGCTAAAGTCTGTTCTCATAGGCCTCCTTTAAGTACTGAAAGGCTGCATTAAGGTCACTCCAATGTAATGACATTCCAGATGGAATGTGTGTATATGAATTTGTGTATTAATGCAACTCATTAGTCCCTGTAATAAACATCTACCAACAAAACTTACAGAATACAGACTACTTTGATGCACAGAAGCACTAAAGTTACAGAGTTAATTTTTTACAATGTATCTTTTGTTTCCATTTAAGAAAGATGCCTTGGGTAAAAAAAAAAAAAAAAAAAATTTTCCAAAGTGCAATTTACATGAACAGCCTGCCAAATCTTTGTCACTCTTTTAAAATTGTCTTTTAAATTACACATTTCCCACACACCAGACACATGCATTCTCACCTCCCACTTACCCACATGGCACTGCAAGGTAAGCATTTAAATAATAGTGATGAGTGTGCCTTGCATCCACACAACTCATTTGGCAAACTGAATCACCACTGAAACTGAGGGACTTGCACCACGATTCAACGTAAGTAAAGCAACTACAGCCCAGGCCAAGAATGATGAAATCAAATGGATTCTTGTTTTCTGGACACAACTAAGTTTTTCCCCACATAAAAGCATTAAGAAGATTCACAAATTTTTCAAACTGTTCTCTCCATTGAAAAGGTCACCTCCTGCATCAGCATAGGCTCTTACTCTCCACATTGCTGTGTAAGGAACATACTAAACACAGACAGTTCAGTTCCTCCTCTTCTGTGGCAGGTACCAGCAATCACTTCACATGATGTAGACTAAGACAAAGCTATGCCGCTGCTATTACTTTTGAACTGTTCTCTACATTGTCTAGCATCAAATCATTTGTCCAGCACAAAGGAAGGATTGTTGTGTGTCATCACACTTGATGCATTACTCAGGAAATGGTCTGAGATATGTGGAAGACCTTGTATGCATCCTTGTAAAACATCAGAGATTAAAAACCATACCAGAAATTTCTTCTGGGTGGCAGCTGTCAAACCTCAGTTGGCTGAACAACTAATGTTGCTTCAGGGCAAGTTTAGATCTGACTTTAGCCTCAGTCTATTGAGCTGGTTGGGAAAAACTTACGAATCTGACATTGTTCTCAACTACTCTAGCAAATGACTTCCTTATCAAGTGAAAAAAATAAATCCATGATTTTAAATTTCCTTTCATTTGAGGACTTAATCTCATAATCTCTTTTCAGTCATCTGCTGGAAGTCCTTTTCACAGTTTTAACGTAATCTTCTTCTGCATCAAATGCTTAAAAATAAAGGTACTGAGTCTATGCTACAGTGCAGGCTACAAAGCCTCACAAATTTCCCATTATACAGAGAGTCTGCATAGTCAAGTCCTTTTTTTTTTTTTTTTTTTTTTTAAAGTAACTATTTCTCTCATATTTTTCAACACTTCTAGTTTTTGTTGTTACAAAAAGGTCCTAAAGTTACTGAAACAACGCCTGGTACTGCAAAGCATCTTTAGTCTTACCTGTCACGAACAATACAAACGCACTCTGCCAAGCCCTTCCTGGCCATTTATCCCCAAATCTAAGTTGTCCTCTAATACCAATACCCCACAGAGACTTGGGCAATCCCTTGTTTTGCTGTTTAACCTGAACCTAACAGCAGCAGCTGTATTTGGGGGATTTTTTTTTTCCCTCCCAGTACTTTTTTTAAAGCCATCCCAACTCTCTGTGACCTGGAAAGAATGTAGCTTTTGAATTTTAAAATCTTCCCAGATTTTCAGTTCTTCCCATTCCAAACTCTAAAATGCATAAAGGTAGATTGTTTCTGTGGGGGGGGTGCAGTTCTTTGCTTGCTTTAAGAACAACCTCTCCTCTTTCTAATCTTTAAAAAAAAATCTTCAGGATTCATATTGCCAAAGTTTTCTCTGTTATCAGCCAAACAAAAAATCTTACTATTTGTGTAATACAAGCTAGGACTCTTATGAAAACATGTGAGACTGGAAATGCAGCTTTAGTAAGAACTCATGTAAGGCATAGAATAAGATGAGCGCCAATAGGATTACATTTTGTTTCAGAGGAATACATACTAAGGAAAACTCAGAGAAATCTGATCCCAAGGAATGAAACAAAGAAGTGTCACTTACCGTACCTGCATGACACATGCCATAGAAGATAAGATATCTATCAGTCAATTCCATACTAGAGTTCATCAAATTTACATTGGAATAACTCCTTAAAAACCAGCTTTTTTTACTTACTTGACTAAACACTGAACAATTCAAATCATCTCAGTTAATACTAATATGAACCATTAAGTCCTTGTATGCTTCTATCTTATTAAAAACTTACAGTTCAAACAGAAGATCCTACCAATAGGAATGCTTCCATTAACCTCAATGAGATTGAGATCATGATTTCACCATGCTATTTACAAAAACACTACTGCCTGGGAAATGACTGTGATTCCAAAGAGGAACTTACCACTATGCTTGCAACAATATCTCTGAGGCCACCAAGACTGAACTGCCCAGAGACAACCCCCTACTCCCCATAGACATGGTATGATAAGCATCCTAAAATGCTTTGGCGTTTTTCAAAAGGCCACCAAACCCAAATGATGAAACATTGGGAATTACCCAATGGATAACATGAGAATCCAAATTTCCAGCATCTGACTTGAGTTGCATGAAACTCCAGGGAAAAAAAAAAGAAAGGAGGTTTAGCTATAGCCTTCAGTCACAGACACTGGAAAAGACAGACTGTGACAATCTATAATGCTTTGGAACAAGAGTCATATGTAAAGTGAAAAATAATAGCATCCATTTTCAGTGGTGCCCTTTTGAAGTAGCTAAGAAATAGAGTGATGACTAAGACAATAAAAAGCAGTGACAAGTATAAATCCACCATGGATTTCAAAACTATATTTAAATTTTATTTTTATATCAGTGAAATACTACAGATGAAAATTAAAACCTTTTGCAATGGCAGCTGTGGAGTAAGGGAAGAAGTTGTATCGCCCTGATAGTGAAAGTTAAGACTTAAGTTAGAAATTTTGAGAGTTTCGAGTCCTTCCCTAAAGGGAGTTGTAGAACGTGAGAAGGTCTCCTCTCAGCATCCTTTTCTCTAGGCTAAACAGACCAAATTCTTTCAGCTGCTCCTTGTTAAGACTGGTGTTTTACACTACCCACCAGTTTCACTGCCCTTCTCTGGGCACATCCTAGCGCTTCAATGTCCCTCTTGCAGCAAGGGGCCCAAACCTGAAATCTATACTCAAGGGGCAGCCTCACCAGTGCTGAGTACAGGGGCACAATCACTTCCCTAGTCCTGCTGGCCATACTGTTTCTGGCAAAAGCAAGGATGCTGCTGACCTTTTTTGGCCATCTGGGCGCACTGCTGGCTCATGTTCAGCCAGCTGTCAACCAGCACTCCCAGGTCCTTTCCTGCTGGCCAGCTTTCCAGACACTGCCTCAAGCCTGCAGCATGGAGGAGTTGTGACCCAAGTGCAGGACCCAGCCGTTGTCCTTGTTGAATCTCATGGCGCTGGCCTCAGCCTAATTGTCCAGACTGTTCAAATCACTTCATCTCTTTGCCTAAGATCAAGCAGTTTGTAAGATAGAATTATGCAGGGAACCAGTGTGACCTCATGATACTGAGCTTGCTAGCTCTATCACACATTTGAGCATAAAGACTGATAAAGAGGCTTAGGAATGCACTGCTTAATTGTTGCTCAATTGCTACAAAAACCAAAAATTATGTATCTCTCTCACACTAAGCAAGATGAAGCCATCCAAATTTGACAGAAAGGAGTACATCAGACATTATCGAGAACATGTAAGCTACAGAGTTGTCCATGCTCTGAAATGAAGCACACTAACTTGCTGTAACAACCTGAAACAACCTAAGTAAGCAATGTAATTACATAGCCACCTCTTTCAGATCAACTGCTAGTTGGTGTAAGTTCACCTTTCTGGACTGGCAGACGAGGACACAGAATCTGACAGTGACTAATACTGACACTGTGATGTCACAGAATTTGCACCTGTGCAATTTCACTCAAACAGTTAATAGACACATAGCATTAACGAATGTAGAGAATTCATGTTTGGAATCTACTACAGCAGTCAAGAAGGAAACAGGACTTGAAAGCAATCTTCAAAGATTTAGTCTTCAGTATTTCCACACCTCTCATTTGAGTATCTAAAACTTGGGTGCCAAAACAAGTTAAGATTGATTCAGTAGTCTGGGGGGAAAAAAAGCCAAGCAGCTATGCTTCAATGTACATTTGTGTATCAGTACAATGCTTAGATTTTTAAAAAGAAGTCCTAAAGTAGTCTTGTGAAGAAAAAGACAATTGAGCTGATTAACTTTACCTTCTCTTTTACAAATCTGAACACCATTCATCTTTTAAATGTGTCTAACAATGAAACACTAATTGACAAAAAAAAATTTCTGAAGTTTTACTGTGAAGGCGATCTGGCAGCATGTGATATCACTTCTGACTTCGTGAAGAAAATAAATAACATTATTTAAATACATTTAAAAAAAAATCCTAAACCCTCTACCAACAGTTACCTATTACCACCTAACAATACAATATTCCACTCACTGTCTCTCATTTTCTAGAGAAGAGATCCAAAACCACTGCTTAACATCTCTAATGTAGAAAGCTGGGAGGTAGGGTTAACATTATTAGACTCTTCTAAGTTTTAATCCAGCGGAAACCTGGCATTGATCCGATACAGCTCAGGATGATGGAAGGGATGCAGAAATAGCCAGAGAATGAGATTAATTCCATGTTCAGGAACCTGATCTGAGCCTCTTGAGCCATATGTGAAGTAGCAGTGCCAGAATGCAGTATCTGTTCCCATCAAGAAAACGGATTCAGCACATAAATAAGTAAGAAAGAAGTTAAAATAGCCAACTTCAACTTTTCTCTTCCAGGGATGAGAAACTGGAAAAGTGCTGAAGGATTTTCTCTTGTTACCTAACGACTTCTAAAAAGCATCTCATTACTGAGCTTCCAGAACCAGAATTGGCATAGGGAAGCAGAGTTTTAGAGGAGTCACACTGCTAGGCACAGAGATGTTACAGCTGTGCAGTATGAAAAAGAGGGATGTGTTTTTCCCAGGCTGCCCAGCTTCCTGAGTCATATCCCCTCAGCTTGAGGAGCTCTCTTCCAAAAACCAGGACAGGTGAAAGTGGGGACAACAGCTGAAAGTTTAAGCATCTTCTCTTTTATCATTACTATTTAAATTCTATTTGCATTGCTATTACTTTTCTAATTCAAACCACCTAAAAGACCACCTTAGGGCAAAGATGCAATTGTTAGCAATTGAATTCTTCTCATCACTAAGCAGCAAGGTATCAACAACTGCCCCTGCAACACCTCCAAGCAGTCTTCCAGTGAAACTATGCTTCCAAGGATAAAACAAAAACAGTAACAAAGCAAAAAATTCAGGCCTCCATGATCACCATGGATTAAGCCTTAGCTATGAAATGAATTACTTTGGAAAAACAATAGAAAATTCAAGGTTTAATATTTAGCATGAAGATGTGATCTAAACTTATTTTCAACCCAAGTCAATTCCTCTAGACCAAAGGTGAAGTGAAAAAAATGGTCTATCACTGGAAGGTTAGTTGATTTCAGATCTGACAAAAGAGGTGGGAAGCCAGGTCCACCACCCTACCACACACAGGCCTACCAACAGCCCCTAGACATTTCCCAAAAACTGTTACCACACCTTGAACAGCCGACCTCAAGTGTCGTGCTGGATCATGCAGAAAAGGTAGCTACTCTAAAAGGCATAATGTAAACCACTTTTGATTTTAGTTTCTACACCCTAACACACACCTGGAAGAAAACACAAAGTCTATTCAACCTTTGTAGAATTAGAACAACATTCTGCAAAGAGCCAAGCTGTCTATCCTAAAGAGAAAATGGAGTATTTCTTAAGCAAGAAATAAACAGGAAGGCTAGCTAAACACTGTTGTGTGACTCACAAGTTAAAACAAACAATACTCCTGTATCCATAAATCCTTTCCTCTCTTCAAGGTATTGGATAGTTTGTTTTCTTTTTTTGTTAATCAATTACATTTGTACAGTTGGGGGGAAAGACCAAAACCAAACAACCAAACAACGAAGCCACAAACAAAATTAAACACAAAATCATATCACCTGATAAAAATTACAGGTAGTAAAAGAACCTCTGATGACAACTAACACTAAGCCCTGACAACTAATACCTCTACCTCAGAGTGGTTCCAAATAATGTTTATCAATGCAGTGTTAGGTGTTCAACAAAGTTAAACATATATAAGTGCTACCTTAGCAGATTGCTTCTACTATTCATTCCAAACTATGCAAGCATGCTTCGTATGTGCACTTAGTAAATGTAGTTAATCTAAAGGTCAAACTGTAAGCACATAAATGTAATGTAACATTTTTTTTCTCCTATTTACTGTACTTGGGCATGAGCTAACAGTGCAGTACTACTGAGCAGAACTACTATATTCATGGCTGGGGGCTTTATTGCCCTTAATTTTCTGTTTGAAAAGACTTACAGGAGTAATTTAGTTTCTTCTGCCAATTTGGTCACTCCAACATTGTGTTCCTTCATATAAACTGAAAAAAATCTGACTGAAGTTACCAGTCAAAAAATCGCACTGTTCTAGTGCTACAGCAATAGTAGCTATATAATGAGGTTAGCAACAGTAACTTATAAACCTAACATTTAAAACAAACAAGAAACCATAAAAACAAACCAAAACACACAAACCAAAACAAGTTTGTTTTGAACTTTTTATTCTTCAATTCAGTTAGTGCATTTGTCACCCAAGAAGATGTCTTTGAATGCTGTATGATCCACAGTCCAACAGAAAGCAAGGAGCCAAGGCTAATCTGGGACACATAAGTATCAAGGAAATGGAAAATTATAATTAAAAGGGAAAAATGAACTATAGAAAGACAAAAATCCACTTTATGACTACATAATCATCAGGCTTAGAACAAAAACCAAAAACTACTACTGATGGCCTTCTCTTATTTACTGTTCTTTGGCCTAGGATGTATATCAGTTGCAAATACAGGAATATTCTAGTCTCTGCAAATGATTTCCCAGATGCCACAAGAATTTTGTATCACATCTAGTCATACAGAGTGTTTTTTCCAAAGGTGTGAGATAGCTTAGTCCTCTCTTGCCAGGAAGCTCTGACTGGCAAGTCTCTGGCTTTCCAGCTCTCCTTTAGCCAGCAGTAAGGCCAAAAGAGAGCTGTCATATTTACCTGCCAGCTTCTGCCTTCCAGTTTTCCTATACTTTTCATTAACATATTGAAAATTTATTACAGAATGGGAAATAAGAACATCAGCATCCTCTAAATCCAGAAATGCTTAGTCTCAACATACAACATCAGGAAGTAGTGATTTTTGCCATTCTATGATGTCACAATAAGATGGTGTCTATCATTTAACTGGACAACTTCCAACATTACATTCTCAACCCAAAATTACCAAAAATTTACATACACACAATATACCTTCTACCTTTTTTTTTTTTTTTTTAATTGTCCCCTCAAACACAATCTGGGAAGCAAAAGGAACTATTCCAGAAAAATGGAAAACAAGTTTTTTTCATGATTGGAAAAAAAAAATAATTACAAACATTTTGATTCAATATTAAACAGATACAAAATTATGTTTCCACTAACAAAGCCTAGAGTTTTCTCCTCAGTGAGGAAAAAGGAAGCAGTTATGGATAGGAAAGAAACACCTAACACAGCAAAAGCTGTTTTACTCCAGTGCTGTTGAACCAATTAGGAGGGGAGAGCTGTGATCTCACCCTCAAATCTAGTCCAAACAAGCCAGTTTACCACAGCCAGCATGTAATTTTAGAGTAATTCATATTGGGCAATGAGACAACCGTGGTTACAAGCAGTAAAGGTGTTTATTCCAGGTGGAAAGAAAGCACTGGAGGAGGCTTGGAAGCCTCAGTGCCTCCATCTGGACAACACAATTATTTCATCTCTACAGCATTTGACTCATTTTCTTCCAGTTTTGAAAAGTCAATTCTTATGTCAAATGTTACCGTTGTCAAAATATTACCACTTCTCAAACTCCAGGTTATCTAAACCCATGAAAAAAATATTACTTTAAAACCATTTTTTAAAGTATACAAAACCAAAAAAAACCCCACAGCTTCTCACAAATAGTCTTAGCAGAATTAGGGAGTCTCATCCAGGATTATCACAACCAGATGAAATACAGACTAAATAGGTCAGCCTTGTTCATGTGTTCTGTTTTACTGTACTCCTTATTTGTCACTCTGAAGTCGTCCTTCAAAAAATTAGCCAACAGAAATGTTTTCTCCAAGTTGCCCGATTTATTTTTCACTAGAAAATAATATAAAAGCAGATTGTACACTGGCGCCAGGTATCTGGCAAACTGCTAGGAAAAAAGAAGACTCAATCAATAAAGTATTGAACTCATCTTTTATAAAGAAATCCAAGTGTTTACAAAGTCAAATATTAATTTCCAGAAAGGAAAATCATACTGGATCTTTATAGCAGAGATTATGGTCCAGTAACTGTTCTTCCCCAACACAGAGCAACTAACTGCATTTTAATAACTACTACACAAACATGTAGAATGTGAATTACTTCGTAGGTGACTCAGCAGAACACCGTACTCAAAAAAAAAAAAAAGCAAACCAAAAAAAAGACACTTCTAGAGTTTAAACTTGAGATGACATGCTCTTCTTCCACTAAGAAAATCTCTTTTAGGAAAATCAGATGCAACTTTGAACTGATATGACTAAGCTAATACTCTCTCATGAAACACAAGACAAAATATTTAATTAACTAGAATAAGCACACACTTCCAGAGCCTTGTGTTACATAGGTACAAGAGGATTTTAGCCACTAATTTATGCATCTGAAACATGTCATGGGACCTGATTAGAAGAAGATTTTGTTAGTGAAGAACATTAAAGGTCCTAGTAATTTTTTTCCTCTGACAGTTAATCATCAGAAGCAAGCCTTTTTACTTGCTGAATCACAGATCCACAGATGTCAAGTGCTGTTCCTGGACTTGGCAATCTCCAAATGGATCCTCAGATTCCCTGAGCTGCAGATGCTCTCTATAGGCTGACAAACATTCTTACTCACAAATGCTTTTTTCATATTCACATTCCCTTTTACACAAGTGTCATATTTCTAAATGATCTTTCCAATATTTGCATTTTATATAATTAAAAACCTTTTGTATTTTTCAAGTACCAGTGGAAACTCCGAATACTACACCTTCATAAGGACTAGTAGCACAATCAACAATTCTAGGAGTTGAGCTATTTTTTTCTCACCACATATATGAGCCACAATTACTAAACCTATCACAGGAAAAAAGTCAAAGGGTAGGTGGAAAGCTCAGTATTTACAATGCCAGGCAGATTTGTTTCTCAGGAAGGAAGCAAAAGCAAACCACTTTAGGGTAGCAGAGATATATCACCAGGGCTTCAGGGCTGGAGACTTCCATATTGGAGACTGGTTTCTCTGTATTGTATTTCTATAATAAATATCCTGACACTCTTTGAACATCATCTGCTTCCTGTGCTTAAAATTCTCCATTGCCACCCACTTCTACAGTCTTCCTCTTTAAGTTCATCTTCCTAATGGAATAAGCTTAGTAGACGTCTGGCCTTGACTATCCTAATTGAAGTGCAACCATGCACTTATGTTACCTTAAAAATAGCATGTGAGATCATTTCCTCAGAATAAAGGTTTTGGTCTCTCATACCATTGCGAGTGACTGAAGTTCTATTCAGCTGCCATTTCAAGACCAAATCTGCTAGTTCTGAAGAGGAATTAAGCCTTAAAATTAATACACCACATAGTCTGTGAGTGCATAGATTCGCCAAAAGCTAACACAAAGTTTCTTGAGTTTCACCTCCACTAGTCATTTTATTTGCCTCTATTGTATCACACGACCTTAGTCACCACCATTCTTCTGTTTTCAGTGGAGAGTCTCAACTTCATTTGCTGATGACCCCCAACCAAATGTCACTGCTTTTTAAGCTACACCTATACTGCACAGTATCCATATTCTGCAGTGGGCTCTAGGATTCTTCAGGCTGTGGAAAGGACACTACTGCTTTCTTCCAGCTTCAGGCCTGTTTCCTTTCTTTCAAAACCAAGATTCAGATTGAAAGGAGAAGGAAAAGGATAGCGTGTGCTCAGGACTCACACCAATATTAAATTAGGATGTGAACAGGCTGTGAGACAGCACCTGGAAAGTGCTTACGAGTCCCAAAGTTCAAATGTAACTAAAACAGAACAGTCTAAAAGGTCTTCACTCATCTTCGCCCCACTTAAGCACCCCACCATTAAACATAACTACCTTCTAATTCCTTCTGTAGTCAGACAGAAAGGAACGTATCCAGAGAGTGGTTTCAAGTTCAGGTCCCACATTCCTAATTTTGAGTGCTCAGTAAGGTGGGATTACCATGATACTTCTATCTGAGCCCTCTGCATGCTTCTCAACATCCTCATGACTGGCAAGGGAGGGAGGTCTGGCTTTTTTTCTGGGATTTTGTTCTGTGAGGTGTTTTTTTTTAAATAAAATAGTAAGTTCAGCAGTAAGAAGCTCAAATGTATCATCCACTTACATAAGTAAAAAGAGAAAACTATGAACACAATGGAGTTCTTTAGAGATAGTTACAAAAGTCACAGGCTTAATCACAAAAACTGGTGTCAAACATAACAGTGCCATACTGTTTAAAGTATCACGCCCTAGCATTCTGCCAACAGCACGTAGAAGCAGTATAAGCATAAGCATTCAAGTGATTTTTAACATACTAAAATATTAATTAAATGTCATAAGGAAAACCAAAACAACAATGGAACAATTTACTATTTTTTCTTCTGTAACAGGTATGTTTTATGTAATTTATTTATATTGATGGGGAAAAGCCTTTAAAAGCACCTCTCAGCAGCACTACTTAACATACTTGCCTTTGGAAATGATTCACACAACCAGGCGAGTTAGATTTTTTTCCACCAAAAAAAAAGAGCATAGATTGTGGAGTACTCTTGACACTGACAGGAACAGTTAGCTCACACTGGACCAAGCAAGAGCGCTTTCAGGCACCTCAATCTTCAGTTATGCATCCCAGTAACTCATTGCCAAGAAACTTTAAAGGCAAAATACAGTTTTAACTTAAATACTACTACATATCCTAACTTCAAAACACTTCTCAAGAACTTCTCTTACTACAGGAAATCAGCCAATGCTCAGTGACTACACAAGGGGAGTGAAGCACTTTTATCAAGTGTTGAAATGTTCCTGAAATTACTCTTCTGTCATAAAATCATAAAGCCTTTTGCAAATATGCAGGAAAAATATATCAATGACTATGGATATAAAAATATGTTGTCATGATCTACTCAGGACAGATCAAATATTCTTCTCTTTCCTTCCTTTCTTTAACCGCAGTCCACAGGCAGTCTTCATATTTGTACCCCTTTGTAAGAAAGCCAACACAAGCCACATACTCAAACCAAAATCAACTTGTTTTTACAGCAAGTAAACAAATAAATAAAACACTATTTCCGCTAACCTCCAACGTAACTTCCCTCATCTGTACAGCTGAACACCTTTGTTTTCTCAGGCACTTCTACAGTTAGGATAACATAAGCCTGTACATATCTGCATACTGATATGCACACCACTTCATACTTTAACTACTTAGTTGTAAACAACTTGTGCAAAGAATATTTTCTTTACCTTTATAAAACTTTCAGTAACAGGACTATGACATTTATCAAGGTTTTCAAGTGATGATTAACTTTAAATACCTCAATACAGCAGTGATCTGTTCAGCCCCCACTGAGGAAGCAAGCCTACACCACCTGATGACTGTGTTCTGACAGAGCATCTTTCACACCTGCTGCTGAAGCCAAGTACCAGTAAAGCAGAAAAAGCACAGGCCAAAACCTATTTAGAAACTCCCTTCTCCTGAAAGCACACTTTCTACTGATCACATAAGCAACAGACGCATTTAAAAGAAATTCAGATGAGGTGGGCTAAATTCTTGTCCAGATTTCTCTAATGTACTTTCTGTCCTTATTCTTTTGAAGCTTCTAAAATCTTCTTATTTGAGAAACAACTGTGTTCCTTTCACAGCTTTCTTTCTCACAATAAGACTCCTACATTGTGTAGTTATTTAATTTATCTTTAAAAAAAAATATCTAGAGGTATAAACAAAATTTTGGTCAACTAATTTTCCCATTATTGCTACAAACTTCTAATAACTCTATGCAGTAACCATTCCATAAGGAGTTTCCAGTTCCGAAGTGTAACTGTAATGACAACATGGGAGAAAAGTCACAAAGACCATTATTTTAACAGTTTTCTCCTTCCCACCAAAGACATCAGCTCTTCTAGAAATGTTTATAAATCACTTTATTGTAAGTATCATGTTAGTTATCAACACTGGGTTGGCATAAGGCCTTCTAGGGCTCCCTCCTTGTCAAACTCATACACTTTCAGAGTATTCTAATTTAGGAAGAGATCTAACAGATCAAGGAGCACATTCCTCATACTTCAAAAAGACAACCTAACCCACAAAATACTGTGCGGGTAAAAAAGAAACGATTGTGACTTTTATGAAGTAAGCACTGCCTTTCATCTATTTGCTATAAATTCAGTTACCCTATACCAGCTCTGGAGAGCATGTTTTGCACTGCTGGGAATCAAGGAAGAAGATTTAGGTCTGATTTCAGCTGAGAGGTGAACTTTGCAACTTGGGTCCCACAGGCATTTGATGCTATTTCAGATTACAGAAAACTACTCAGCTAAAAAAGTACAATTAAAAATATACAGAAGGAAAAAAAAAAGTACAAACTTAAGATATATTTTACTTATTAATGGTAGTTGTTCCTAAGCTGCCATATTTCCAGTACAGTTTTAAATAATTCTATTATTTTAGTCATCCTGCTACATACAGCTCTGTTAAGCATAATAAATATGCCATAGTAAATATTAAGCTTTACAGCATAGCATGATATTCTGAGCCCAGATCTATGTATTCCTGCAGCTTTCAGATCTTTTTCTGTTCCTTCAGTCTTCCAACACATTCTGTTTTGCTGAAAAAGCAATACTTTTTATCTACTGTTTATTTACATTTTCATTTCCTGCTGATTTTTGCCCTATCTTTACATCAGTCAAACAGTGCTGGCAATTCCATCTAATTATGGGATTCAGCTGCCTTGAAGAAAAATAGTATTGAAATTTTCTCAAGATCAGTAAATCAACCAGCAACATCTCTAGGTCAAGATTCAGATGCTTCTACATATGATATGAATTCAAATTCTTCAGTCCAAAACCTGGGCACTATTATGTTGCACATTTTTTATATACTAATGAACAGTTTGCTCTTTGGTCATCTTTCTTTTGCCTTGTGCCTCTATTGCAGAGTTCACTGAATCTGAAATTAGTGCTAACTCTGATTGACATCCTATGCATCCTATCTTTTTTCCCTATCAGGCTGACCCTTACTATTCAACTTGTCTAATATGTCAGAAAGTACAACGCAAACCAGCTGCTGACTCATCATCTTCACATCACAGTGAAAAAAATGACTGAGCAGTAATTCAACTTCACTCAGCATCTCATATATTCTTACTTACAGTGGCTGTTTGCCCTCCACAGGTAGGCTAACTTACTAAAAGGTAATGTGAGAAATTTAAGTTTTCAGGAAAGATACAGCTGTTAGTATAACCTGACTAACATAAATTAAATGTGGCCAAATGACTGGATCAGAACCTAAAACTAGGTATCCAGACCAAAGTTAACGTAAAGAGAAATCTGAATATCCTATAGCTGAATTAGATAAATGTTACAAAATACTATATCATAAACCAATTGCAAAGCTCTCGTATCAGACAAGTAAAACTATAACTGGATGACATGCATAAAGTAGTTACTATACACACCTGAAAGAACAAACATGTTAGCATTCAGGCCAAACACCTCACAAATCAAACGACACTAAGCACATACAGTAGCAACCAACCACTGTGGCATAGGGAGAAAACTCTTGGATTAACCTACAAGAAGTATTTCAAATAAAAAAAAAAAAATCACCCAACAGTAAGAAGATACTTTCTATATCCTTTTTCACTATACCTACCTATATTACATTTGTAATACACACAGTCTTCTGCCTCTCTGAAAGCAGGTCACTAGTAAAACAGAGCATTTTTCCATCTGACTGTGTAACTTCATTAGGTGGAAAGAAATACAGGTGTGACTTTTCTCCAGTTCTCATCTGTGGTCCTGATGCACAGTGAAATAGCACACCAATCTCCTGAAGATACAAACCACTGCTGATGGACCACAAAACCCTGAGTCTATGATTTCTGCAGCTTAATGCAGCTATTCCAGATTTCAACAAAAAATAAAGCTGTCTGAAACTCTCAGCACATACTCTGCTCCATGCAGCTGAAAACAACGTATGTGGCACTTGGCGACATCAAATGAGGGATAGGACACTCCATCAACACAACTAAGCAAAATTACATCTGCATTTTTTTCCAACTCAACTTTGACAAACCAGAGCAACGCCCAATTGGAAGCCATTCCACATTCTTCCAAAATTTTACCACATTACAATTCTGCAAATACTGATCTGTAAAGCTTCAAATTCTACCTCTACTGCAGATTGTTAATTATTCCATTTTCTCCTCTAAGATAGGAGGCATGTCTCAACTGCACTTACTCCTGTGCAGACCTGACATATGTCAGTGTTCAAGTAACTTTTTTACTACCAAAAATCTTACTAAAATATATATTAGTGCATACTCCTTTCCCACCAAACCTAAGAAGAAAGCAAGCACCTTTATTTGGTGTCATCTACACTTCACGATCTTAGACTAGTTTCCCAGCCAGGTACCCAACTTTTTCATGTTCATGTACAACTTTTTTGACAATTCAAGTGGTATTTCAGAAATAGCATCAAACCTTAAATTTACATCTTTTTAAGTTTTTTCATCTCTCTTGAACTATTCCGAGTTTGGTTATCCTATGGAATGCTCCCACTGCCAACATAAACTGAATTCATACTTGCAAAAATGTCAGCTCATAAAGATGTAAGGAGAAACATTATCAACTTCTTCTTCAATCAGATGGAATACTTTATAAAAAAAAATAGAAATCACAAAATTAAGTAACTTTCATTACATTTGATTTTTTTTCCATAGATTAGTATTCAGAAGAAATTTTTGATTTGCTCTATATCTGCACAAATTTCCACTCTTACTGGCATGAATGCTCCTAAAAGCAGGATATCAGAATTTAGATTGCTTAAGTAATGTGAGAAGAAGCCAACTATGACACTTACTAAAGCCTAGTAACTCTAAAAAACTGAGCTTTTAAAAATCTTTTTAGAACTGTTTTTAGACTACATATGAACTAGCAAACTGAGTATCAGCCATGTGCTCCTAGGCACTGAAATTAAATCTTCCACTTCCATTAAGTTCTTGATGAAGCCATCCTTGGCTTGATTTCAGCCCCCGTCAGCTGTCTGTCTCCAGACAATTCCCATGCACAGTTCAGGGTGAACATGGGTCATACACCATTCCCAACAGAGCTTGCCTGCAGTCCCATCTAAAGAAAATGCATTTCAGGGCACAGAAGCAGACTCTTCCGTGACCAGTATCATAAAATGGTCCAAATCACATTAATTTACTAGCAGTGATGTAACCGCAAGGCAAGCAACTTTTGCTTCAACTTTTTAATCCAGATTTCAAAGTACTGCAATGACTGTCCTGAATTCCTTACCTCTAATCCTTGCTAATGTCAATCATGTTGTCTTACTGCATTCTGGAAAAGGAAATGCCTTCCCAAGACAAGTAGGGCACTGTAAGGCCAGGCAATAAAGGGACATGGAGCATATCAGATATATCATGGTTACTTGGAGGCAAATGTCAGATGTGCCTAGAAGCACAGGGCTTGCTCAGAAAAGGGTTAGTTACATCCCATTTCACCACTCAACATGAACACACACACGCAGGACAGCTAATAGATTAGCTGACATGCTGGAAGCTCCTCTTTTATCTTAGTCTAGAGCACCTCATCCATTTTGCAACACCATACAGTAATTATTGTTCCTTCAGATGAAGACAGAGGTACATAAGACCATGGATTACTTTGAAATTATCACATACCCCACGTCTCACTGGACTGTGGTGTACAAAGCTGGTCACGCTCTTGCAAATGAGTCAGTTTATCTCCCACTACACCATTTTCTCCCACATATATATGGAAGAGCCATTCCAGCCATCTTGGTCAAGCAGCAGTTGAAATGACACTCTCCTGAACCAGACATCCAACTCAGCAGCTAAGCCCAAAGCACTCTGCTTGTATTGCTCATCTGTTTACATCACAGAGATGCTATACTAACTCACCTACACATGAAATGTCTACAAGATGAAGCAATTGGTATCCTGGAGTGAGGCCTGATGTTCAGCTGGAGGAAAGGGCTACCAGACAGGTGGTACCTTGGCAAGATTAAGTTATGTGCTTTGATAGCAACTTTGAAGACACAGCTGTGCCTTATTAACTTCCATATATCACAACAAACAGAGGTGGCAACAGTCAGTAGAAGAAAACAAGATCTTAAAAACATTAATCTATTTATTCTGTACTAAATGTGATTCTAAGAAGAAGGGAGGTGTTACATGAAAATTCACCATTCAAAAATAAACCACGGGGGAATTTCATGAGCCTAGCGAAGTGCTGTCACTCGGAGAATCAGGTAGAAATTTGTTGCTGAAATAACAGCTACCAAAAATATCTCAAGTGATATTTGACTCTGCATAAGGTCATGAAGGCAACATTCAGACATATGTGAGAGGACATCGATAAATTACAAAATCACTGGATCCAAAGCTGACCAATGAGACAAGGACAAGATACAATAAGTGTGTACCACTGGGTGACAAGTTGAAATGTAATAATAATTTAAAAGAAGACAATTTGCTTCAAACACAACAGTCAAGGATCGTCAATAAAAAAGTCCACATAAGACTAGTCAAGACCTTATAAAAAATCTCCAGTATGCCACTAACTAACAGATAATCTCCTTCTGTAAACTGAAACATCCTGGGCTTGAATGCAGCAGTTCTTATACAGAGCACTTGACCAGCTAACCACCATATCAACTACTGCAAGAGTTGCTGTAGGTACTCCCAGTCTGGTTGGAGTACCTGCCCTGTTAAAAATGGGACACTTGTGTAGCAACAGCCAGAAACAGAAGGTGAATTCATTTTTCCTCTACCTACCTGAAGAACTCAAATGACCATAAACTCTTCCTTGCCAAGTGATAGGTCACTGCAAAGCAGTCTCTGTCACATCATTTAAGGAGCAAAATTGAAAATAACCATTCTGTGGAGAGAAATATATAGGGCAGTGAGGGAATGACTCATTTGACTGATGTAGTCTGTGTGACTGGATTCAGTAGCAAGGTACTTAACTACCCTGTTCTGAAGGGAAACCGGAAATGACACTGTTGCAGACTGGTCAACCTCGACAGTTCTCTTAAAGCCCCTGGGCACATCTCAAACCCCAGGGGGAATTGAATTGATGGACAAATCTGGCTCCTGCCCCCAAGCCTGCCCCATTCAGAGGCTGCAGGGTTGGGTCCCACAGGCAGGATCTCTGCTAGCCTTGTTATCGCACTAGGTTCTCAGTCCCTTGCAGAGCAGTCAGTAGCCACTGCTCTTCAAGATCCTCAGGCTTTCCATCTCCTTATGTAGATGACAGATTAGAAGATATTATGGAGATGGGAAACCATGGGCATCTTCCAAAGCCTCACTGCTGCTTCCATAAAACCCGCCCCAGTTGCCTGCTGTGGCTTGATTCCGCTGGAATTTTGTTTCCTACCAAAGTTTGCTATGTGTATCCTCTATTCTCAGAGTGAAAGGCATAACCAGTGTTTCCACTGACAACACAGCTTTAAATGGAAGCAACATATTTTGCTCCTCTTAATGTTGACAGATCTACATTATACATGAGTTGTCCATGCTGAAAACATCAGTGTCAATTCACTGACTCTGGTTCCTTGTGGAGGTATTACACAGTTCAGGTCAGTGTTTCATCCTGATCTTCGAATTTTCTATGCATATGAACATCAGCAAACAAAAATTAATGGCAGCCCTAGAAGCAAAGACCAGAACCAAAACTTTTCTCTCTTGCACACCAATCTATAATTTGCTTTCAGCCTTCTCTACTCCCACATGTTCACAGAGCAACTCAGTTGTAATAGAAAAATGTTACAGTTCTAAGCAAACACTCAAAAATTTATGGCTGATTCACAAATAAACAAAACTCTTCAAGCTCAGAAAGGCCTAAAATTAGAAGTCTAATGCTGTCTTAACACATTAAAATGCACTATTTTCACTGAGCAGTTTTTCAACCACATATGGAACCATTTCTAGAAAGGCCAACACCAAACACGACATAATATAAACACAACTAAGCATGACCAGCCAGGAAGGAAGGCACAGAAAGCCAAGAAGGTGTAAACAACAGAATAATAGAATGGTTTTGGTTAAAAAAAAAGAAAAGTCTAAGATCATCAAGTCCAACCATCAACTTAAGACCATCATGGCCATTAAACTATATCCTCAAGTGCACCATGTGAAGTTGACATGCATGTATCACGAGGCCAGAAGAGAGGGCAAAATTACAAAGAAAGTAATAAATTAGTAGTGGAAAAGCAATTTAAACAATCTAATTGAAGCAAAAGACAGGCCTGCAACAGAACCGTGATGGTACAGCAAAGGCTGGCAGCAACCTGGGGTCAGGATGCTGGGGACCCCCTACAGAGTGAGGTAGTAAGGCAGGAGTTGGCAGACAGACCTATCCCACTGCCCCACACAGGAGCGGAGAAGCTGGGAGGCACTGGTACAACTCCACTACTTGGGCCTCAAGTATCCCCCAGGCCAGGGTGTAGGCCCAAGACCAGGCAGGGCAGTACAAGGCTGTGCAGAGCTTGAGACCGGCCCTGCTGCAGCATCACTAGGACAGAGGCTGCCAGCCTCGGGGAGCTAATATAAGACTACTGGGCCATGGGAAGGGTGGAGGAGACCTTCATAGGTGGGCTGGGACAATCAGGCCCATCATGACCATCAAAGTCTAGACAGAGACAATGCTAACAGCAACTGTGACACAAATTCAAACAAAAACAGCTTTACCCTGATGTAAAAAGCGAAAATGGCCAAATAAGTGAGATAAAAAGCTCTGCCCGCAGATAGAACTGTTGTCACAGTAAAAATATCAGCAATAACCGACACACGAAAAATTCTGTTTACAAACTTCACAGTAAGAGCAGTTAAGATCATGAAGGATGCCGCTCTTCATAAAGTAGACAATTATGTTCATCAGGAACATGTTCGGCACAGGCAAGGCAAAGCAGGATGAGAGGCAAATATAAGCATGTAGCTACTGAATTTAATAAAAATGCTGTTAGTGTCTTCTAAATAAGAATATATATATATATTATATATATCATTAACTTGAAAAGATATCTTATAGTTGGTATTTTAGAACTGTGTAAAGAAAAAAAAACAACACTAAAGGGAATCCTTAAACACATATCAAAGACATAAAACAGTAATGCAACAGAGGTACCACATACATTAATACTGCCTCATATCACCAAGTGTATCAGCAGCAGAAGCACTAGAGAGCATGTTGAGTAATGAAATGTTTTGTACTGTGGCATGGAGACAACTTACAGGCATGAAGATAACATTGTAGAAGCTGAGATTTTTAAATCATTAAATAAATACATTTTAACTGAAATACAGAAGGGAAAAGAGACAAAAAATGCTAGACTCCTTTCTGCTTATTTGCTAGCCTAACAAAATCAAATTACAAGCAGACTCCATTATCTCATATAGCATCTAAGCCATCTGTCAACCCTAACTGCTAGTCTTTGAGATAAAAGCTATATCAAAGCATGGCCTGTTTATTTACTCAAAGAAGAAAAAATACAAAGAAAAAAGTGGCAAATAAATCTACTTAAAATCATTCACCAACTGAGTTGTTAAGACAGTATGGAAAACAAATCTTGAGGGGTTAAAAAGCAGTTATTAGAAGACATAATTAATTTGGTCACACACAACAGGGAGGGAGCTGTCACTGCTGGTGCAAGGTCGACACACAAAGCCAGACCAACTCTGTCATCCAAAACAGCAATCCTCACGGACCTACAGGCTCTAGATAGAATACTGAATCCAGAACCAAAAGCAATACGATCACTGCAAAAGTGACCGTGTTAGTACCTGTTCCCAGGGTGGTGTTCTCCCTCAGCACTTTCACTGAGAGGGATTAAACTCCGCACTTGAAACACTCCCAGTAGGATGCCAGCACATCAGTACATGAGACTCAAGACCCAGTCTAGCTTTATCCTACTCCAGGAACTCAAGTTCACAGCAGTAACCAGCTCATAGGCATATAACCCAAGACATTTCATTCCAAACGCACACACAGACTTTTTCACATTTGATTTTCATAAGGAACATCCCAAAGCCTTCTCTACAGCTTCAACTGCAGTCCAGGGAGTGAAGCCTGTGCTGCTTTCTAAGAGTAGTGCTAGCACACCATAGGTGCTCTCCACTCCAGCAGTAAGCAGGGGGAGAAGCAGGGGACATTGGAATACAGGTCTTCCCTTTTTCCACCAAAGGGATCAGTAGAGGAGGAAGTACAGTAGACTCCTCTGGAAAATCGGTGCAGGGAGAGTGCATGTGTGTTTCACAAGAAGCCCCCAAAGCAATTCTCTTCCTGAGCTTTGTACGCACAGGTCCACAAGGAAACCAACCTACAGCTAAAACTTAGCTTGAATTAACTTGAAAGAGATGGAGGAAGGGAAAAAAAGGGAAACAAAAGAATAGTAACAGGAGTCACATTGGATCTTTCAGATGGTAGGAAGTGTTTGGGGTATGCTTCGTTGTTGTTGAATTTTGGGGTTTTTTTAAGAGATTGTTTCTTCGGGGGTTTTTGTTTATTCTGCGTTTTTTTAAGGCAGATTCTTTTCACCCCCCACGAATTTCTTACCAGGGAAACACAAGAGGGCATGAAACTTTCAATGAACAAGTATGCCCTGAAGGCATATTTGAAGACATATGAGCATACATAAAGACCAGAGGTGGACAGGCTTAAAAAAGTGTATTGGTGGAGGAAACACAAAGATGGGGGAAAAAAATTCACACACCCAGCACAAACTTAAAAAAGATCCATCAACATTTTAGTTGTATATCTAACTATCCAAGGCACCATTTCACAATGTTGGTCAGCAAGCTGGCTACAAAAATCTAGGCACCAAATTCAAAACACATTTCATGATAAGAATAAAGATTACTGCCCACTTTCTAACTTAATTTAATCAAATCATTACATTTGTAATCAAATCACAAATGATCATGAAGTCACACATGCTCTCAAAGTATAAACTTAACACTCAAAATTTAAAGAATTATTTGGTTCTTAAGAGCAAAACATGTTTCAATATACAGTCAAAATATCAAAATATCATGTATTGCTTCTAGTGCACCAAAGCAATCTTTATACATTAGCTTATAACTTGGATTACAAATATTTGGTGCTGCAAACTACAGATAGCTGCTGAGTGCTACTGTAAACTCACTTCAAACAACAAGTTGGACAGCTGGACTGATGCAGCACAATACAAGTTTTGAAAGGAAGGTGTATGCACAAAAATAAAAAATAAATACACAATTTAAATAGAGGCATATAATGCTTGCATCAAACAACTTCATTTAATATCATTTGCTGCACAGACAAGCAGAAAATTAGAACGTGGGTTGATATTCTCAGAGGTAGGCTACATCTGGCCTCACAAGAAGTGTTCGGACTTCATTAACAAGGGCTCTATTAAAAAAAAAATAAACAGAACAATGCAAAAGTATCCTGTTCAGCATGGTAAAATTATATGGTAATTTCATCAGGAGACCTAATCAACTTTGGCTTTCTTCCTGTAGCTCATCTGTGTCTGTTCTTCTCTCCTTTAAAGAGACACTGAGCCAAATGCCACTAAGTCTAGCATAGAAAAAAAAAAACCTACCCAAAATGAAAACTGTTTCTTAGTAACTGTTCTATTAAAAATGAAACAAAGACAGCATAATAAAGCATGACAAAAATGTTTGCTCTACAATATAAAGAAAATTTCAGCATGTTTGAAACTTATCTCCTTTCCCATTCTAAAATCAACTTTCTAAATATTAAGAATTCCCCCCTAGAGATTGTCATATTTAAAACCTTTCCAAAACTGATTTTTTAAAATGCAATATATGGTACTACAACCGGGTTGCCAACATCAGGTTATGACCTGAATATTGTATAATCTTTGGGAGAGAATTTCTAATTTGTACTGGAAGTCGTTGAGGCTAGCAATCAAAAATTGCTGTGTGTTTTCGAGAATATCCCTACTCCGAAAGCAGGACTAATTTTGCAACAGTACCTTGTTCCCAGAGACTATGTACACAGCAGTGGCTTCCCCAGAAAAAAAATGCTTGAGTCACCACCTAATTTCTAAGATACAATGTAAACCATTTATCTCTAGATTAAAAATTTATTTGAAGGCAAAGTAATTTAAAGCATTCAATATTTATAAGCATCAGTACCTAAGTTCCTGAGTCCTACCAAAATTAAGAGAAGTTCTGAGTTAAAACCACAGCAAGAGCCATTCATCTCTCATAAAAGCTCTTTTGCTAGACCCGCTCAGGATGCTTTATTATTATTACTACTGTAAAATGTCTGTCCAAATGACCACACACACATTTTCTAATGTTCCTTCTACTGTGCCTAAAAGACCTTGACACAAGAGGAACACTCAAACTGTAACTCGATCTAGCAGTAGGAAAGCCTCCAAGCAGGATGCCAGGATACCCATTTCAGTATGCAGCAAAAGACATTCAGAGGCCGCTCCATTCACCTGTAGTCTCACCTCTAAATTGCCCAAAACATCCCTCCAAAATATCTATATGGAGACAGACTTTTATAAATTTTCTGAACTAAAACATATACACTTCTCTCTAATCCCAGTATAGAATAGCTCTACTAATTTTAGATCCAAGTGGTGCCAAGTGCCATAGCGGTCAGCTGTCTGTCTCGGGACAAACTTAGTTTTCCAACACATTTAGTGATGTGTATTTATGTGTGTCGTATAACACATTATTAAATACTGTAATTTCATGCACTAGCTATGAAACTGAACACTGAAAACATATTTAAAAGCAAACCAAGTTCAAAAGTGCTATGTGGCACTTTTTTTTGGCTTTTGCTACTGAAAGTCCAAAGGCTTAACCCTCCTCAGGGTTACAGTCACAGCAACTGTGTCACTGCATCATGCAGAATTTATCCCCCAATGTACCTGCCCAGCATATTTGTCTTCTCACAGACTTATCTACACCTACTGACAGGTTAGAAACAAAATCCAAAATGGGGACAAATTGCACTCCACAACAAAATAATAAAATTAAATCAAAAAACAGACTAACTTACTTCCACTGCAGCTAAGGCACAATGGAAATGCCCTAAAGCATGACCAATTTCAGCAGGAGTATGCCTTATTACAAGCTGAGCTACTAGTCAGGCCCCAAGCTTGGGAAGAGGCTTATGTGGGTGGATATCTGAAGCCAGCCTATCCTCACAAAAGCACCAGGCTCTGCCTACACGATGCAACTTGTAAGATCTGACTATTAACATGCCCTTCAGGATCTGACCCCTGGACTGAAGTGCCTTTGTGAGCATTGTTTCACCTGTTTGAAAGCTGGGTTGACTGGAAGCATTCAGTGCAGGAATATTTTCACCCACTACAAAAAATCAAAGCTTTGTTAAATTAAACGGCTTTAATGATGTTTTGCAGGAAACATCTCAGGCATGCAGCAAAAAACTGCATTCATATTTGACATTTGCAGAACTTTATTCTAAGCCTGAACTTATAAAATACTTGCACTTAGCTTCAAGCATGTAAGTCCATTTTTATTTTACAAAACATTCCAAGTCCTTGTCCAAGTTCTAGCAAAATAGTATAATAAACTCCTCAAATCAGGCATGTTTTGAATAGTGTAGAAGAAAAAGAATGTATAATCTGGTTTTCATGAAAAATATCACTAGAAATTAGCAAACCAGAACAATCAGAAACACCTCAACAAAACAGACAAACAAAAAAACATCTGAGCCAAAATAAGTCTTTTCACAAAATAACAATTGAAGTTTATTTTCACTTTTCCCCCCATCCATCCATACTTCACCATCTCCTAGCTGTGGCCATAAAAAAGGAATTATGAGATACTCCTGTGAGCTTTGTTTAAAAGATGTTGCTGACTCAATGGGAATTGGCAAGTACCAGAAAAGCAATGCAACAGACCTCTGGTCTCTGCCTCAATTCATGTGCCAAAGATATTTGAATTGATGGCCAAGTTCTGCCCGACTTAAGTCAGCCAAACAGGTATCTTTTAAAGCCATGGAGACACAACCATAGTTTATGCATACTATCAAACTCAGCTTCTTTGTAAATGCCAAATCTTGAGGCATTTTCACAGATAGAATCTTACTGAATCGGCTAACATTCAGGTTCTTATAAATTCTCCTCTAATGAAATTAAAACCTGCTCAACTTAGCTCAAAGTGAAATGATCACACAAGTCAAATGAGATCTGGTTCACATTAAGGATAAAATGCTCTCCCAAAAAAACCCATCTCCAAGAAATTTTAAAGTGAGAAACTTTCTGCTTAAAGAGGAAGGAATGTTGAAACAGAGTAAAACTGCAGGTTTTACATGTTTACACGACCCTTTCCCTTCAGAGTTCAGTATCAGAAGCCCTGAAGCAGAAGATAAAATTAGTTCACAGCTGAGAGTCCTAATTTCAGAGCACAAAAAAGGGAATTCAGAAATTCACAGAATCCAGACACAGGACTGTCTGCAAGGGTCCCTCCTGTTTCCTCTATGATGCCAATCTCTGAAGAATACTCCTGAACTACGTTTGATACCAAACACATCTAGGAGCCTCCGAACTCCTAAAATGCAGTGGCAGCATCATTTTCAGATGTACAAAAGCCATTCTGAGCAAATGGTCCCTTCCTGAAGTCAGCTCAAAGGAACTGGATTATAAGCATCTATTGTATTTTCTAAATCTTTATTTTAAAACAGTACCTAAACAATATCAAGTTTACTTAACATTACCATCAATCAGTCATTAGAACAAATTAAATTACCTATGAATCCTACAAAGGTTACAAAAAGCATGAAGATAACCTGCTAGCTCTCATCCATCTCTGGCGCCTTTGTTCTCAGAATACAGAAACAGAACTGTTTGCCATGCTTCAACAGCATGTGTGGCATTACAGATCTTCTAAAAACAAGACAGAAAGGCCAACAGCGAAACAGAACATACTGAAGTTTAAACAAGCCAACTTGCATTTTGCTATCCCCAGCTCTTGGCTTGACCCTCCTTCCTACAGAGGCAGGCTATGCAGCAAGACCAGAGTACCCTAAGGAAGCTGTAAGCAGGCATCCTTAGGAATGGATCCAAAGGAATCCAAAGGAAACATTATAGGATACCTTTCCTATCACTAACAGCAATTTAGTCAAGTGTCTGAACTGTAAGGCTGTATTTTTTGTGTGCAGTCTTGTCAAAATCTACAGCATTACAGAGGTTTGGTCAGATATATTTTAATTTTTTTAGCTTACATGATTTTAAGAATATTCTTGAATAACTTATTTATTTGGTATTTAACAATAAGAATGACCTCTTCTTCACAGGCAGAAACCATGCAGTCACGAACAGATGTGCCCATTTCAATAATGATGTCATAGGGAGGCAACTTTGTTACATAATTGTTGAATATCATGCAGGAAAAAAAATATTGTTGCAATTGGTATTTAAATAAGTGTTTACTACCTGAAATGAAAAATACAAAAATGTTTTACCTCTAGTGAACTACACAGTTTGAGAGGGATCATATATATGTAAGTCTGGACTACTGATTTACTCTGACGTAAATCTTAAGTAGTCCATCTTATGAATGCACTGCAGCTAAAGCTTAAGATAGTGATTTTCAAGTATTTGGTACTCAAATAACGTTGGCATGGAACAATGCTTACCTAGGCCATCTGATAGAGGCAGCATTTAACATTTTAAAAATCAAATGCACATGAAATACTATCCCACATTTTCTTATTTATCAAGAAGGCTGAAGATAAAATCAATTTTATTAATTTCTATTCCCAGGCAATGGTGAGGTAACTTACAAAGCAGAAAGGCAATTTTCAAAAGTTCTTCACAATCTTCTAGAGAACTCAACTATATTTTCTGAAATAAAGCTGAACTGACAGTTATATTACCAAATATTTGTATGATTTCTTGTTTTCCAGTCATAAATATGATGTGACTTAGTGGAAATGGGTCAGACATCTCAGACAAAATACATTAGACATTTTAATGCCAACTATCACAATAAAGCCTTTGCCTTTGAATTCTTAGAGGTGCTACTAACAAAGAAGCATTTTTTTCCCTGAATAAGTAGCTTGATTCAACATAATTTCTAAATCATCTGAGCTTCCATCAAAGCGCTTTACAGATACCACAATGAATTACTACAGGAATCCAGGGGAGAAAAAAAAAAACAAAAAAAACAAAAAAAACACCCTCACAGTATGACAGCCAGTAACTGAGCTGACCAGGAATCAGAAAACACTCCCTTCTCACACAGCAAACAGCTCTTCTCTGCCACCTCAGATTTAGCAAACAGTTGCCAAGCATTTACAGTCAAAGGCAGAGTCATGGTCAGCAGATAGAATTTAGATTCACAAAATTCTGGTTTCAACTGTTAAAGCAGTAAAGTTCCCAGTATTGCACATTCTTCAAGATCCACAGGCTCCTTCAGCTGCAGAAATGGGTAAAAAGTAGATTTTCACTTTTCAACATACAGAAAGGATTGCTTTTCTCTTCCTAAATCAAACCATCCAAACGTCTTAATGATGCGGCATCATATGATCCCAAGCCTTCCAAGACAGGCAATGAATTTTGCACAGCTGACTCTGCTAGTTACAGTACTCAACAGCTGGGGCATAGATAATTTGGCACCCTGATAATGTCCTAGATGAATATGACAGCATTCTGCAGACTGTGAAAAGGAAAATAATATATTAAAATTATGGATTTGAGCTCACCTTAAAAATACCAAGTCAACGTGTTCTGCATTCGCTTAAGGAAATTACCAAAGGCAGTGTTTACAAATTTGAGAAATTCAGAGAAATGGCACTCCCTCTTCAAAGCCTATATTGTAGCAATTCTTTTCTGATTAGATCAGCTCCCATAGCAAGTCATCAGAACAACAATTGCAGGAGTGAAGTCATACTACTGGGACTCAAATGGGAAATCATGACCAGCCTGGAAACACATTTTAAAACATGATGTGTTTTCCAGGTTTCAAATACATTTTAATTAAAACAAGTCCACATCTTTTACCTTTTCTCCCAGTGGCTGAATAAAGTAGACCTCAAGCAGCAAAACAGAGCACACCAATATATTGAATATGGCTCTAAAAACTATGAGAACAGAAACTGTAATTCTGAATAGATTTTAGAATTTGGCTGTCACTGAAAACAGCGTGTGAAGGGATGCTATGTTATCCCCACAAAATGGTATACACAAATATTTGCAGAATGCAATTTAACAGACTTGAATCAGTTTCAGGAGTTTAATTAAAGTCTTTTTATCCCTAACCACTTTAAAAAAAAAAAGTCTTTCAGACCTTTTCCAGATAAACCTCTCACTGACATAGCAGAACTGAGGCCTAGTGTATTTCCCACGTTAAGCAGACAAATGGGTATGATAATGAACTTTATTTAACCCGATTCCAGCAGTAAATCTAAGGTAATCTAAAGCAGAATAACAGAACCAAAAGAGAGACAAGTTCCCCCAATGATTTATTTATTTAAAAAGCAAATGGTCCATTTGCTTTACATGTAACTGATTTTTTGCAAATTTTTAAATGGATGACTTCAAAGACAGGAGAGGGTGGAATAGTGAAGTGCTTTTGAAGATGATCTATTACAAATTGCAATAGATTTCAATTTCCTAGTAACTTTCTCAACTAAAATGCACTAATTCATTTCAGCGCAGAAATAGCGCACATGCTCCATAGCTGCATTGACACAATGGGCAACAGACACAAAGGAGTCATTAGTCAATACTGTTAATGACATATGAAATTAGGAATGAAGCAGACTCACACCTGACAAGTACTCGTGTCAAAGTAACCATTTATAGAAGGTTCATTCCTCAAAATACAACCACTAGCAGCTTGGATTAAACAAAATCCACTGGTATCCTCAAATCAAGCAGTCTTGAACTATGCCACTCCCATTCCCATCAGTGGAAAACATTCAGCCAAAACCTTCAGAACCAACTGGAAACATATAGCTAAACATTTTCAGATAGAAAATGTAACCTATCTCTTCCCCAAGTATTACAAAAGGACTCAGCGCTAAAAATATCAGCATATGCAGCAACATGCTGTCAAAACCATTTCTGGGATCAAGATTCCATCTGAACAGTTATCTCTATTCCTTTTTCACCTAAATTCAAATCAGAACCCTAACATTTTTTACAAATATATTCAGTTCTAGTATTAATAGAACATACTGAAAAACAGAGAATGAATCATGCCTCCCAAACCATCTCCCCCAACCTGATTAAGAAAGCAATGCAATTTATATTCCTAGCACGATAATTTCAGCTGCATACATCTTTTTTATGGATGGCCTTTTTCCTGTACTTTTCTCTATCTGATGAAGAACGCAGGTGATGCACAAACTGAGATCATTCTTTGCCCGACTACTACAGAAATAAAATTATCAAAATAAGCTGGAGCTTCCAATACAAATCGCAACGTCGATCACCACGTCCGCATTACACTCAAAAACAGACCGTAAGGCACAAGAAAAGCGCGTTTCCCCCACTGTCAAGGGGTAAACTGGGTAACTTGCAATTATTATTTATAGCAGGAGCCACCGACGTCCGTTCCGTTACCCTACGAGAAGCACCACGCCGGGTCTCGGGCCACCCGCGGCCCCTGACGCCAGTGTCACGGACGGGCGCACCTGGCCTGCCAGCGCCAGAGCCTCCCCTGTCCGCAGCCGCCACGCCCGGCGGCGGCCCCGCTGCAGGAGGACTACCCTACCTTTGTATCTCTCCAAGACATCTTCATAGGCTTGTAAGTACTCCTGCTCCTCGGCGTAGAAGTACGCGCCGGGAGAAAGGTAGCCAGCCATGGCCAGCGACTAGCCCTGCCCGCCTTCCTGCACGGCTCCGGGCAGCCAGAAGCCTCGGGGACAGCACGAGAGAAAAAAACAGCGGCTAGCGGGAGGGAGGCAGGGCGGGGGGAGGGCACAGCCAGCCCGGCCAGGGAAACGCCCCCGCCGGCCGCTCGGGTTTCGGTAGCCGCCCCTCGGAGAGCCGAGAGGGGCGGCCCCGGCCTCCCAGCCGCACCTTCTCCAGCCCCCATCCCCGACGCACCGCCTGCGGGGCCGGCAAGGTCCCTCGCGACTCGGGTTTTAATCCGTCTCCTGCTCGGCACCCATGTTTCTGTCCCGGCCCTCCCCGCAGGACTCGGAGAGTGGTGACTGCTAGGGCGGAGACATGAGGCCGGCGGGGGCACGATTGCTCTGCTGCGCTGCAGCTGAGGGGTCACAACACGGCGGGTACCACCAGAAAGCCGCGGGCAGGGATCGAGCAAGGAAGCCCCGATGATGATAGATGCTCGGTGCGGGACCTTCGCTACCCCTGCAGCAGGGTGAAGAAGGCACAACCTCAACCCCACCGCAGGTGTCACGGCCGTTCACGCAATCCTAACCGCATCTCCAACGCGCCTGCGCCCTACGGGCCGCCGCCGCCGCCGCAGCCTCATGGTCCTGACCCTGGAGCCAAACGCATCCCGAAGTAGTCCCTTCTGCCCTGCCCGCAGCCCGGCCCCCATCCTGCGCACCCTAGCTCCCGGGAGCAGCGGCGAGCCCCACGGGCGGTTGGGCTGGGTTGGCTCCGCAACACCCCCCTGCGGCTGCAGGCAGCGACTGGCGAGAGACCGGCACCGCAGAGTACCCTCTACCACCGCGTCCTCCGCTGTTCCCAACAGCACCATTTAGATTCGTTACCCTGGGAAATTGTCCCGGGAGGAGACCCACGGAAACGCATATCAAAAGATAGGGGAAATCGGTGTTTCTGGAGAGCACCAAGAACCGCTACATTTTTCTGCGATTCATTTACAGGCGGTTTCCAGCCTTCACCGGGAAGAAAACCTCCGCCCTATTTTCGACATCACTCGTCGCTGGGCCGCGGACTAGGGTTCGCGGCAGAGCGTGCAGCTCCGTGCCGGTGCCCCCGAACGGAGCCCCAGCTCCGCACGGACAAAGCCCAGCGCCTCGCACCCCGCAGAGCGGCACCAGTCGCGGCCTCTCCCCACGCTGCGGGCGGCCAGTGCCGCTTCCACTCGGGTAGGCGGGATGGTCTCCCGGCCGAAAGCGCCAGCATCCGCTGAAACGGCTACGTCGCGGCTGCAGCCCAATGGACGCTAATGCGTTTTCGCATGAAAGTTTAATGTGCGCACCTGCGCGTATTTCGGCTCGCTTCCCCACATCAGTTCCCATGCATCAGCTCAGTCGGCTGGAAAACGCGGCCAAAGAGCTTAGTCACCACCCGAAGTGGGGCGAGTTCAGAATGGCAACGGATCCTCGAGAGTCCTTCTGCCCCACGGCCGCCCGCTCCCCGACAGCTCCCGGCCGCGCCTTACCAGCGATGCGCAGCACGGCCCTCTCGGCGGGGTCCAGCACGGAGCCGCCCTGGATCTTCCGCTTGGACCGCTCGTGTTTGGGCAGGTTCCAGGGCAGTGTGTCTCCCGGCGCCGGCGACACAGTCCCCGACCTCTGGCTGAAGTCCTCCTCATCGGAGAAATCGGCAGAGGACGACATGGAGCATCGATAGGACGCGTTGCCGGAGCTCTGCACGGAGAGAAAGACAGGATGCGTGGGGACCGGCTTGGGACGCGGGGCCGCTGGTAGCACGGAAAAGGAGAGTAGGGAAGAAGAGGGACATCGCTCACCATTGCCGTGATTTTAGGGGGGCAAAGGGGTGCGTGTGTGGAGCGCCGAGTGTGGTCCTCCAAAAAGCAGCCGGTCCTTAGCGGGAGTGCATTTGGAAGGATGTATGGGCAGAGCCGTGGCCTGCGGCTGGGTAACGAGCTCGCCAACGAGCCTCCCACTTCCCCAACAATAAGCCAGCAACAACAACAGCCCAAAAAAAAACCCCTTCCGGGCTACAAATCGATAGCGTTTGGCTCCCCCGCCAGGACAAGAGAAAAATTTGCCATCACCGAACTGCTGGAGAAACCGCTCATCAGTCAGTCCTTCTCTAGGAAAGACCCCGGCCCGTAGGCAGCCCACGCCTGGCTCTTTGTTACGGCCTCGGCGGCCCCGCGCCGGGTCCCCTCCTCCTGCCCTGCTCCCTGGAGAGCAGCCCAGCGCCGAGAGAAGGGACGAGGAGATAAGATTTCTCAGAGCAGCCCCTTTAGGTACCAAGACACGAAAGGCGGCTTTCGGTCACAGTTTGCCAAGACAGCTTCGGCAAACCTCTCGCCTTACAGACCGTCTCCACGGCCAGATTTCCCAGCTCTCTAGAACAGAGCTCTTCCAGAAATGTAAACAAACACTGATGCAGCAGAGGGATAGGACTGCTGCCATTTCTTGCTTTCTTGTTTAGGGCGAGGTGAGAAACGAAGATGTCTGATCCATAGAGTATCAACAGTGCTGGAAATTTAGGATGCGGCACAGGTTACTAGCGCACGACGTGAGGCAAAGTGCTGTTTTTCTTCCTACGGAGTTTCTGATTGGAGAGATCTATGGTTTCTGCAGGGCACCGGGCCAGCAAACGATGAGTTTGGTTTGTAGTATGGTGTGTGAGATAGTCTCTCAAAAGTGTAACCTGATTCTGGTTCAAGTATGATGTTAATTTTTAAGGATATGCTACTCTTAACTGGGAGAGGTATAGTATGCTTTGTTGTGCAGATACAACCCCCACTCAGCCCATGCAGATTCCAGATCTTTGATGCCAAGACAGCTATTATTTCAGGCTTGTCTTGTAGCTGCTTTTAAAAAAAATTATTTTTTATTGGCTTAAAATGTACCTCTGGTTACAGGAGAAATCTACTGTGGCTGAGATCTGACAAAATTTATTGTTGTTGTTGTAGGGATCTTCCTAGTTCTCATGGGGTGGACAAGTAAATGGCTGTTACTGTATTGGGGCTATTTTACCCATATACAAACTCAAAACCTGCACAATCTAGCTCAACAATGCGATACAGTCTTTGCAGTGCATGAAACTGCCAATAATACACAGTTAAATAAAAAGTTAAGAGATCCCCTCTTACTTTACTTTAACTTATTAGTGGCTGCTCGCCCTGACCTCTTTCACTTCTATCCCAATGCTCTTTCCTCCTCCTGCAGTACTTCATAGTGAAGTTTGAAAAGGGAGAGAGGGAAGGAATTAATACATAAATTAATTCTTGATCACTGTATTGTGATGTGGAGAGAGCAAGAGGTTAAGTGTGAAAAAACAGAAACATGAGATATCTGATCCCAGCTCTGATTATCTTCATAATTAGGAATTATTTGGAATATTTTGCTGACGGTTTATTATATAAACGAGGACTTTCTGCAGGATGTCAAAAAGAAGGAGAGTGGTCACATACAGCTGTCTTCCTGATGGGAGCTTGAAGTTGCACAGCTTGCTACAATTTAGAGGGAGCTTTGCTGTACTGGGTAGGGCTAACAGGACCTACTTAGTCAGAGATCAGGACTTTCGTGGTCTGTCCTTAGATCCAGATTTTGCTTTAAAAGAGAAAGTGTTCCCTTTAATCCTAGCTCGGAACATCCTGCTTTAGACCTGTGTCATCTGCTGGCTGCCCATAATAATATCTTCTGATCATAGAGACCCTTGGGGACAGAATTTTCTTTTCCATTTCTTTATGTCTAGTTTATAATATGAAATCTTGATGTGGCGCTGAAAGGCTGCTGTAGCAATAACTTGTTAATATTTATGTAACAGCTTAGAAGATGGAAGGACAAAGTACAATAGCAGTTGCTATTGAAGCTTTGAAGAAAGATCTCTTTAACTCTCAGATTTATCTTTGAAAGTACATTATAATTTTTATTCAGTAGGATTTCCTTTTCTCAGAAGAGGTCTTTAATAGCCTATTATTTTTTATAATAGCAGGTCCTTCTATAGTTCTTCTTACCCTTGGAAACAAAAGCACTGTTGTTGAACATATGTAGAACACATTTTCCATGCTATTAAGACCTCAGTTTTAGGGAAAGGGAGACTGTTCAGTCAGCTGTGCTACAATACTGGAAGATAAGCTCTGTTAGAAGGCCCCACTCCTTTATTTTTGAGAAATAAAACTGCACAGGTACTGGTAGAGCGATCCACATGTACTGCAACTAGCTATCCTCTTTTACATTATCCTTCTGCCATACCTAATGCTTACATTAACAAAACAGGTGAACAACACATCTTTTAACATACTAACTCCTCAGGAATCATGTTACCTCATTTTAAGAACAAGGTAGGAAATTAAATTTTTGTCATAATAGCAAAATCTAGTAAACTTGTATCTAAGAAATGCCAACTTCTACATCAATTGCAGTCTTTTTTTTTTTTTTTTTTTTTTTTTTTAGTCAATATGAAGATACTTCCAAGTAATATTTACAAAGAGATATTGAGCAGGTAAGCACTTTCAGGAATCTCAACTTTGCAATTCCAAAGACATTTATTGTGAACTGAACAACTGCTTTGCATCAGTAAATGAAGGGTTTTGATAAGATGCCGTCTCCCTTTGTAAAGCCACTTTTCTCAACATGGTTACCACTTATCCCACTAGACTATCATTTTCCATGCCTTAGCTGTAAGTCTCAAATAAGTATTCCATAATTACAGCAACAAATTATTTTAAAAATACAAAATAATGCAGAGCATCTGCACTATCCTGAAAAGTGCTTCCAGTCAGTTAGGATAGCATACAAAAAAAATCTGTCATATTGTGTTAAAATCAAAATACATAAGGTAGTTTCTATACAGCACATTATTGTAAGCAAGTGAAAAATGTAACTGTTAGTAATACATAATGCTTTTTTTTGGGGGGGGTTATGTGAATGAAGTATCTTTTTATAGTTAGTAAAATATTGATCAGACACATCCTTCCTTAGCCTGCTGTGGGACTTAGTGACAGTCAGGGCTTGACCCGTCTTAGTTACAGGCCCAAAAGGTCACAGCTCAGATGCTGTAACTGCTTATTCTATGCCTTCATTACGCATTCCTTCTTCTCATTAGCCTAAAGACGTCTCTGCAGCTTCCATTGTTGATCAGCAGGAACTGTTGCATTTGCATAGCAGTTAGGCATGCAGCAGCTTGCGCACTGAAACGCGCTGGTCATAGGGAAGTACACGTGGAGCTTTCTTTGCATTCAAAGTACCACGGGGCCCGTACCACAGGGGGGTGCAAACAGCACAGGGAGTCCTCACCTCTGTGTCTCGGGAGGCAAAGTGCTCAGAGTAAGCTTCTAGGGGAGCGAAACGAATTTCTGGCAGTGCCCAGGGTTTTCTCTGTAATCAGGTGATTTGCAGCAGCTGCCTGAGCGTAAGGCTTGCTACTTACTGTGCTATAAAAGCCAGTCGGTTTCCAGTAATGGGGATGATTTCAAATAAGATAATTCTTGTCAGAGGGATTTGGCCAAGTACCAAAGCATGACTTACTTTGAGGAAGAAAAGAACTGTTTGTCATAGGTGACGCACTGCAGAAGATCAGGTGGAAGCTAAGTGGAAGATGGTGTAGCTGGAAAACAGTGTAAGGTAATAAACACCACCATATATCTGATAAGCCACCTCTAAATAGGATCTGATAACCTCAAGAATACCAATGAGCTTTGCACTTTCTTTCCTTGAGGTGGAAGCATTAGCAGAGGTGAGATTTTAAACTCAGACAGATAATGAGCTGGCAAAAGCTACTGAGATTCTGATACCAAATTATCATCATATTGCAAAAATTGCCCAACTTTATGACACGTTAAAGATTGTGCTGGCCAACTGAATTATAATCAAATGCCTTGGACATTCTCATCTTCTCTGAGTTTTCCACTGCAGTGAGTTTTATGCTGGTCTTTAGAAGCTGTTGCAAAGTACAGGTCAACATTGACTGAAATTTAATTTTCAGTTTACTTAAGAGTTGTATGTATTCATTTATACTAAACTGTCTCAGAATTCCTGGAATATGTTTTCGTTAATTGTGTTCACTGTGCTCAATGGATAAATGTGAACAGAAATGAAGTGTTTGAATTTTGTTTTTTCTGAGAGTGTTTCAACAAAATTCCTCCTAATTTAGTATAATTTAGAATATTAATTGAGTGTAACAAGCTATTTCTGTCCTTTAACATCCCAGATTGAATGATACTAAAGTAGATCAACTTTTAAAGTAAAACAACTTAATAAATTTAAGACAAAATCTAGGGCAACTGAATGTTCCCATTAGTAAATCTTTACCAGTTTAACCTCATTAGATGCTACTGCAATGCTGTATACAAAACATCCAATGTATGTAATCAGGCTATGTAAATCCCTTAGGACTCCATATTGTCAGAATGGATCAAAAATCAAAGCAGACACAGAAATGAAAGTACAAACAAGAACAATGTAAAATCAACTATGCTAAGCTTAAAAAATAAAATAAACACCAGTGGAGACACAGCCACATTAATAAATATTTTTCTCTGGTTCTGCACCAAACAGTTAAGAGAACATCCGTACTTGAAAATGTCTGCATTGCTAGGATATACATAGATACTACCATGAATAACTACAGAATTTATTGGTTAACCTTTAATGTTATAAAGCAATAGTCAGAAAGCTGAAAGGCAAATACATTAAATCTGTAACTCCTGAGCATCAAGGGTCTGACTCCATTTGAAACAACCTTCTTGAACAGGTAGGCTTTTAAAATACCAAGAAAAATTAACATTTTATAGAGAGCATTTACATTCTTTCTGTCTAAGGGTAGGAGAAGGCGAGAATTCAGTGTTTATCACATGCATTTTGAGTCTGTGATTGTATTTATAAGGAGATTCTGATGGTTTTGCAGCCTTTCAAAAGGAGATGGTATCTTTTCTGGGTTCTGGTAGGTCAATCATGACTGTTCTTCAACTTTGAAAATAACCTTACAGTGGCAACTTTCATAGAAGATATAGGTTCTTTGAGGACATGAAATTCAAAATGGATAAAGGGCTAGATCTATGTAGGACATCACAATACAGTTTTGCAGCATCAAACTGTGCTTACTGCATAACCATCTACTTGCACGTCTGAAGCTGACATGATGCAAAAGACTTTTTGGCAGGAACTAAGTAGTGGGAAAAACCTAGTCACCCAGGATGATACAGCATCTCATTCTTCAGGGGCACAAGACAAAGCTTCTCCTGAAACTGGTCTGCAGCCATCCTTTCATAACAGTGGAGCACTAGTTTCTTTTGAACCATAAAAGATGTAAAGCAGCTGTTTGCCTTGAAATCTAGGTTCAAACTCACATCTCCCAGTAGCCAGCCAGAAGCATATCCTGCAACAACCTACTAGTTGTGGAAGTGGTATGGGTTGGGGGAAAAAAAAATAGTTAAAGATTTCTTGGTGTGGATTGGGAAAGAGGATGAGGAAGTGGAGGCTCTCTCTGTGGGGAGAAGGAAGTGCTGGGTTTTGATCCCTGCTCTGATGACTTCTTGTAGATTCTGCTTTAAGCAGTAATTGGGTAAAATATTGAAGTAGTCCTTGGATGAGACAAGTGCAATGGAGGCAACAAGCCACATTGCAGCTCATGTACCAATTCTGCAGATACACCAAATTTTAAGTACTTATCAATGTGAAGTAATACCATCTTCTAGTAGCTTAAAATAAAAGCAATTACATTACAAGTAGAGTTTTTGTTTAATTTACTCAATTTATCAGTGTTCTCTTTTGGGAGCAGAAAGTTGAGTGATGCTCCACATTTGTAACTCCCTGTTAATTGAGAGATGAGCTGAGGGATTAGATATTGTCAAGGTAACATCCACAGATCTCAGCAATGTCCACCAAGGAAGACAGACATTGTAAGAGAAAACTAAGGCATTTGCTGTGTAAGGAAAACCCGTTTGTTGTTTTCATTTTGTCAAATGAATGAAAAGCAAGGCATACTTCAGTCAGTGTAACCATGACCTCTACGTGAGTGGAATCAAATAGCATTCATCTTAAACTAACCATGTTGTACCAAAGCCATTAGTTCTCATTAAAAAGTTGCTTATGAAAACTGGGCTAACAAAAATATGCATTGTTTTTGAATGTCACTTGAAAACTAATATTATCATCCACATGACAGCCCGGAGGTGTTACATATTTAATTAATTCCTTTATTCTTCACCTGTTTCCACTTCATAGTTTTTCACTATGAGTTACAGGATTTAATCTAGAAATAGCTTACTGACATTACAGAAGCTAACAACAAGGTGCTAAAGGTTTTTCTTATGGGAATCTTTGAGTATCTGTGAAGCTACAACATGGAGATTGCTGTATATAACTGCTGCAGAAAAAAACCCTTCCCATTACCTAAAAATAATGTTGTGTCTATTTTTAATAGCAGCTACCTTGCATCCATTCAGATCTCCCTAGTCTGCCAGATGCAAAAGAGAATAACTTGACAGAATAACTAGAATTTGAGTAGGACAAACAGCTTTATCTGCTTATAATGCCTACAAGGACAACCATGGAAAAGGAAGAGTCTGGAATAAGAAATCGTGTATCTTCAAATACTTTCCTCAGCCTTCTAAATTTCTTGTTGTAGATTGTATCATCTATGTTTCAATAGCTAACCGAATTATGCCTGTCATATAAGGTATATCAAAGTATGAAAGCATTCTGGACAGCAAAAAGCAAATCAAAATTCTAAGTAGCTTTGGAATCTCTGACAGGCACCTATTGTTTTCAAGAAAAAAAATCAGAGGAGGACTTAGGATTCTTTAAAATGACATAATGAAATTTTTCAATGGCCATACTGATATTATGCTTTAGTAACAACTGTTAACATTCCTGACTGCTGTTTCCCTCCCTATAAAACTAAAGACCCATTTATTCTTTCAGACTATTGCAATCCCATGTTTTAGAATAAAGTTTCAAGACTCGATCCAGCAACCAATCCACATTTAACTATTCACAGGGGTTCTTATAATTCCACAACACTAGTAATACTGTTCATTATAATTTATCAGATTTGTTTTCTCTCATAAAATCCATTTTAACTTGCCTTATGTTTGGTTTTAAATACTCCTTGCCAAGGTTGAATTTTGAGTTTTTAGTCAAAGGCTAAGACTGAGAATAGAATAGAATAGAATAGAATAGAATAGAATAGAATAGAATAGAATAGAATAGAATAGAATAGAATAGAATAGAATAGAATAGAATAGAGTAAGCCAGGTTGGAAGAGACCTCCAAGATCATCCAGTCCAACCTATCACTCAGCCCTAGCCAATGGCACAAAGTGCCCCATCCAGTTTTTTCTTCAACGCCTCCAGGGACAGTGACTCCACCGTCTCCCTGGGCAGCCCATTCCAATGTCAATCACTCTTTCTGTCAAGAACTTCTTCCTAATATCCAGCCTATACCTCCCCCATCACAACCTGAGACTGTGTCCCCTTGTTCTGTTGCTAGAGAAGCCTGAGACCAAGATGATGAAAATACCCAGTAGTTTTTTTTGTGAACACTAGAAGAATATCCTAGCAATCTCTTTGGAAAAGACTCTAAGCTTTGGGACAGATACTTTAAATACGAGTATTTTTAAAGATAGACTTAGGCCATCTTCGTGAAAAATCTGTCTACATTTGTCAGAGTCATTAGTCTTGTGAGATATAAATGTCATCTGCTATCCCTAGCATCAGGGAGTATAAAGTAAACTTTATATACTTATATACTTTATATATGTATAAAGTATACAAGTTTGGGCTTGACCTCACTGCTCTGAGGAGAAAATTGCTCCAGAACCTACTGCTGTCTTGATTACAAGTAATCTTCTAGTTGCCACCTGAAGCTTACTCCTGGTCTTTGGGGTTTTGTGACAACGGTGTTCAATTTCTTCAATACTCTTTCTGCTTCCCTGATGTGTTCATAGCCTGCATTGTACCTCCTCCCAGCTTTTTTGAGTTTTCCTGGACAAGTCAACTTATTTTAATCTCTCCTCGCCTGCTAGTAGTCCTTCTCTGCAAATTTAAATAGTTTGATTTAACTATTCCCAGGGCCCAAGTGTCTACTAATTTATCAGATTTTTTAAAATTTTTTTTTGTAGCAAGGCCATGTTTGAATTTATCAATTAAAATCTCTTCATTCTAAGTAAAATCTGTTCAGGTTAGCACCTGTTAAACTGAGCCACCATCACAGACTGACCAGGGAAATTCCACCCTCGCAGCTCTTACCTCTGTTCTCAGGACACTTCCCCATCCCCACTGAGGAGCTGCACAGGATCCTTCCAGCTTGAAGATACAGAGACAAAATTAATCTTTCCAAAATAGTTACCCACTGTGGTTGTGGGCTGATGGCAGTGCAGGCAAGAGGCATGGAGAGCAGGGGAGGACAAGCACCAGACCTGACAGATAAGAGACCATTTCTTTTATACTCTCCATGACTCACTTAGCTGTGCTTAGCCAGCAAGAGGAAGAAATCGTAAGGTCTGAATATAGAGAGGACAAAAACAGGAACCGGAACACTGGAGGAAAGGGCTGAGGAAATACACTGGGACTGACAGCCTGAGGGACAAACACAGAGACTGGCAGTCTGGGAGCTGCAGCAGGAAAGCTTTCAAGAGATCAGCAGACTCTGTGGATAAAGACTAGGGAAGAAATGGACCTGCAAAGTAACAGCTGGGACTAGTAACCATCAATACCAGAGAGAGCAGATCGGGAGAGCTAAGGATCTGACATGCTGGCATGACACTGATATTGCCTCAGTGAAACGGCCTCAGCAAAGTATTCTGATGAAAAAGGAGGGCAGGAACTGTGTGTGCAGAAAGTTCTCTGAGAAGAGAGACAAGAGCTGAGGAAGGTATGCCGTGTAGTATGCCACCGAAAGCCCCAGGGAGACATAAAAATTAAAGAGACTGGTTGAACAAGTGCCTCAAAGCAACAAGATGACTGACAAGGTGAGCCTACAAAGGGCTGTTGAAGGGGTATAACATGAAGGAGCAATACAAGGACTGACAAAACAAGAGAAAGGCTGAGGTCAGCAGAAAAGTGAGGACTGGGCAGCAAGGAAGGAGCCAGCAGTGGGGTAGAAGCAAGTCAGGAGCAGGCTGGAGGAGACAGGGCAAAAAGAGCCATGCTTGGGAAGAGTAAGCGCAAGAAAGAAGTCTGGTAGGAAGTGGAAATTTCATCCAAACTCTGCCCATTAGCAAATATCTGAGAGTTACCACTGTGTTATTGATTCATATGGAGGAAACAAGGATCATCAGTCTTTCCCTGAAACCCAATAGCAGAATTTTCTGTGTTATAGTTCCAGTGTCCAAACCTCCTTATGGGCCACACAGCGAAGCTTTGTTTTTAATCTTACTTTTTTAACAACAGTAGGAAATTAAACACAAATGTCTTATTAAAATTAAAATGCTTTTCTTAAGATTGCAAAGTCAAGGACTAAGATGTTATCAAATCCCAGATTCAAGGTTCACCATGCAACTTTAGTTCAGCCTGGTTTATACATCATGATGCAGACATAGTGATGTAATTATGTACTATTACATCCCCAGGGTCCTGCTCCTATTTAGTGCAAATAATGAGTGATATTCACTCCATAAACAATTGTTCAGTATTTTATTTTGTCATCCTCTGTTCAGTGGGCAGCCTTAATTTACTTCGTACTATTCAAATAGTGGTGTGAAGAAGAAATTTTCATAGGCTGTTTTGTGATGCTTACCAGTACATAGTATCTGACTACTTCACAAATACTAATAATCTTTCCCATTACACAGGATGCAAACTGAAATCAGGAGTTCAGTTTTGTTACCTAGGCCAAATTGCAATGTCGGGGATCAGATTTTTAAGAGTTATTAGAATTATGTATCAGTAATAGACCACAGCAGACATGGAGTTCAGTGGTAAATGGCAGCTTGAGAGCTTTTTTAATCCTAACTATATGCTTTGAATCAGGCACTTAAAAAATGCAAGATAAAAAATACTTTAAGGCAGTTCTTCATCTTGTTCATCCTGTGCCTGCCCTTCAATCTCCAAGGCAGCACTCACTGCTTCTTAAATAAAGGATCCTCTCTTTTCCTACAATTTTCTGTTTTATTCCTGTAAACACTTTACAACTTCTGCAGCAGAACTCCTACACGTAAGAGTCATCATAAGAGCACTTCCATTCTGTGGTGGATACAGAGTACATTCTGTGACAAAAGCAGTGAACTATCATACAGTTAAAGTCTGTATGACAACACAGATGCATAACTGACTGAATTAATGCTGCATGTGTAACCTTAATTCCAGTGCTTCCTATCATTTGAATACTTGCCTTTGCCAAACTATTCCTGTAGCATAATACCCATGTGTAATGTTATTTATAAATGCAAATGGATAAGGGAGTCTCATGCTATATAAAGATGAACTGTTTATGCTTTACAGTAGGATGTTACACAATGCAGCCAGTGACTCCTGTGGCAGAAAAGGAAAAGGAAACATCTGCATTTAGACTCTATAATTGCTATGCATCTGTAGGACAATTACTGGTCATTTTAAGTTGTGCAAACAACACCATCATAACAAAATCAGAGCTGATTAATTAAAAAAGAAAAACAAACCTGCCTTCAGCTACTCTACGGAATTTACTATTTATGGTTTATTACCATAAAACACCTTTCATATAGTTAAGACCCTTAGTACATTTTATCATCTCAGGTTTAGATCACTACCTCTCAAGGAAGGACAGAGATTATTAAAAACAAAATAAATCTGAACAGTTAAAAATTTAATTTCTCGGTAACCTATACCACATACCTATAGTATAATTTTATCCATGAATACAAAATCCTAGTTAACACAGTTAATGGCAAAATAGCAGTGCCAAAAAAAACTATCACACATTTTTCAAACCAGAATTTTGTAGATCTGTTCCTTTGGTACAACAGTTAAAGAATATTTTCTCTCCTTCACTTGTAATTTACTAGCAAGATAGCTTGAGCTTCAAGGACCAAGGGTGCACTTTAACACTTTTTCAGCACTTTAAATCAAACAGAGACGAGCTGGTTGAAGCTCTCATACCATTTCCAGTAAATAAGCATTGGTCCTGGGAATTAAAACTAACAGAGCCAAAATAGAAATGGAATGGAATCAGCTTACTTATCAAGACAAAACCTGCTATATTAGAGGGCTTTGCCTGCAGGTGTAGGATGAAACTGTATAGAAAGAGAATACATTTGATATAATTTTCAACCACGCAAGTGTAAATTTAAGTAAATAGACTCAAAACCAGCATCATCTGCCACACATGGAACAATTAGTTCCAATTACCTTAACTCTTCAAATAAAAGCTACTAGTGAAGTCGGTTAAGGTGCTCCCAATGTGGATTTGTGCTGTTACAGCTGTTCTTATTTCTATGTGATTTTATATATGTGTAACCAATAATTATTTGCACCATTGAAATTAACTGTTTCTTTTGCACTGTGCTTAATAGCTGTATTAACTCATCCATAGAAAGAAAAAAGTTTTTAGAAGACAACATTTTTTTTTTAGATCTAATTCTCACTGTATTGCCACTGTGTTTTAATAAAAAGTAGTTTTAAAGTTGTAAAGACTTAACCTCCCTGTCCTAGTGAAATTTATGGCAATACATCTTTAACAAATCTCTTCAGTACTCTGAACTGGCTAGGATCTGGGCAAAAGGAGTGGAAGAAACAGGCAATTGCTACAATGCTATATATGAGCTGTAGGGTGGGGAGGGAAAAAACAAGTAAGAGGAAATTTGGAGCAGGTAGCAAGGGAGGAGGTCACAGAAGCTAGCAGAAAAAAAGGGAAAATGAAGTCTTTGTGAAAAACTGTTAAAACCTCCTCCTTCTCAGTGAGGAGTTATTTACTGTAACAAATGCAGGAAAGCATATCATTCCAATAAAGAGATGTAAAGAGTCTCTTGTCGGGCATGTTTATGTTTGGAAAGGGAAGAGGTATCTTTAAAGTCTATCTAATGGCCACTGAAGGCTTCCTCTTTATTTCAGAGATGACTGGACTTAGCATTCATAGACATATTTGCATAAGATCCTACACACTAAAATAGGTTCTTTGAGGTATTAAAAAAAAAAAAAAAAGTTAATAATAGTTGGATACTTAAATCCTGTTAAAAATGTTACAAATCATCAGCTAATAAACTCAGGTGCCTCTCAAAATCCCCATCCTTTAGCTCTCAAGCAAAAAAATGCACTCCTTGTTTCCTTATTTTAATATTAATTCACACGTTCCCTAGATTTCTCATTGTGGCTGTGCTTAAATTACCCTGAGAGAGGGCACATGTGAGCATCTGTTCATGCAGAGTCTGGTATAGCTCACACCTTTATCATACGCTTTCAGAATATTAATATAATGTTAACAAAACTGCAGGAGGTGGAAGGTAATATGTGAATGTTTTGCATATTTGCTTCTAAATGTGATTCACAGGAGGCACAATCCAACATAAGCAGATGTCCCTGAAAGAAAGAAGCTATGAAACTAATCTATAGATTAAGCAGTTAATACTTAGAATTAACCAAGTCTTCTGTAGGATGGTGAGTAATTTTTGTAAGTCAGCTGTATTAGGTCATTTGGTACACCACAGTACTGGAAAATTAGTAAGTAACACCAGAGTAGGAATAAGTGGAAATTAACAAAACAAAATGGCAATTATTTAATGACACATAATAAAAACTCCTAAAAAGCCCTGTAGAACAACTTCATCCACATGAAACAATTCATAAGCTAAGTGTCAACTGATACCAAGACTACTTAAATTATCTGGTATCAGATATTTTTTAAATGCTCCTAAGTGTTCTTGTTGCAGATTTGTAATACTGTTTTTCCCATAAGTTTTAAGGCCTAAGCACCTAAAAGCAAAAAGCAGGATAGCTGAATAAGACCACAGATGGGACAGACCATGTTTTTATGTGCATCAGAAACTGATTTACTTTGCTTTTAAGCTTGCATCTTTACAGTGCAAGCTTCACTTCAGCCATGGGAGTGGTCTCAGTGGAGGCAAATTAAACTGCTCACATCACTAGATTTTTTTACATGTGTCCTCCCAAGGTACCTGACCTCCCTCTTGATTCCCTTGTAGTGACTTGTAGCAATGCTGCACCCACCCCTAAGGAGATAAATAGCTTCAGCAAAAGCCATCATAATTAAAACAGTCAAAATAATTTAAAACAGGTTCATTAGGAGGCACTATAAGCAGCAGTGCTTCTGAGAGCATTATGTGTCATCAATTTACTCTTTGTAGATTACTTCAGAGGTACATTTTTTAACACTATTCAGTAAATAATCACCTAAACATATGCAATTACTACAGTACTGGGGCAAAATAAACCACTAAGTTTGGATGGGTAAAGTACAGGGTTTCTGAGTAGAAACCAGGATTTCAAATCTCAAAGTGAAGGAACTATGTTTATTTATGGCCCAGCCTCTGTGGTCATATCTGCTGCATGTCTTACAGTGATCCTGACAAAATCAAGTGCACATCTCATAATCTTAAGTAATCCTTGATGTCTGCGTAAGTCAGGCAATGCAGGAGCTCTCCAAAGTGGAGGTGTCAAAAGATGCTGCTTTGATGGAATCTCTTTTCAACTATCTATTTTAGACATAGAGGTGAAATGAGAATTTGGCAGAGGTATTGATATGACTGATGCCACAGTTCAGGAGCCAGATATGTTTACACAAACTCAAGGCCATCTTTTGCTTCCAGAACAGACCACTATTTAAAATGTAAATAATATTTTCAAAATGCTTGCAGTAAATCTTCCCCAGTTTAAAATTTGCCCTGAAGTAGTATTGCTAGCCAGCAGCAAGCTCACAATGGGAGACTTTTGCACATCCTTCCACACCTTCAGAAAATTTAACTATCAACACAGAATCAGCTCTTCGATTCTTGATAGGTGATATGTAGCACTCTTTTGACTTGTATGAACTTATGCTACTTTAAAGAACACAGTTTTGTTTCTTCTCAGGAGTTCTCTATTCTGTCCAAAAATTCACAGCATGCTTCAGTAATTTGTGTTTGTACTCTCCTTGGTGTGAAGTTAATATAAAGCTACCATCTGTAGAGAATGTCAGCACAAACAGTACAGCCACCAATTAGAGGGTGACCTACAGGGCACAAGTTTTAACAGCGTGACATAAAATGGGTAAGCTACACAAAATGAATAAAACAAACCAAAAATAGCTATGAACTCTGTCTGGTAAAGTTCAGTATTAGAATAAAATGCACTTGATATCTTCATTTATGACCTAGAAGGTGTAAATATTTTTTTAAAGTGATTTTCAAAGAAAACTAACATTCTGTCTCTGCAAACATCAGCTCACAGATTTTAAAGGGGAGCAAGTATGGTCTTCAGCAGGATTACTCTCTTACATACAATCACACCTAATTTAGTTCTGACAAGATTAGGGACAACACAGGAAAGATCTCAGATTCCTACACAGGAAGTAAGAACTAATCTAAGCAAATTCAGATAATTATATCCATGTCTAGGAAACTGTAAAACAAGATTCAAACACAACAAAGCCAACCAAACACAAAATAATCTGAATTAGCAGCAATAAGAAAACCTAGCATATAAATAGCCAACAAAACTTTTACTGAAATTTCTGAAATCTTTAACTATGACAGCAGTAATATGGCAGCAAAACAGCCTAACATGTTTTATGATGTATGACTCAAAAAATTTCCTGGAGCAAAGAAAAATCCTTCCGTAAGGCTGCTTTGTAGTTTCTTTGGAAATACCATTTTCCCATGTCACAAAACAGTGACAAAAAAATTCAAGGGCGGGGAGGGAACAAAACCAAACCAAACCAAACCAAACCAAAACAAAACAAAACAAAAAACCAAAAACCCAAAGCACAAAAATTATCAGAACTTGTTTTGAAAGGAGAAATTATGTCTTCCAGTTAGCAGACATCATCCATAATTTTTTTCAAGTGGTGACTAAGCAGAATATGGCTGTAGCTGCCTGCAATTGTTTCCATAATGCAAACATCAAGACAGCAAATTATTTATTTATTTATAGTGGTTCAAGTGGGCAGAGCTAGGAAAAAAATAATGGAAAGAAATTATGCAGACTAGCAAGAGTGTTTCTGGAACTAAATCATGTAAAACTGTACAAAGATAATGGCCAAAAGTCTCTCATCTTTGAGACATTTCAACTATGTGAAGTGAAGCTGCAATGAACTGTGAGATGGATGACACAGAGATTGTGTGGAACTTTACAATGCTTTAGTGATTTGTCATGGCATGAACCTTACTCACCCTGTCACCATGGTGTTAATAATACATTCAGAATAACTTACAACGTCCATGAGAAATTAAATTGATGAGTTATGTTACCTGGATCTTAGTCAAATAAACATAATGATTTATTCTTTCTTGTAGCAATGTGAGTTCACCAAGGCTGTAGAACAAAAGGCTATCAAAAGTACTAAAAGTTGCATAAAAGATATACTGCAAAAGCAAATTCAAGATAGTGACATAATGGTGACAGCACTATGAAAGGCTTTTTCTAAATCTAAATTTTTTCAGTGGTAGGTCTTGTCAGATGCAGTACCAACCCATGAAATTACAGGAAAGTAAAATTGCACAGTGACACTGCACTTTTTTTTTTTTTCATTTGCTTGTCCTGAAGTCCCTGATGTGTTACTGACTTTGGGGGAAAGCAGGGCTTTTTTAACTTCACTATTCCATTCTTCAAAGACTCTTTTGCCTCTTACACCATTTCCACAGTTTTAGTTACTTAATTCAGCACCATTGAAGCTCTTTTTTCCATGCTGGTAATCACTGGCAGTTGGTTACAGCCTCAGCAACTACAGGCAGGCTTACCCTCAGCATAGGCCTACCATGGAAAAAATTAACAACAGTCAAACAAAAACGATAATTGAAAGAACAGCAGTGGAATGGAAAATAGTAAAGGAGATGATAGAAGACATGAAAGAAGGATATCAAAGCAGACCACAAGGAAGCAATGAACAGAGGAGAGCCTCGTGAGAACCTGGAGACCTAGTAAGAGTTAGTCTAGAAAGCAGGATAGGGTGGGAGTGAAAAGGAGATGACTGAGAAGAAAGGAAGACCAGATCTTTTTCAAAAAACAGAATTAAACTACAGAAACAGCTGCAGAATAAAATAAATAATAAACAGAATCATGAAAGAGCAGAGGAAATTGGACAGCATTGAAGTGATTGCAGAGAAATTAAATGTTATCAGCTAAAAGGTAACAATTTATAGTAGTTGTTGGCAACTCTGGCTTTTTCTCTGGGCAAGTTTCTTGCTCTCAAGCAATGTACTTCCATGATGGAGCTCAATTAGCAGAAATCTCGGAAGGTTCAGTCAGGCTGGAGCAACCTCAAGATGTTTTTTTAGAGTATGATCAAGAGTTACCTTTTAAATAATATTGTCTTAATAGAAGTGGTTCAAGCCTCTTATCATTGGCAGAGATATGTTAGTCAGCAAATGCACAAAAGCAATGACATCTCATCAAGAGGAGAAATGCATTATGTCTGCAGGAAGTATCTTCATGTTTGTTAGGTTCCATGTAAGTGTTTCAATGCATTGTCATATTTCCTCACTAAAAGTGGGTTATTAATATTAAAAGACCTATGTGTAGATCAAGCTGAAGAGCAAAGAATGACAGGACCTGGTACAAGTTTTGTTGAGCAGAAAGACTGCAAAGTGAGCGACCTGATCTAGTGGGAGGTGTCCCTGCCTGTGGCGGGGGGTTGGAACTGGATGATCTTTGAGGTCTCTTCCAACCTAAACCATTCTATGATTCTATGATTCTATGAATGTATAAAGCAGAAGAGATCTCAGATTTGTGTCTAGTAATGAGATTTAATATAAATTTGGTTCAGTACATAGAATCTTTGATATATCTGAGTGAGGAATTTCAACAACATAGATGTGTGCTGTAAAAACTTGTCCAGTAATATAAGACTATCAAATGAAATATCTTCTTTAAATATCAACTATAGACTGAATATTTAATAAAAAGCAAAATTTTAAAAAACCCTTCTTCAGAACTGGATTATTTTTTGTTACTCATCAACATTAAATACAGTCTAAGAAATTTGTATCTAGGTTCACTGAACATGAGAACTGAAAAGGTTTTTAAATTGAGGAACAGAATATGGATGGCCCAAAACTCAGAATTGTATTAAGTGCTACTTCTCCCTAAAGGTAGAATACTTACAGGTTTTCGAGTTGGGGTAACTTGAACAGAATGATAGAATTCTGGTTGAATTCGGCTGCTTTTCTTGATTTTCCTTTTTCTTACAGAAGTTTCCTGCTCACTTAGGTGGTGAGCTTCCACTATAGGTTGTGTTTCCTCAAGGCGAGGTGCTACACGTCGTCTTATATGCCGAGGACTTGATCTAAAGCCCTGTAATACCAAAAGCAGTGATCGTGTGACATCTCCTAGAATGGAACCACGTAACAACAGAAAAATTATACAGGATCTTAACAACCATTTAAGCATGCTCATCTTAAGTTAATATAACATTCATATACACTGTGTGTAACAATAACGAGATCTTGCCAAATGCTGTTAATATCACATTTGCTTTGCACTTCTGAATTCTACGTAATATTGGCATAGCTAGCAGCAGTAACTCCTGTTGCTTTTCTTCATAAGCTCACACTTTTAGTTATTTATAACTAAATAGTTGTAATTTTAAATTTATAATTAAAATTTTCCAGGTTAATCTTGGTCTCCTGAGCAGTTGTTTTAGGGACTGTGAGCTGAAAAGACGTATGTTTGCCTGAGAAGGAAAGCAACATAAAATAGATAGCTGGCAACACCTACTTACTATTAACAACTCTTGTTAAGAGTTTTGATGCTGCTAAATTTGGGGGGAGACCTGACCATCTGGAACAAAATAATTAAGACAGAGTGCTGTCTTTTGCTCTCGTCTGAGAAATACATGCATATTCACCCAAATAATGAACTCAGAGAAAGCTGCCTTTCACAAATGCTTTTTAGAGTATTGCTGTAAAAGCCTCTGAGCGTGATCCAGAATGTCTCACAGCATTACAGAATCTCATTCCTTTAATAGCAACACGTATTATGCTAGCTCTGTATTGCTACCTGCAGAGCACTTACAGTGAGTGTTCTCTCATTTGTTCTGAGTCCCCTCACCAGCATGCGTGAACATGCATCATCTGTACTAAACACAAGGTCAGTTGATATTAAACTTGGCCAGGCTGTAAGTTTCATTCATTTAGTCACATCAGCTTTCAGAGAAGGTGAGCCAAATCTGTCTTTAGTGACATTCTGCAGTTTAAGGACTACATTCCCTTTCAAAATCAAGATGCAACATTCCTAATTTTATTCTTTTTTTCTTCTAGTAAAATATCACTGCCAAAGTCCTTATACAAGAAATTCAGCACTCAGGAGTAGCTGGCCCACATAAAGAATCAAAGCTCTGCAAGGTGAGATTTTAGCTAAAATTGTAGAAATCTATGCTATGAACCTAAACACCCTTGAGTTGCTGTCAGCTGAAAACTAGCAATAGTTCGACATAAACAGAATCATAGAGAACTGTATCAGTTGGAAAAGACCTCTAAGATCATCAAGCCCAATCATCAACTCAACTCCACCATGGCCGTTAAGTAATTTTCTGAAGTGCCATGTCAACATATTTTTTTGTGACTTCTAGAAAATCCATCTGTGGAAGGCAGTGCCCAGCTATTGCTGATTGCTCAGTTCTTTTTTCACCCCTCCCTTAGCTTTTGGGTTTGGTTTTAGCACTTCATTTTGGTAGATTTTATTGTTGTTTTAATTAGAAAACCAGCACAGAAAAGTTCTGTCAAAACATTATCATGTTGGAAAATTGAAGTGATTGAAAGTCAGGTATCCGTATATCTGCATATCTGTGCAAACTGGATTTGCTTCTCTAATGTTTGTGAAATTGCAAGGGAAGGCAACTGCAGTCTGTTCTGGGTGTTCATAGGGACAGGCAGCTACTCATTATTTAAAGCTCTGCTCAACTGAGTAAATATACCCCTGAACAGCCAAAACATACAAACACATTTACATACACATGCAAGCAATTACTACAGACATACATTGCATGCAACAGAGGATGTGAAAAACTTGAAGTGCCAAGGTGAAGTATCTACTGAAGTAACTTCCAGGTAGCATCCTTTTATTTCTGGACGTTAGACAGGAGGGATGAGCCAGCCCTACTTAGTCCATCTGGGAGATTCATGGTGCATCAGGGCTATGAAATGCTCATGATAGAAATACAGGGCCAAAATTTCCTAAATCTTTTTTTATGAACCCCCCCTATTTTACTGAAGCAATAGAGTTGTTCAGAGTACAGGCAGGGACAGACTTTGGTTCCCTTTATCTCAATGGAGGCCAGTCTCTGTTCCTATCAACGAACACAAGCAGCATACTGGCAGCCTCTGCAGCCATCAGACCTATGTAGATTTAGGAAGATCTCTAAAGATCCAAAGACATAGATCTGTTAGATGCTCTGTTTACTGCTCCATTTTCTTCCTACACTGTGAAATAGCCAGCATATGCTTAAAATGTATCATTCAATGTGATACTATGAGACCATACAGGGAGCTGACTTCTTGTAGAAATTTTCTTTCACAAAAAAATATTTGTGTGCACAAGGGATTATTCCATGGTAAAAGAAAACACTCCTTAAGAGATCAAAATATCCAGGAAATATATTCTGAGTTCTGAAATCAAAAGAGATTTTTCTACGTGTTAAGTTTATCATGATTCATTTACAGACAATGGCTACTGGCCAAAGCCTTGTAATACATTCGACACTGCAGCTGCTCCTTCACCATGCTCCCATCCCTATTAGCTGGATAAAACTCTTTGGGAAAGTATGTTTATGTAACAGAAGAATTTGGTAGAAGCTAAGCAGCTCTCAAAGTGCTTAGAAATGCATGCCAAATTGGGATTTAAGGCTGTGGGTCTGCTCACTGAGTGACATCACCTCGTAAATACAAGGTTTACTGATTGAGTATTGTGGTTCAATACGAAACAGGGACTTGTGACTTCCAGAAAAGTCTGTTTATAGACAATCCTTCTCCTTCATATTTGGTATGTTTTTTTCTGTTCTTGTTTATTACTAGCAAGAAAATGGGATCTTTATCTCTTTAAGAGCTCATCTGCTTCTATTTGCTGAAGCATAATTCTTCACTTGAAGTCATAATCTGCCTGCAGCATCACAAATGGTTGCTCTGGGGAGGATTATAATGCGATAAAGGCAGAGGATCATGATTTGAGGTGGAAAATTGATACCAACAAAGGTAATGTTACAAGGGCAGAGTCCTCAGACCAAAACTCAGAATGCTTACTCATTCCTGCAATGAGACTTTTCCAGAGCAAAAACTCAAATCTAGAAAATTTCTAAATTTTATAATAAAAAGTGAAGACAGGAGTCTAAAATGACGTAGCATGTTGGAGCTGCTACTCTGACTCAAAGCAAAATCAGAATGTCCAGTGATGCCTTCTTAGCAGTGATTGTGTTATTTACCCATCAGCTAAACCCTAAATCTAAAACTTAAATAAAGAATCAAAACTTAAAATGTTAAAATTACATAGATCTATGCTCGGCAAAGACAGCACTATTTTACATGTCAAGTCAGTGCTCAGAGAAGTATCACAAAATATTGTTAACTCACAGTACACCACCTGAGACCAAATCACAGAAAAATGCTAGGAATTTTTAAATCACACAGGTGTCCTAGATTCATCTAGAACATGGATCATCTTCACAAAAAGCCAGGAAGGGCCACAGCCAGGATAGCTAAATTGAACCAGCCAACTCATGTCATGCTCAGTATATTTAAAAGTGGAGATGATTGGCAGAAGTGGGCACAGTTCAAGTGAGCAGAGCATCCCCAGCATCTGGGTGGTGTTGGCAGTCTTTGGGGCAGTGAGCAACTGTGTTGAACATCAGTCATTTTATATATTATTTAATTCATATTATATATTGTTAGGACCGTTGTTTCTTCTCTTTCTGTGTTGTTTGTTAAACACTTATCTCGAACTATGGGATTTTACCTTTTTCTCCCAACTTCCCAGCCCAGCCCACAGGGGCAGGGGGAAGGACAAGCAAGCAGCCACATAGTGCTCAGCTGCTAGCTGAGGCCAAGCCACCACAGCAGGCAATACAAGAAGGTTTTTCTAACACCATTAAGCAATTTGTAGTTTCTGGTATCATGTGAATGCTGTGTCACTGGACAGTGACAAACTTTTGCTTGTTTGCACTGAGAGGGAGTTGCCTATTCCTAGAGCCTATTGCCTGACTCATTTTTATGCCTGTTGTCATGGTTTCCAAACCTAGAAACCTGTAACATTCTGAAATAAGACAAACCAAACAAGACTTCAAATACATATTTTTATAGTATCTGTCTCCTGAATACTAAAACAACTGCATGCAGATTTACACTACATTATTCCTTAAGGAAACAACTCAGATAATCACCAGAACCAGTCTAGGTACCACAGAAGGCAACAAGAGGCAAACTGAACCTGGGATTATCTCCTTTCCAAGAGCATTCAGGTGCATCCTTCCAGTTCAAGTCTGTTTGAATACATGAAGACTGATCTTCCTAGTCATACTCTACAGTCAGCAAGAATACAGAGGTGTCTCTGTAAGCTGGCCCATCTACCTTCAGGCGAGCTTTTCAGTCTGTGAAAGATGGCTGGGGACATCAGCTCATTTTAGCTGAAACTCATCTTTTAAGCCTTCTCTGAAAGTTTATTTTCCGGAATGAAGTGTAGTATACTGAAAGGATCTGCTGTATCTGTTTTTGCTCTCAAACCAATGATGAATGTTGCAAGCCAGGTGCAGCACGCCAGAGCACACAGCCTTCTGGTTGTGTGAAACTGCTTCCACAGTAAGGTTCTATTAAAAAGTACCTTTTCATTCAGCCAAGGTTTAACTTCACACCTCTCACTGAATGACTGATTTCTTGTGTAAAGAAACACTGTGGGATTCCTCTGCCCAAAGCTCAGCATGGGTTCCCTTTCCCTTTCCCTTCCAGTCACTGAAGTCAGATGAATGATTCCCTAATGGCAACCCCTTTCTCTTCATTGGCCATAAACAGAGCCCAAGCTGACTTCTTCATTTATAGACATCTACAGCTGTAAATATCCAAAATAAGACAGGATGAATCAGACCTAAAATGGCTAGAGTTTGGTCTGACTTCAATAAACTATTCATTTCCTCTTATTTCCCTCCTTCTACATGAAATAATGCCAGTATTTTCCATCACTTTTGGTTTTGTTTTTTTCTTTATGAGAATTTTATATGTCCTTATTCACAGACATCACTCTTGCTGGATGCCCATAATTCAGCAACAGTACTCCTAAAAATCTGTATTACTGACATATATAACAGCTCTGTTTAAATGTTTCCCACCCCATTTTCTTTTCTGATCAGGCTATACAACTGAAAGAGTTATTTCCTGAATTGTCGAAAGTAATTCGGAAGGCTCTTTCTGGAGATCATAAACTTAATAAAGTGAGTAAATGACTTTTCACTGTAATATACCCAGCCTTGCCTTCATGAACATCACATGTGGTCTGGTATTTGGTAAATAAATGTGCTATACTTCACAATCCCTGTTATGGTTTTGCCTATTCCCATTCCTAGCCCAGCCATTAATATAAAACCCAGGATTTGTAAGCTTCATAAAAAACTTGTCTAACTTTGGCTTTTTTTATTTACAGATGCAGGCATTTTGGATAGTGTCTTGAACCTTTTTCTTTCACCATTTGGTTTTTCTGCATTTCTTTCTGATTTTTTTTTTCTAATACTTTAATAGCACCGTATTACTACATCAGTGGTACCCCACATGTGTATGACTGTTTTAGTGACATGAATATTTGACTCCCCCATTCTTTCAATGTACAAATGTATCAATTCACCACAAAATCTTCCTTTCCATTCTAGTTTCTACTATCTTGCTGCCTTTAGCATACAGTAGCTATCATTTTTTATGCTTGGTAAGAAACAATGTTGATTATTCTATTTTTTTTCCAGCATGTATTTTATACATTGGATGTTGGAATTTAAATCTTGGAATCCTTTCCAGCCAGTATATGTTTTTGCCATCACTTCACATTAGCTTCAAGAGAAGTAAGGGTGCATTATCTGATGGCCAGCTAGAGTCAAGATAAACCTTTGCAATAACTTCAGTGGATAGTGAACTTCAGCACAGTTTACCTTCTGGCAGAACTTCAGTAAACCACCAAAAAATCACTAGCTATCATTACACCACAAGTCAGCACAATTGGAGGAATGACAAAGAACTCAAATGCATTTGCAAGTGACTTCACAGACATTTGAGTCCTGTAGATTAAATGCACTTTTGCAGGTGCACTAATGAAGCTCAGATAGGCTATCAAATTTTGTGTGCTTTGACAATGTTTGTATATGCATGAGACTTGCCATCTATTACCATTGTCAGGTAATGGTCCCAAGAAACAGTCTTTGAACTGTCAGTTACCACCTGTTTACAGCTTGGGAACTTTCACATATATGCAACCTATAGCATCTTAGGGCCTGGAGACATTAGTATGCATAATATCATTCTCAAGATGCCAGAGTTCTCAGGTGTTTTGCAAACAGACTGAATTAAAGCTGCCAAGTACACACTCAAACTAAAAAGGCAGGTTGTGTCAAATTCCCCTGCAGGCTGGAAGAGAAAAATTTAGAAGACTTCTAGCAGCACATAAAAACATATATATATGCATCTGTATTGTAAGAATAGTTTTGAAGAGTGACTAAGGTTGCATTATTTCTCTTATTTCCCTTTTCCCATATTGACTTCCATTCCAAATATCCTCAATTTACAAAGAAACAGAAAAAAACCCACCACTTTTAAATAAAAGCCAGTTCTTCAAGTTCAACCAAAAATACATTACTTAAGTCCTCCAAACTACTCACACATTCTCTCTAACAGTAAAGATTGCTAATTAAAGCTATTTCTTCAATCTCTAATGCAGGATGATTACCTACATTCACTCACTATATTACTTCACAAACGCACAAGGAGAGTGCAATTGCACTTGCTTTTTCTGGGTTCTAAAAGGTCTAAGAAAATAGACTGCACTCTTTGCAATCTTTGGGTTTCTTTTGTTTGGTTGAGTTTTTTTGTTGTTTTAGTTGTTCTCTTGATCTTTGTTTGGTTTTTTTTTTTTATCTTAAGGGTTACTCCTATAAAATTCCAAAGGAACATTTAAAACATCAAATGAAAGATTTTACATTCAATTCCTTATTCCTCTCCCTCATCAACACACTTTCACTTCTTTCTTGCTTGCTTTATGTTTATTTTAGAAAATATTATTCTTGTCTTGTAAAACCTAAACTCTAAGCAGTGCTGGAATCAGTTTGCAGATATCAAAGACTCTGATTTGGCATGTGTCATATTCCAAAATAAATACACACATTCAAAGCGATTAAAAGCAGTTTCTTTTACATAACCTGAATGAGATTATTTTTCCAACCAAACTCACAAAACACATCAATAACCTGCTTCCAGTTCCTAAGCAGCCTCCCAAGTGTATGCCTACAAGCCTTTGTGTGAATCTAGGTTTTAGATGTGAGTTTAGAATAGTTTTTAATGACATATGCTGCATTAGTCTGCCAGCTTACACAAAAGTATTTTTTTTGTCTGTCAAGGCTAGCATTCATACCAAAGCAGGTAAGCTGTAACACTAGGAAGATCTGATGGTGTGTAAGCAAAAAGCCAAACAGTATGCCCAGTCAATCCTCAAGATACCCTCTAACTCCTCTTTCCTGTCTAAATCTATAAACCACAGAAAAAGGCCTGTTTTCCAAGCAGTTCTATCATTCTCTGACAAAAAGGCTTCTAGCTCTCCATGATTGCTTTGCCTTTGTGATGGTTTGTCCCAGTTCCTTCCCTGTTACCTCAGGGCACCATAAGACTACAGCAGGAATGGAACAATTACTTAAGGACAGAAATAAATCAGAGCACTGCTTGATCAGTGGTTTGCAATGGGAAGTTTAATTTAGAATATACTAGCACATTCCCCGAGCATGTTCCTCTTCCATCCCTGCTTCCTCTATTTTCTATCTCATCAGCTCTCCTCAGCTTGAGCAGTGTATGGTATACATTAAAAATGTGCCAAAATGAATTAAATTTAAATATTAAAAATACAGTAAGGAAGAGAATCAGAATAACAAACAGATTGTTAAACCCTGTGAGTGCTGCCCAACATCTAGTACAAAGAAATTATTCTTTTATGTCCAGTGCATGTCTTTGAAGAATAAACTGGTAAGAGAATTTATGCTTCCGCAGCATGAGAAGATAGGTCTGCACATTGTCAAGCAAAAAACAGATACACAGTTGATGACAGACTTTACAGCCATCTACATAAAAAGATACTTAGGACGGGATTCAAACATCTATTTAGAAGCCCAGATTCAGATACCAACAACACCTGTCTGAATAGGTCTTTCCTGCAGGAGCAACTACCTAAGCTCCTGTTTTATCCAATGAAAAATGCAGTCAATACTTTCAATGAAGCTTGAAGAACCATTCAACTCATCCTGAAGCAGACACCTACACTAGGTCATCTGAGTAGCTGGAAGGTCTATAAACTGTAAATTCCTACAGCAAGCTTATGGTGCTGTATAAGATGCAGGTTTGCAAAGTCGCTATCTGACGCTGGCTGCACTTTATAGGCAGGAACGTAGCAGGAGATCAGAAAGGAATGACGCCTTGACCTAGTTGTATCATTTTGTTCTCTCTAGAACAAAGGAGGAGAATAAATATATGTCAGTCTGGCATGATTATGTATTTCAGTGTAGTTAGTGCCATCAATTTAAATAATAAAAAAAAAAGGGGCTTAAAAGAACTGTGTTTCACTTCCAGTCTGCTCTATCTACCTTGCCACCTTGAAGCTGAGTGCTGTATTTAAGCATCTGAGTGGACAGGGGTGATAAGGACATTGGCACAACTTGCAAGAAATGTGTTATTTGCCCAAATGTCAATTGCAGTTAGTTTATGTAACTGATGCTGTGTTTGCACACATAACTCATGTTTCATTCCCGCTGATGAGTCAGGAAGAGCAAACTCTCCTTGATGCAAGGCAGTAGGGCACAAGGGAGCACAGCAAAGACTCAAGCACTTAGGGTAACAGAAATACCCTGACAGCAGGTACCCAGGATTACAGGGGAAGTAGAAATGTGAGGAATCAGCTCAAAACAAAACCTGCTTCACTAGCAGTGGGTAAAGATCAGCCACATCAGCTGTGGGCCTGATGACCTGCTGAAGCATCTCTAACTGTGTTGAGTCCTTGCCCAGAGCAGCAGAAAGGGCTCCAAGGCACCCTCTTCAGAGCTTAAGACCCACCCCAGGCCACCAAGCACATCAGGCTGGCTGAGAGGCTATGTCTCTGGATGATATCCACTTATGTCTGACATGGCCTGGCCTAACATGATGAACAACATCCTGCACGAAAACAGCAAAGTGACTTCACCCTGTGTTCTGCATAGTTCTTCCGCAGCACATCAAAGTTGCCTCTCCTTGAAAAAGTGAGGAAGTGGAAGAATGTGAATGACACTGAGGCCTCATCCTTGCAGACACTGAAGGTCAAACTTGACGAGGCCCTGAGCAACCTGATCTAGTTGGATGTCCCTTCTTACTCCAGGGAGGTTGGACGAGATGACTTTCAAGGGTCTCTTCCAACCCAAAGCATTCTGTGATTCTGTGACATTTCAGTGCCCTAGGAAACACATGTAACAGGCCAGAAGCAGAAACAGCCCTGAGGGTTGTACTCTACCCTGTTCATATGGTGCTTCCTTTCATCTCATACCCTCAGCCTAACGTGCTGAGCTGTTTCTAAAGGGGCATCTGTAACCTCATCTGTCACCCTAATAATCTAATCACAGTAACCAAGAAATCAGTGTAGATGGTTTGGCTTTTCTAAGCTGTACGTGATCTGTGGATCCCTGCATGACCCTTTCTGTCTGCATAAGAACTTTTCTACAAGAGAAACCCTTGTCTTGCTGTACTTGGGGCAATTCTGAATACAAATGCAGGATGGATCTAAAAGAGATGAAGAGCAGTCCTGAGGAGAAGGACTTGGGGGTGCTGATTGATGAGGTGCTAGTATGAACCAGCACTGTGATCTTGTAGCCCAGAAGGACAGATCCATCCTGGGCTGCATCAAAAGCAGCATGGCCAGCAGGTCAAGGGAGGGGGTTCTCACTCTCCACTCTGCTCTTATGAGACTCCATCTGGAGTACTGTGTCCAGCTATGGAGCCTCCAACACAAGAATCACAGAATCACAGAATGTCAGGGGCTGGAAGGGACCTCAAAAGACCATCTAGTTCAACCTCCCTGCCAGAGCAGGATCACCTATACCAGATCACACAGGAATACATCAAGGTGGGTTCTGAATATCTCCAGAGAGGAAGACTCCACAACCCCCCTGGGCAGCCTGTTCCAGTGTTCTGTCACCCTATTAGTGAAGAAATTTCTCCTCTTGTTTAAATGAAAATTCCTGTGCCTCAGGACATGGAACTGTTAGAGCAGGTCCAGAGGAGGGCCATGAAGATGACCAGAAGGCTGAAACACCTCCTATAGAGACAGGCTGAGAGAGTTGGGGTTATTCAGTGTGGAGAAGAGAAGGCTTTGGGGACACCTTAGAGCAGTCTTTCAGTATTTGAAAGGGACCTACAGGATAGCTGGAGAGGAACTTTTTACACAGGCATGTATTTATAGGGCAAGGAGCAATGGCTTCAAACTGGAAGCAGCTAGATTGAGATTAGACACTGGGAAGAAGTTCTTCACCATAAGGGTGATGAGGCACTGGAACAGGTTGCCCAGAGAAATTGTGAAGGCTCCAGATCTGGAAACATTTATAGCCAGGCTGGACGGAGCCTTGAGCAACTTGGCCCAGTAAGAGGTGTCTCTGCCCATGGAAGGACGATTGGAACTAGATAACCTTTAAGGTCCCTCCAATCCAAACCATTCTATGATTCTATGATTCAGATATGTGCCCACCACAACTATGATCTCAGCAATTTTAATTCACTGTTTCAGCCCAAGTGTATTTTAAGCTAAAAAACAGTAGTTAGAAGTTCCCATTTCTGTACATCTCTACCATGTGGCTGTTAATGGATGGTAACAAGCCATGCTCTGTCTGGATCCCTTTGAAACCCAAAAGCAGCTGCTTGTGTGCACTCTAACTGGCATACAACACAAGTGAAGCTACAACCTCATCTAAAACACACACATTTCACAAGATAGGAACAGATACAGACGAATCTGAATACATAAATACTTCCATGACAGGCAGGGGGTTGTCACTATTGCAACCAGGGAACTGCCATATGTTTTGTGATACAAATGCCCAACAGGCTGCTTCTGAGAAGACACTAATGCTTGCTAGGCTATCTGACACTGTAGTCAATAAAGATGACAAACAGTGATGGGCAGATGACATACAGCAAGCAGAATCTTAGTGGTACCTAGTTTGCCATGTAACAGTTCAGTGTGACATACTCTATCTGGGCCACATTACTGGACATGGTATGAAAAATTGATAGAAGAATTTGTCCTTATACAGTGTAACCTGTATTTATAGATCTGCACCCATTCCTATGCAAAGTTCTTCCATGCATCTAAGAAAACAATTTATTTTCATCTTTGATGTCTTTTCCCTTGAGCCTGTTCCTTAACCCTTAGATGGCTAATGGAAAAAAAGTTTAAGAATCCTAGGGGAAAAGCATACCAAACACAAAGGTAAAATATTTTCAGGCTGATTCAGCTCCACAAAGACAAAGAGACATCCTTTGAACAGGTGAATGAATGTATTTTCCTAGCTAGTCCTGTACATTTCTGTTGCTCCTTAAATGCACTCCCTCCAATCAAACAGAGGACTCAAATTTAGCTTGAAGGGTCTAACTGATTCCTCTTTTCACTGGAGCTTCACGTATCTGGAGCAGTTCATAAATAACAGCAATGCTTGGGATGAATTATGCTGGAACTCTTCAAAGACTATTCATTGTTGCTTTGTAAGATCTCTAGAGCTGTATTTTCAGGCAACTGTCTCACAGGCAACCTCAGAAGGGGGACAATTATGGCAAAGGGATAAATCTATGAACACTTTTTCTGGGCAGCAATTGTTAGCAAAGTTAACACATGAATTTACCAGAGACAGTCATACTACAGTTTTGCATCTGTTATACCATAATGGATGATTTGACAATTTCATTTGCTCTTAAAAATTGCCATCAGTCGTGGCTGACCTATTTCACTACCAGTCTTGTCACAACAATAGACTCAATATATGTAACGTTGTAGTGACTGTTCAGAAGAGAGACTAAGAAGAAAATGTGGGGGCTGCAAATTGCAAACAACCAAATATTATTTTGCTACAGCTGTGGTCTACCTTTGCTGCTAGCCTTCCCAGGCCTCTTAATAATGTGTGAACTCCTGTCTGCCTTACTATATGTAGTCTTGCCAGGCATGCACCCAGGTTATGTGAAGCCATAATTTACAGTGGACTGTAAAACTTCTATGGATTTACTTCCTAGTAGGTTTATACCTGTAGGTCTCAGTACACAGAAACTTGGCCAAAATATGAGTCAAAGTGAAATAAATACAAAAGGATCCACACTACTCATGGCTATTGATACCTTCCACTCAAATTGGTGGAGGGGAGATTTGAATGGGATGTTAGGAGGAAGTTCTTCACAGTGAGGGTGGCGAGGCACTGGAACAGGTTGCCCAGGGAGGTTGTGGCTGCTCCCTCCCTGGATGTGTTCAAGGCCAGGCTGGATGAGGTCTTGAGCGACCTGATCTAGTGGGAGGTGTCCCTGCCTATGGCAGGGGGTTGGAACTGGATGATCTTTGAGGTCTCTTCCAACCTAAACCATTCTATGATTCTATGAGATCATAGGATTGCTAATTTAAAAGATGATATAAAGAAAAGCCATAAATCTAGAGAATATTTCAGGCAAAAGACTTGTAAATCCCAAGCAATCCCAAGCATAAATCCAGGCTGGGTGGTGAATGGATGGAGAGCAGTCTTGAAGAAAAGGACCTAGGGGTGTGGTCAATGAAAAGCTCAACATGAGCCAACAGTGTGCACACGCAGCCCAGACAGCAACTGTGTGCTGGGCTGCATCAAGAGAAGCATGGCCAGCAGGGCAAGGGAGGGGATTCTCCCCCTTTACTCTGCTCTCTCAGACTCCACCTGGAGTACTGTGTGCAGTTCTGGAGCCCCCAGCACAAGAAGGACATGGAACTGCTGGAGTGAGTCCAGAGGAGGGACACAAAAATGATGAGAGGGCTGGAACACCTCTGCTATGAGGACAGGCTATGAGAATTGGGGCTCTTCAGCCTGGAGAAGAGAAGGCTTTGAGGAGACCTTATAGTAGCCTTCTAGTGTCTGAAGGGGACCTACAGGAAGGCCGGGGAGGGACTATACACAAGGTCTTATAACGACAGGATGAGAGGTAATGGGTTCAAATTGGCAGAGGGGAGATTTAAATGGGATGTTAGGAGGAAGTTCTTCACAGTGAGAGTGCTGATACTGGAACAGGTTGCCCAGGGAGGCTGTGGATGATTCCTTCCTGGAGGTGTTCAAGGCCAGGTTGGATGACGCCTTGAGTGACCTGTTCTAGTGGGAGATGTCCCTGACTATGGTGAGGGAGATGGAACTAGATGATCTTTGAGGTCCCTTCCAACCTAAACCATTCTATGATTCTATGATTTTATTCCCCAAGAACACCAAAAAATCGACAAGTATCCCTTCACAGTCACATGAAAACCATAAAGATCCTGAAAGAAAACCTCCAACAGTTCTTAGCCCAAAATGAAAGATTTTTAGAATTATGCCATTTGGATTAATTCCTTCCAGCACAAGGGCTAGAAGCTTACTGCCATTTTAACTGGAAGGTAAGAATCTCACATAATCCCATGACTCCAGAGGCTTCAACAATAAGGAAAATTAATTCATAAAGAGATTTAAATCACAAGAAATGGCAACACCAATACATTAAGCAATGCCTTTAAACTGTGAAGTACAAAAGACATTCAAACCTCTTTAAACAGTGCAAGATGATGAACATTGAAATATATCAAGCATGAGCCCTCAAAATACTTAGAGAAAATTCTGGTATTACCTGAGAAAGCAGACTTCTATAGAGAGTACAAGAAGAATGAAGTCAATGAATCACTGCTAATGTTCAGTTTTGAATATACAGGGAATAATAATAATAAAAAAATAAAACCAACAAAGGACTGTAGTCCCTATTCTGGTAAAACTTTCGGTAAGTTATATTGCTATTTCAGTGTTGTTTTGGTTGAGCACAGACATTTCATTCCACAACTGATCTTCAAACTAAAGAAAGGAAAGAGTAATGCAAACAGCTACATCAAAGTCTGATTTGTCATGTAAGCAATGAATATTTCCCTTGGAAATTCACTTGTTTTCTTTTCACAGCCATGGCATATCTAGGTCTCCCTCAGGTTAGAAGTATTAACTCTTCTGAGTGTGACTCCTATGTGACTTCATGAAGTATCTCTCATAACTGGGGGGTGGCAGAATCTTGAGAGCAATCATAGTCATAATAAACTTACAGGATGGCAATTAAAAAATACTAAACAAATTGGCCTGACAGATTTCAGATGGTAGTAAAAAAATGTGAATTATCACAGGAAATTCACATCTTGCTGGTTATTTTTTCTATTATGAAGCAGCTGTAGCAAAGATAGGCTTTAAACTACTCTATATCCGTAATCATTTATGCAAATTTACCTCCTTTTGAGGCACGGAATCAAGTGTTTAAGTTCATTCTGCAATAAATAGTTGCTGCATAGACTCTCACTGTGTAACAATGATGCACACTTTAGAGACATTCAAAATCAAGACCCACAAAAACAGACAATTTGTGGATTCAATTCAACAGTGGTGTGTAAAATTCAGGACAGGACAGCTGACTGTCGATCATAAATACATTTTTCAATTTAGTATTTACCCTCCCATGGTATGGGCTCTTGTTTTTTAATGTGGAGCTTTAATACTTAAGGGAAAGGTCTTCATCAATAAGGGCACCGATATGGACAATGCAGACACATGCCATGAGAGCTGTGGCTATGGCAAAGAAACTCAACATAAGTTTGCTGCACATCTATCTCTCTGAAGATAAGGCCTTTCTGGCAAGCAGCCAATCCTGCAGGAATTGCCAGCCATTCTGTAGATATGGCCATTATCACTCTTTGTGCACTGCCATTAGAGCACCTGCACATTCACATGTGATCTAAGCCAGATCTGAACCCAGCTCTCAGGAGAAGAATGACAACGCACTGCTATTTACTATCAACCTACTTTTCATCATTGTTTTCTATCATTAAGAAACACCATTTAAAACTGCACCTGACAAATAACTAAGCTTAGTGGAAAGCTAACAGATGGACCTTATGCTGTCAAACTTGGAATTGAGATGTTCATCTGGGGTGGGATGATGCAAGGCCCCTGTTTGCAAGTTATCATACATTGCTTTGCTTTCATTACCATCTTATTGAAATTGGGAGGTCATGATGTTTAGTGCTGATACAGGATGAGAATGTAAAATTCTGAATCCAATAACACTACCAATAGTTTCATGGGACTATGCCTGTAGTCTGTTATTGATCAATTCAATCAGGTTCATTAAAATAAGCTTTTACTTAAAAAGAGAAAATAAAATTAAATTATGTGAAATGAATCATCATTTTCTCTTAAGAATCAGAAGTCTGTCATGGGATAACAAAAGGGAAACCAGCTCTATCACCTACCTAAAAACATAGTTGAGACCATTAGCTATGGTGCTGGTCTGTCTAAACAAATCACAGAACATTGTGAAAGAATATAACAGTTGTTGCTTACTTACTCTAGAATGTTTCACTAAATAGAAACGTCTAGGAAATATTTTGAATGTATCTACTGCTAACTGGGTGCACATAACCACTGCCTAAAGTAGTAACAACAGATTACTTTGCAAACTTCCCTTTTAAGAGTCCCTATATAGGGCCACACATACCTCAGGAGGGCACTTTACATTTCATCTCTATCCAAACTTAAGAGTGAGAATTTTGCATGAAAACCAAGTATTTCAGATTGAGGAATTAAATAATGGAAACACCTTTTGACTTATCAGGGGAGGTGTTTGTTCTGCACCACTATTCAGTCGACAACAAAACCATGCTTTTCGTGGTTTAAAGACAAGACATTGCCTATGTCATCATCTTTTCGTAACAGTGTGTATACATTTCAAAACAGTTACGAGTTAAAACTAATTATCAATATGAACCACGTTGTAAAAAAGTATCCCAGCCACACTTGACAAAACATGACTCCTCCTGACTAATTTTCTCACCCACAACTGGATTAAGGACAAATGACAATAATTTAAAAGAAAACATCATTTTAGTGAAGAAGTCTCTCTCAAGGCTTATAACAGACAATAGCATGAAGATATGCTTGAAATCAACAGCAGAAACCAGGCAAAAGAAATACCTGGACAGGAGCTCCACACGACAGCATGGAAACCAAGCACATACTAAAATGCTATTTTCTGTATCTCCTCAGCAATTGTGCTCCTCATTCAGAACCCCTAGGAAGTGACTGGGGTTTGTGTTAGACTTTTAGCATTGGCATGTCAGAATTTTGATTCCCTGGCCCTATGAATATAGAGTCACAAAATGAGGCATCTGCCAAGCAGGCTTGTAGTCTGGATCCTTCTGGGATCTCCTGTGGCATTGTTTGAGCCAAGCAGGCAACTTCCCTGACAAGCAGGAAAGTGCAGGTAGGGGCTGGCAGCAAGGCAAGCAAGCAGAAGCTCTGCAGTCATAAAGCCTCCCAGCTCTGCACCTATTTGCAGTGCAGTCAATAACTGCCTCAGGGTCACTTTTTCGACAGAGAGAGGTCTGGCACATCCAGTAAGCACAGCTTTTCTTGAGGGATCCAATTGCTTTGGAAGTGACACCACTCAGCGGGCCGGTTCAGGTTAACACGAATGAAGAACTCGCGTTTTGTGTGGAAAAAGACAAACAAAAGAGGACATGATGTCTTTCATGCAAAATGAAAAGTTTGCTACGTGGTTTCATTAGCACAAGACCACAACAACACGTACACGGGTAAAGAGAACAACTTCTGACCTTGAAATTGCGTGCTAAATAAATTACCTCAGAGCGAAAGTGGTGAGTTCTCATAACAGCATCTGGAAGGGAAGCAGAAACACACATAGGCTCCACCAGCTCCACCTCAGCTTTTGCTCCGACTAACGGTTTTTTTCAGATTTTCGGCCTTGGGCGCGTTTTGCTGGACGGACTATGGCTCTCCCGGCGCAGCTGGCAGCTCCGCCCAGCATTTATATTTAATTCATCGGGAAGAAGTTGAGCATAAAGTTCTGCGGCACTTGAGGCCACGGAGGGCTAGGGGGGGTTCCCCAGCCCCTCACTTCCCTCCCGCGGGCCGAGGTTTCGCTAAGGGATGGGTGGAGACAAGACTGCCGCAGTCCCGGGCTCGGCACAAATGTTCTTTAAAGCCTTTGCCCGGCTAAACGAAGGCAGAGGGGGCCTCCGTCGGTGGACACCGCGGGATTGGCCTGGGGCACATACACCACCACTACCTACCACCCCCCCACCTCCGCCCTCGGGAACCAGCCGCATCCTTACCTCGGCTCCTTGAGCGACCTGAAAAGACGGATTTGATGGGATGCCTGCCCTTCTGGAGCCTGCGATGCCAGCAGCAGAAGAACAAAATCGTAGCGATGGTCCCCAGCAGCAGCAGCAGCAAGAAGAGGGCGCACTGGATGCTGTAAGGTCTCAGCAGGACCAGGAAAGCCGCGGCAATCATGGCTCAAGCGCCCGGCTGCCCGTGTGCGTGCGCTGATCTGCGGCGAGCGACGAGCGGCCGAGCAGCGCCGGGCAGCCTCTCCCCCCGGCAGCGGGGCGGGCATCGCAGCCCGCACCGCGCTGCTGGAGACGGCAGCCTGACGGGAGGCGGCGGCGCGGAGGAGGAGGAGGAGGAGCAGGATGAAATTCAGGCCGTGACTCAGCAGCTGCCGCGGCGGGGCTTCCCCCTTCGCTCCCCCTGCAGCAGAGGGGTGCGAGGAGCGGTGAGCGCGGCGGCCTCAGCGCCCGCGGGCACCAGTGAGGTGGGGCGGGGCGCGGCGCCTCACGGCAGCCGGCACAGACACAGCGCGGAGGGGCGGGGCGGCGGCAGGATGAGGAGGAGGAGGAGGATGAGGATGGGGATGCCGCCGGGAGGGAAGGAAGAAGGAGCACGGTGCTGTCAACTGCCGCCGCGGGGACTTGGCCGGGGCCGCCAGTGACATCACGGGCCGGAGCGGGAGGCGAAAGATGGCTGCTATGATGTACTGGGGGCCGGAAAGCGGGGGCATCTTCTCCGCTCAAGCCGGTCACCCTAGGCGAGAAAGGGGCGGTCCCCCATCCCGCCGCCGTGGGAGGCGGCGACCGGTGGGGAGTGAAGTGTCAGTGGCACTCGCTCGTGAGGTGCTGTGCACGTTGGCGAGGTAAGGGACGTCTGCAGAGGGTTCCTGGGCACCGATCACGGCCGGTTCTGTGACAGAGATGTGGCGGGAGAGGGGAGAGATTAGGAACTGGCAATTAGATGCGTCTTGAAAAGGGAATTACTGTCCTCTTGTCGTGCCGACCCATGTCGCTGGGACTAGGGGCAGGTGGCTGCGGGAAGGAGTGGGCGTGGGCCCGGGATCCAACAGGCACAGGATCCAGCAGGGCACAGGCGTTGTGCATTAGGTGCATACGGGATGCGCTCTTCATGCAAATAGTCGGTGCCATTTGACCCTCGCCAAGGCGTTTGCAAGAAAGCAGCCAAGAAGTTGGCTGGTGCAGGGGCTTGCTGCAGCCACAGTGGATGTCCTCTCGTCCTGCAGTGACCTGCCACATGCTGTAGCTTGTGTCAACTCCGGCGCTTCGCCTTTGCCACCTTGTCGGAGCTGATGCGCTGCACAGAGCACAAAAATCACAGAATCACAGAATGGTAGGAGTTGGAAGGGGCCTCTGAAGATATCTAGTCCATCCTCTCTGCTGGAGCAGGATCACCCAGAGTAAGTCAACCAGAAGCACGTCCAGGTGGGTTTTGAAAATTTACCGAGGAGAGCCCACATCCTCTCAGGGCAGCCTGTTCCAGTGCTCTGACACCTTCAAAGCGAAGAATTTTTTTCCTTATGTTTACATGGAACCTCCTGTGTTCCAGGTTGTGTTCATTGCCCTTAGGGACACCACTGCCCATGGGACACCACTGAGAAGAGTCTGATTCCGTCATGCACTTTATATATTTCTGAGCATACAAGGCTTCACTTCTGTCACTGCCACTACCTCTGTAGCTGTTACTTTGATGACGCTTCCAAAGACTTGCAGAGGTCTTTGAAAATGCACTTCTAAACTCCCTCATACTACTAAGCACAAAAAATCAGGTGCTGAAAATACACTCAGGTACTTCTTGGCAATGTTGTGTTTGCCTGTTCTACTGGGTGAAAAAAATATAATTTGATACAAAATTCATGCTCTTTTCCTGCATCTTTGCTGCGAGCACATAAATCTGAGGAAAGCTTTCAAAACTTTATAGAAATAATTATAATCCCTGTGGAACACTGAAATAACACAGAAATGTTACTGCTTTCCATGACTGTCACAAAACTATACAGAATAGCATATGTGCAAATTTAAATTACTAAATATGCAAGCTGGAAGGACAGAGAAGGAAGCATATCAGTGGTAGCTGAAGTGTGAACAGGAAAAATTATCTCTAAAATACCAAAATTCATATATCACAGAGCTAATCAAATCAAAACATTTTACTGTGCCCTTAGTGTCAGGGAAATCCATTTTCATCGAAAAGTTCTCTTGCTACCAGGTTTTGGGGGGGAGGGCTAAGTAAAAATTTAAAACATAGATAAAAATTTATTCTGGGAATTTTGTTTGATTTCATACCATACACCATCAGAATGAGCAAAAATAGTCTGTCATATTTGTAAAATGTTAAATTGATTTAAAGCCTTCACTCACTGCCTGGGAATTGACAAGTGCTCTAAGGTTGTGTTGCATCACGTGGTGCAACACTGAAATCTTTCCTAATGCCAGAGTACACTGCAGTAAAATGGTTTTAATGCAGATTACCTGGAAATTATTCAAACGGTTTGTGTTCCCTCACTGTAATGCAAAGCAAATAGGTGTGATCCCCCAGGCAACATACTGCCTGCTGTGGTGCCTCACCACAGTGTATTGCTGGAGCAGGAAACTTTTTGACACCTTTGACTGATTGCACTGATTTCTTGTTTAAGAATGGGATTGCAGGGGAAACACAGCAGAACAGTGACTGCACAGTAAATTGCAGAGAACTGAGAGAAAACACATTTTCTCACATTCTTAGGTAACAGTGCATAGGAAACCTTTGCCAGACCAACTTCTAATGTTAGCCTTTTAGTTTAAGGTTTATAGCTTTCCCCTTCTATGACTTGCTGTCTTGAGAATAGTATTTTGCCAAAACGATACAATACATTTCATGACAACTGCTTGGATTTTTTTTTCTAATGCAAAGGAGAGTGCAGTTTAGTAAAAGAAATGCTGACATACATGACTTTTCAGAGAGCTCCTGCTCCAGGCTTCTGAGTCCCCTGCCTCACATGTACACCGAACTGCTTCTCTAGCTTTCCTGCTATTAATTGCAGCTTTGTGTTTGCTAAATACTGGGGTGGAGTGGTAACGTGGTTGAATAATACTTCCATGATGAATACAGTGTATGTTGCTGGAGTTACTTAGTATGCAGAATAAGCGAACTAGGTAGATTTCCACTGCAGATAGTACTAAAAAGACATTTTAAAAAGTTTTCAATGTATAGCATTTTTAATTTAAGCTTCTTTATAGAGTGTTTTTCAAGGAAGTTCATATAAACCTTAAGGATGATAAATAGAAAAGGAATGGAGAGAGATGGTTAAAACAAGAACCCCTCTGCTGAAATTTGACCTCAGAAGGAGAACTCCAGAGGTGAAGCTATTTCTGAGGAGGATATAAGGAAGGTAATGAAGTCTTGAGACTGTGTAGAATGGCAGGGCAGGTCAGAAAACAGATCTAAGCTGTTGAGAAGCTGGATTAAGTCCAAAAGGGTTTTATAATCTAAGAAGACAAATATAGGGTACTGCGGTCATTTCAGGGCATGCATGGTGTGGCCACACTTCTGCAGAGATGTGAGGTGGCATTCTACAAATGCTTGTTTTGATAGGGATCACAGGGAAACAGACCCCTTCAGCATAGCTGAAGTTTTCGGCAGGATGTAAATGCTTGCAATGGAAAGGGACAGGAGAGGACACGAGGATGTTTCTCTGGTTGCAGTCACTCTTGACTGCAGCTGTTTTACCAATTTTCCCAAGCTGGGGGAGGGTAAAAGTGCAGAAATTATGTCAAACTTCTGCAGTTTAATGACAAAGTTGAGCAGAGAATGCATTACAGCAGCAGCAGCACCTCTCCTGCAAGGAGACATGGCAGTGCTGACCTAAAATACTCTCTTAGAGAGTCTCTCATGATAACCTCTTGATTTAACAGTCTTACCCAGCAAGTCTGAAGACAGAGATACTTTATGCTGTTACTCTTGCCCTGTTTGCAGGATTGCAGTACAGTCTGTGGACTAGTGGATATTTCTTGATCATTTTCATGGGGTTCAGCAACACATTTTAAAAGAAACTAAAAACCCTAGTTGAGTACTATGGGTTAGATTAAAAGAAGAGAAAAAAACACAGAAAGAAAATATTATAGTATTTTGAGTGGAGAAACCATGTCTGCAGAGATCTGCCATCTTTCCCTTAATGTGAGCTGTGAGATTCAAGGGCACTCCGTAACTCTGTGAAGGCACCTCTCTGCTGCTATAGGTTCAGGCCTTGTTGACCTAATTTTGCAATTATAAGCCTTCTTTTATCAGTGAGCTGAAAGAAAAAGGTCACATGTTAGATCTGGAAATGCGGATGTGAGAATAGGAGATGGTACATGATGTGATTTGAGAAGAATTCCTAAGTGGGAAGATAAGATTGTTTCCTTTCACTGGTATGTAGGTATGCTTTAAGGATTGTGTTTCTACTACTTAAATTATAATTAAGTAGAATACTCTGCTTAAATGACTACTTAATTAGTTAGAAGGGTTCTCTAATCATCTAAGACTTCTAAGCAAAATATTTGGGGGGTTTTCCTAATCAATCCAGTAAATACAGTAAAAACCAAAGGAAATACAGAAAAGTTCATAGTATCTGAGTATTATCAACTTCATTTGATGAAAGAATTGACTTTTCCCCTCCATCTTCTACTTCATGAGTTACATACTGTCCTCAGTGTGCTTCTTAGCAGTTAACATATGAGTTACAAGAGAATGTGGGAGTTGTAGTAGATGATTAAACCTCAGATGAAAATAACAATTTTCAGCTTGATAGAGGCATCACGTTAAAAAAAAAAAAAAAAAAGCCATGTGCAGGTATCTTAGGTGACCATGTAAAACCAAATTCCTGCCTGCTTTATATATGCAGAGGTAACTGTTCTTACTTTACAGCTTCATCTGCCCACACAGCTTGCATGGTTTGATTCCCTCTATTAGCCTGAATATAAATCAGCTTGGAGTATGAGCCATGCAGCTGTGCACTCATAGCTTAGGGTGTTGCTGGAAAAATGCTGTTAGGAACTCTGTGGGCATTAATTGACTTTGCAGACAGAGAGGCTGCTCTTGAGGCTACATGGAAATAGGCTGCTAAAGTTCCTGTGGCACTTAAAAAAAATTTATTTATTTATTTATTAATATTACAGCATTGGTATGCCCCTTTGTCCTTGCTTTAAATTTGCCCTGTATTCATTTTTGGCAGTGTTTAATGTAACAGCTGTCAATCTGAATTTGGCTTTTCATGCCAGAGGGAATTGCACTTCATTAGTATCACTAGTATTTTATGTATGTAATTGGAGGTTGTTTAAGGACTGTTTCAAACCAGTGACCAACAGCAGTTATTGAGCTCTTCTATTATTTTGTAAAGTTAGGCTGAACTATATCCACTTAGAAGGCATGCAGTTTTACAGGAGTGAAAAATATTGCTCTAATAAGTTTTAAGGTTGTTACCTGTGCAGGCAAAGGGCTTTTCTGTCAGTTTTCTTTAGTGCATGCAGAATTACTTTTAATTGCAGTAATGTTCCCTGAAATAAAAAGACAACATGCATGTTTCTTGCTCCAACTCCTGACTTTTAAAGAGTAATCTAGATACTATTTTTTTAACTGGAGATCATCAAGTCCATTCCCTCCCACCAGTGTGCTGCAAAAACAGAGCTATTGAGGAAGAGCTTTGGAGCAGACACTTGAAGTATTAACCAGGTATAACTTCTAATCTGGTATCACTCACGACAGCAAATAAAGACATACCAGTAGAGATATTAAGATAGCGCAAGATTATTAGATACTGACCAGAGCTCAATCCTGGAATTCCATAACTGCTAATTTCACTTCTGTGCTCTTAGAGTTGAAGTGAGAATGTCACCAGGAGCAATGCTCTGGGGCAGCACAGATCATTGAAAGTGATAAAATAGCTTATGCCACCTTATAAAAAGAGTAAGATGCATCCTACAAAGTCTTTTATCAGGTTATCAGTGAGTTTGCTTGAACAACTCCCATTTGAAAGTACATTAGTTGCATATGGAAAGCATGTCTGGTATTTGATTAGTTGGGCTATTTACATAGAGCAAGTGCACAGTTTTTTCATTTCAGCACAGGTTTGCATGTGGTCAAGCTTTCCCTAGCCATGCTGCCTTCCCATATACATCTTTAGACAAACTAAACTAATACATCACTGCTCTTTAACCCTTCTAACTTGGGAGTTTTTTAAATGTGTTGTGTTGAATTACCCAATCCAAGTCAGAGTGAGTATAGTCAAGTGTCAGACTCTACAGAACCATGCTGATTTGTTTCTTATTCCAGGTTGCTCAGTGCTTCTAAGAGTTTAAGTACATTAACCTGCATGGAAAGAGCTTTCATGTGGCTATTCAAATTCCTGTAGCTTAGGTTTGTCATCCAGTGCAATAAATAAACTAATATTTGTTGTTGTGTGTATTAATACATTTTGTTGAGCATGGCATTTGCAACAAGCAAATCACAGTAGAAATTAGTTTTCCATCTGTCAGCTGTGAAATAACTATTTAATAAAGATACTAATCTGTGATGTAGAATTAAGATAACTTTCTGTGCCTTGTTATTTGTCATCTTTGATATCTTTCTGAACATCTTTCACTATGTATAGGATTAAAATACAGATCAAGAAATATATGTGGTTTATAGGCAAGTGAGGCATCAATATAAGAAGAGGAAACAATCTTAGATTATGCCAGGGAAAGTTTAAGTTGGATATTAAGAAAAAATTCTTTACTAAAATGGCTGTAAAGCCTTAGAAGATGTTCCTGAGGGAAGTGGTGGAGACACCATCCCTGGAGGTATTTGAAAGATACATAGATGTGGCAATGCATGACATAGTTTCGTGGTGACTGTCAGTGTTAGATTAATGGCTAGACTTGCCATTAATGATTCTGTGATTCTATTTAAACTCAGTTCAGTTGTTGGGACCCAGAGAACAGTGTGCTTCCCTAAATGTGTGTGTTGTGCCATTTGAGGTGCCTTAGTAACCTGGAAGAAGGTCTAGGCCTCATGTGAGATAAGTGGCCATCAGAAGAGGGAGTTGGAGGCCAGGAGTGCTAAATTATAGTATCTAGTATTGCACCATGTATTTATTTTTAGGCAACTGAATTGAGCCCTGGGGCATTTGAAATAACCTGAATTGCTCTTCAGGGAGCTTTAATTGTGTTCTGTAGGGCCTGACTTGACACTGTTGGAGTTTCTTGAGGCTGAGACATCTCCAAACAGATGGTAGTTGTGATAAAAGACTTGTGGGAGATTTGCACTTACAGAATGGCAGCTGAAGACCAAGCAGAATGCCATAGAACACCGGTGCTAGACACCTACATTTAAGATGACAAATTGTTTCCTAGATTCCCAGTGATTACAGTAATAACTTAGTAATAGCTAGTGACATCTTAATCTAGAACTGAATCCTGTCCTGAAAGCCCAATAATAATGCCTGACTGCTATCTTGAAATCTATTAAAATGAACACCGTGTTTCACTTTTTGTTGATGGAAATATTAATTAGAACGTAAGTTTGTTCTAGACATGCCAAATATACCTGCTTAATAAATCCATTATTCATCCTTTCCTGTCACTCAGTATTACAAATAAAACATAGTTTAATGCAAAAATAAGAGCTTTTCCAATAAACGTCTTCAGACTTTGATTTAAGTTAGAGTCCTACAAAGTGCTGTGGCATATTTAGGTATTATGCTATTTTTACAGAACTTCTGGGTTGCTAAAACTCAGCATGAACAGCACTACTGTGAAAAATAATAATGGCTTCGTGAATACCATGGGCCACTCAAATGGATTTTAGTATATGGGACAAATTCTGTGTTTAATCCTGGGGATTGTAAAGGCTGCTGAGGCTTTGATGTCAACAAGACAATATGCATAACTTAGTCCAGAAGATGTTACTTTACTGTGACCAGCACTTCTCAGGGAAGTACCTCAGATTAGTTCATATCTAGTCATACCAGGGTGCTGGTCAACAGTCAGGAAGTGAGTTGCATGTTGCATGATACCAGTAATAAAAAATCAAACGGTTTTATCTTTCCTGTGAAGACAAGTGGGATCATTTCTGAGCCTTTATGGTCTTGAAAGGTGAAGTAATGTTCTGATAGATGTTCTTCCAGATTTCCATTTGAATTTAGAACACAGTGATACTGATAATTCCGGAAAATCTGTACTCTGTATTTCTCAGCTAAGAGCAGCAGATTTGTGCTTTGTAGTCATACTTTCCCATAAAGTGACTAATAGCCCATTGCAAATATTTTGAGCCATAGTAACACTTCTGTGTTCTTCCAACAGTGCCTAATTCCACAGATACCATTAGTAAATCTTACACTGATATTAAGGGAATAAGATTACAACCCACAACAGGGCATATAACATACTTAAATATGGTCATGTCTTCCATCGTACACTTGCTACAGAGAACTGGGAATTATGAGACTTCTGTGCAGCCCAAGAATTTTTACACCAACATCATATTTAATGTCCTGACAAGTTCAGTGTAAAATGCCACAGTCTAAGTAATGCAAACCCAATCTGTGATTACCACTCATGCTGAATTGGAATTTATTTTGAGTGCGACAGTTGGATTTCTTGCTGAGAAGGGCTGGGATTTGTTTGGGTTTTTTTTCACAAGGGAAACTGGGATTATCAAAGGCTGAACTTAGAGGATAGATGTTAGTGTTTTGTTATGGAGCTATATTGCATGGTTGTGGTACAATTTTGCTGAAATCAGTGGCAAAACCCTGGTGTAGGCTGGCAGAAACAAACCCATTGAGTGGCCCTAGAATTTCATCTTGTAAATTTGTAATATTTTACACTGTGTTTACTGAAAGGAAAGAGAAATAGTGATCTCAGGGTGCCATCTGCCAGCTCTCTGCCTGAGTGGAGTAGACTGTGTCAAAGGGCAAGATACGTCTTTAAATTACTTCTGTGTTTTTGGATGAGTTTGGTTCTGGCTTTTTGGGTTGCTTGGTAACAATATTCTGTGTGCACTTTTGAAGCATCTGTGCAGAATGTGAGGTGTTAACGTGCTTGTAAAACTGAAGACTCCAATTAATGTTTCCTCAGCAAAGCTTTTTAATGAAGTAGTTCCTTTCTTTTTTCCCACTTCTACAAATTACCTGCTTTTAGAAAAGGTACAGATTCATGTCTTAGAATAGTGAACACTGATAAATTTGCACTTCAGTCCTCCTAAGATAAGTACCTAGTGTTTTCAAATGGAGAATATAGCAGAACTAAATAACTTGCAAAACATAAGCGGCTTTCAAGGATTGTGTAATTCTATCTATGTGGTTAGTAGCTGCCCACAGATTGTCTTGAACAATTATACATCTTTCAAGCAAAGCACTTGTCAGCAATCTTCCTTCACAACTTGCAAAAGTTCAAAAAAGTTCAAACAAAGAAGCAGACACACTTTTAACAGACTTCATTACCCATCCTTTTGGCTCCCTATAGCAAAGGTCTGCTGGAATCTATTCTTTTCAACATCTGATAAAAAATAGAAAAATCTAAACAATATGAGTTTGACCAAGCCAGCTTCTATAAAGATACATTTCTATCCCTGTATACTCACTGACTAGCCAATGAAGAGAAACAAGCTGTCCCAGACAGTAAGTCATCTGCTGTCTTGTAGATACGTGGCTTAGAGTGAGATGAATCACTTCTTTCTGTGGTGATGGAGCCAAGCATAGCTAGACAACTTCTCACTTCTAAGGCAGTAAAACTTTGGTTAGATTAATCCCATTCCCTAAGATTTTTTGTTTTTAATTTTAAAAATTTTATTTCTGCCCCAACGATACAGTATATTTTGCCATTTCATCTGTTTAGAGAAAAAGAACATTTAAGAGGGAGGCATCTGCACCAGTCCTGACTCAGACAAGGTTCACACTGATTCCAGTGCAAGAACAGGGTGAGAAAACACTGCAGGACTTCTAATCCAGTAGGTGTTTTACTGCTTCTTTTCCTCATTAGAGACATTTTGTTCTAGCCTCTCCACTCCTTTTAATCACTGGCTAGAGATGCTGCCAGCAGACAGTTAGATATTATCCTCAAGGACCATGGATTGTCACAGTAAATTCTGTGAAAAGACAGTGTTTGATTAATCCCTACTGCAGGAACTGAAGTTGTAGCACCATAACAGAAAAATGCTAACAATCTGTTACCACACTCTATTCCTTTTCTTTGGCAATCTAATAATGTTTTTATTTTATCTGTAATGCAAGCAGTTGAACTGAGGCACACTAGAGCTGAAGCAGAGAAGGGACCTGGCTAGACGCTTTGCTGCCCCACAACTGCTTTCCTGCCTTGGCCCCTTCAAAAGCATCAGGAGCAACAAGCCTTGGAAAGCTGCAGGGAGGCTGCTCGACTCCTGCAGCTAAGAAAGTGGATCAGCTCCATTCCTCCTCCATGACTGTTTGCGAAATCCATTGCTTGTTTCTCTCAGCATCCTATGTAGTGTATATTTTAACTTGGCAGCTGTTAAGACTCTTGGTGAAATCAGTTCAGCTGTTTGCTAGTACAACCTCCCACCACAGGCAAGAATCTTGACAGCTCAGACAAGCTTTGTAGATAACACAGACAAATTGCTGAGCTCTGAGGACTGCCATGACCAAAGTAAAAGTTGTTCCTAGCTATGAATGAAGATTTCCATGGATCAAGATGCTTCTCTGGTGTGAAACCTGTGTGAGGGATTTTGCTGACCTTCATGGGGTCTACTAGTGGCACCATGTTGCTGTGGTGGGCTCCAGACATCCACAAGTCCACATGTTCATTGACTTTATTAAGCTCTATAGCACAGAATCAAGTCTGACACCTTCCTAAAGCTGTTGGACTTGCTACCTACATGCACAGCATTGGCACAGTTCATATGTGAATAGCCCCAGTGCTATGGGAAATCATCACTTGCCCTCCATGCTGTGGCCAGCCTGTGTATTCAGTGCGTCCCTGGAAATCCCAGGCTGGATTGCTAATCTTGTACAACACAGACCACAAGGACCACAAGAATATCCCTCAGCTTAGAGAATCTTTGTCTTAATATAGAATGAGAGATGACATCCAGACTTCATGTACAGACTTTCCCTGTAGGGGACTACAGGGAAACATTGGAAAAAAAAAAAAAAAAAAAAAAAGGGGGAAGAGGANATTTAAAAGAGGGAGAGAGAGAAGTCAGTTAGCTCTTAGTCTTAGCACACAGGCAGCTCTAGCTGTGTGGCAACTACTGATCTTATGTGGGCTTTTAGGAGAGTGATGCAGTGGCTCACAACTGCCAAAGGCCAAGGAAGGCAAAGCTAAAGTAACTTCCCTTGAGAATCCAAGAAGTGTGTAATTGGGATTGTTGCCTTAGGTTAATGAGATGTAGAAGTTAGCATCTTTGTGGCAGATAAGAAATACACTCAAAAGCATTTTATAAAAGAAGGAAGAATAGAAATGCCCAATGTGATTGCATACACCAGTGGTACTAAATCTGGTACACTATTGTTTGAACAAACATGCCACTCCAGTTTGGACCTCACCTATGTCTAGCAAAGATCAGTCCTGAACCTTTTCTTCCTATGGGTTCTGATTTGTCTACACGATTATTAATATGAACGGTCCCTGTTAACGGTATGAAGATCCACTTGCCACAGAGTGGTGGCAGAAAGGCAGAATGATTCATGCTAGGCATAGATATACAGGCTGCTTCCTCTTCAGAATTTACATGGGATGGATGTTTCTTGCTCTTTCTAGCTCTCTTTAAAGAAAATTAATGTTTATTGAAATGTTTATGAAAATAAATTTCTTGCAAATACAATCTCCTCTGACTTCATTGGGGTGGTATTTGATGATTCAACACATTCTGTATAGAATAATGGCTTAGTACTCTGTAACGGGATTTCTAACTTCAGTTGCCTCGTTGTATCAGGGGACACATTGACAAGAGCTGAGCTGTCTTTCACAAATTCAGAAGTTCACCATTGTGTGAAAAGCCAACTCTATTGAGTCATAGCACCAACATGGTGAATAGAGGTGAGCTAGGCTTCTGCAAACAAAGTGATGTCGCTTCTTAGAGCACTGAAGCCAGATTTTCTCATTTTGACAGAATGGTCCCACAGAATTCTACTTTTCTAGCTCCAAGTTACCTTTTTGACAGCCTCTGCAGGAGGCAGTAGATGTGCTTTGGACTGATTGAGGCCAAGTAAACCACACTGTCACATCTGGGAATTTATGGGTTTTCAGGTCTGTAAAAGTACTTCACCTCTCCTGACTGGCTGTAAAATATGTTTGTTGGAAAGATCAAGGTTTGACAACATCTGATTTTCTATTTGTGTTATCTGATATAATAAGTTTAAAGTAGAAAATACCTTCTCTGAATGTAATGGAAATCCTGAAATTAAATAGTTACATCTCCAGAATTTAATAATGTATGTTATATTTCACACTGTGATGTAAGGCATATCAGCTTAATCAGAAAAATAAAGCACTAAGTACAACTTGTTCCTTTGTACCAGTGTAGAACTTTAGTGCTTTTAAAAGTTCAGAAATGGTCCTTTGCTTTAAAAATGTTGTTTTATATAACCAATTTAGGTTTGGGTTTGTGTTCTCCTTGTTGCTATTATTCTCCATGAAGCAGCCCAGCTCTCTTCCATTCCACAGCCTGTCATCTCTTTTATACATCAAGTTTGCCACTGCCAAACCATGTCACCCCTCACTCAGTCAGTCGTCATGGGTTGTTCTGGGTTTGTTTTCTGTGACTGCAGTTGTACCTCTTGCTGCCCTTGTGCTAATTAATACAGCCCTGGAAGTCATACATCCCTCTTCAACAGCATGTATAACTAGCACTTTCCTTCATTCTAAGGGGAGTTTTTATCACACCTGTATCTTTTAGTCAGAGGCTGGACTAAAACCTTTTGTTGGGGCTAATGTAGTAATAGAGACCCCAATCAGGGCTTAGATGTGGCATGGTAGTGATATGGAAGCAAGGGCTCTGTGAGGGAAGGCTGTTTTCTGTGCATAGTTTTTGTGGCAGCTGTCTGATGTACACCTGTTGAGCACACCTTCTACTATCTCTCAGGGAGCTATAATATGATGCTTGGATGTTTTTCACTTCCTTTTCCAAGGTATTTTCTTACAAAGTAATTACCAATATCCAGAAATGGAAGGCTTGCTTGGGGCTTTTAAAAGTATTTGGGTACCATTCCTGTGGTATGTCACAGTGACAGCTATTTTTCCTGTGACATACTGCAGACAGTGTCTGTGTGAGAAGAGAGAACCACGTAACAATGAAAAAAAATCGCACTGTTTGATTTTGTAAATGATAATCCAGTGCAAATTGCAGAGAGTTCATGGATACGAGACCTTCCCACTTGATAACAATGAACTAGAAAGTCTTCAGAAACCACATGTGCATGTGCCAGTAAACTGACCCATGGGAGAAAGGAAGACAGAAAAGGACCTGTTCAAAGTCGTGTACGTAAGTGGTGAGTGAAGTTCCAGAGCATTTGTCTGATAGGAAATTTTCATCTAGTTGTAAGGTATTGCTACCTAATTCTCTGTTTTGCCCTTTTTTATCCCATCATTTCAGACGCCCCCCAGAAGCTGGTGGAAATGATGCAAAGGATGTTATGAGTGGCTGAAATGACAAAGATACAGGTCCTTGGAAAAGATAAGAGGATAGAAGTTATATTCCAAGAAAGTGAGGACAGTGACCTGGATAAAGAACGTGTGAGTTTCTGATTTTACATAGCTAATACGTGTAAGACTATAACGGAATGAAGTAGACTTTAACTATTGATTCTTCATAATATGATCCACAATACATGTACAGTAAAAGTAAAAATATAGGCAGCCTTCACAAGGTGCCTGTCAGTGTAATTAGTTAGGTCTATTGATTTTGTCCTTTGCTAGTGAAAAGTGTTATTGAAGACTTGGATGCTCTGCAGCGCCTTTAGAATTTCTCCTGTAGGATGGAAATCTGACCACTGCATGAGAAAGGGAATGGACCAAGTTTGCTGAGCTTTGCATCATGCTGAGGTCTGCAGTGGCAAAGTGTAAAAGAAAACATAAATCATAGAATCATAGAATGGTTTAGGTTGGAAGAGACCTCAAAGATCATCTAGTTCCAACCCCTTGCCATAGGCAGGGACATATCCCACAAGAACAGGTCGCTCAAGGCCTCATCCAGCCTGGCCTTGAATCTTAATAAAGAAATACCAATATATTTTTCATAATTACCAGCCAACAATGTCAACTGCTCAGTGAATAAAAATCTAAGGTATAATGTGAGGTACTGTAATAATAGGCTTTATAGGAATGCAAAGGCACTATTATGATCATTTACAGGAGAAGATGATGAGGCATATAAAAAGGAAGAAATAATTGCAGGCATCTGCTCCTGCCAAAATCCTGTGCCAACCTGAAACATCTTTAATCATCAAACAGGTAAACATCTCATCTTCAGCAGTTTTAATGTCTTAAGTAAAAGCAAACTGAAATGTATTTATTTAGGGGGGTTGTAATACTTCTCTTTTAGTGAAGTGAATGGTTTGAAAAGACATTACCTTTGCAAACTGGTGCTTGGAGAATAGAGAAAGGAGTACTAACAATTATATCTTACACTGACATTTAGTTTTTACTTTAAATAGCTATGTTCAGTAACAGCTCTAATTAAAATGCAGTGAATATGTGTTCAAAGAGACTATTGAGATTTAGACAGATATTTTAATGTTAGTTTTAATGCTCTGACTTTATGTTGTTGTTTAGATAATATGGTTTTAGGTTATTTTTCGGAAAGAGCTTCATATTCAGGAAATTACTTTCTGTACAGTGGAAGTAGCAGCGATGATGAAGAGCCCTAATTTCAACTATCCAAGGTAGAACTGTGTGCCAAAATAAAACAGTCTCAAGAGGAAGCTGACAGACACCATGAGGGAAAAATGCTGCTTAAGGCAGTCAAGGTAAACTCAGAGGAAGTATTTGACGAAAAGGCAAGCTTGAGGGTCATGAAAAGCTTGATTTTTAAGAGGCCATTTGGATGGCAATTCTGGGTGCTCAAGCATCTGACACCATCAAGGCCTAGCTTTAGTATCAAAAACTAATACAAATGATATACAAATACTAATGATACCATTAGTATCAAAGTCTTTGATACATGCCAAAATTTAATTCCAGCAGCACTTAGTTAAAACTGTCTTATACAGAAGCCATGCAATCACAGAGTCAGAACTGGAAAAAAATCTAAATCCTGTCAGTTGTTCCCAAGAGAACCTTTTTGTATGCTGCACCAACCAGTCCAACTATACTTACTTATTAGTAGCCTCTCTGTATCTACTGAAATTTCATTTGTTCTGGAATTATTTAATTTCTGCTTACTTCAGTAATTATTGATTTTCTGAGTTAGTTCTAGGTGCAAGAAATTTAGTCCTTTCCCAGAAGTGAACCATTTTGTTCTTTTATAAACTAATCCATCATTTAGTGAACATATTTGAAGCCACTCTTACTTTCTGCCACTTGCTTGGGGCAGCCAAGATTGAATAAAAAATTTCAAACACTCATGAATTAATTAGATTTAAAGAGGATTTTCTCCTTCCCTTTACCAGCTAGATTATTGCTATCCCCTAGACAGTATCGTTTCTCTTTTTTTTACTGTCATGCTTTTGCAAGTGCTCATCAGTTTCATTGCCCACCTGATTCCATTCCATATGTTATTTATTTTTATTTGAATCATTCTATTTCCACCTTTTTGAATATTATTTTTAAGCATTCTGTATCTTTCTTCACCTCTGGCATCTTTTTTGCTCTGTATATATTCTTAATAGACTCAAAATTTATATTTGAAAATAAATATTATTTGAAAAAAAAGGTTATTTAAAATATATTCTATGCAGTCTATGTAACTTCTTTGAAGAAAAAAAAACAACAAAAAACCCAGACCAAATATTACTTAGTTATTATTTAATAGCTTTAGAAACTGCAGAGATTTTGAGATAAACAAAAGAGAAATATCTAGATTAGTGGCATGATGGGTATAAATTCATGGCTCCTCTTAGCCGTACAGAGCACTGATCAACCCTGTTCTACAAACATAAGGCCAAAGCTTCATGGGTGGGGACAGCAGAATTGCAGAAAAATGTATGAAAAAATAGGAGAAAAGGATGCTAACATGCCTTTGTTGACTGCTATGACTCTTTTGCATTCATAGAAATCTTACTGCAAAAATACACATGCTTATGTAGTTGAAGCCTGAAAGCCTCAATTAGTATTTTATCCACTCACTCTACATTTGATTTCAGTGTTGCCATAGGCAGTCATCCACTTTGAAGAACCGGTAGGGATGGCTGAAGTATTGCTCAAAACAGGAGTGGCATCATCTACATCCAGTCTGATTCACGTGCCGTTTGGAAAGCATCTAACAATCCATTAGCAGATTCATATGCAGCTATGCATAGTAACTCCTGCTCACCAGTAACTTCATGGAAGATGAGGAGCACCAGACTGAAAAATAGGTCAGTTTAAAATAATTTGAGACATAAAAATTCAAATTTTATACAGCACAACATTTATTGTTATGACAAATATTAAAGGTAAGCATCAGCAGAAATAGTTTTATTATCATTCAATTGATGACATGACTGATGAGTTCCTTTTGTGCAGAAGGCTCTTTCCATGAGCAACCCTAGATTTAATTCATTGTGCTGCTACACTCAAACTCACTTTGATTTCAGTGGTTCTGCACATCTGTGTCTAAAGGCAGAGTGTGCACGCATGAATAAAATACTGATATCCAGAGATAACTACCAGCCTAAAGTTTTGTCTGCCAAAGGGGAATGGTAGTGTTTTAGACATAACCTATGGAAAGTACCAATGGTCTGTTCAAACTATTAGAAGTAAATGCAGAGGGGTCTTTTTTCTGCCCTTGTTCCAGCTGCTGGCCAGCAGTTAAGTAGAAATACCTCTATAGAAAGATACTTGGTAAAGATGGTCTCTTATTCTCTGTAATGATAACAAGAAATCTGAGCCATAGCAGCTGTACATGAAACATATAAAGATGGAACCAAAAGAATAGTGCTGGCTTCTGCATTCACAGTTTACATAAACAGCCTTATGCACTGAGTCATGCCAATCAGTGGAATTCATTCTTGTGTGTCGTCATGGGGTCCTCAAACCTAAAGAAATCTATTTAGAATTACCAGGATATGATGTTTTGACTGAACTTTGCAATATGGAAAATTTGACCTAACATCTTCAAAGAAATAAAAAGCAACCTAGCCTTCCTTAGTAGAGGTAACTCAAAATTCCTCATTAGGAGAGTTGAAATCCTTAGGCTGCACTGCTGCTGTGTGCAGAAGTCACTTTCTAAGCCCAGGACCAGATGTCACAGTTCTGAGGGTATGTCTGCTTGGAGGCAAGAATATTAGTTCAGGCATAGTGCCATGCTCCAGAGGCCATACAGAACCTATGCCATAACTGGACTACATCCAGCCTGCATGGAGTACAAGCAGAAGGATTTACATATGCCTGAACATGTCCTATGATTGCTTGGTGAAATGTTTGCTGGGATGAATGGGGTTCTTAGTGTGCCTCACACTCGCCTCAGACCAAAAAATCAGCCTGTGTATATAGTTCCAAATGTTGCATGGTATGCAAGTCTAGCATTGATTACTTTTGAAATGGTGGTTTAAGAAAAGAAAACTTTAAATATATTTCAGGGGTAATTCTGCATAATGTTTACAGAAAACTGCAAGAGTTATGCCTATGACCAATGTTATTTTCCAGATCAAGGTCAAAAATTGGCTTATTTAACTTTGTAACAAGAGCAAACGTCAGAAGTTTATAAATTACTTGATGCAGGCACTTTATACATCTGAACACATGGCTACACACAGCCTGACAGGTGTAAAGTCCTCCTCTTCAAAGGATAAAGTGGCAAAACCAGCTATGAATTAAAGTGGAAAACCACAGGTTATTACTTGTTAACACTACTTAATGTGGCACTGGCTTGACCAGAGGCTTTCTCTGAGAGAAGGGCTATAAAATTTAACAGCTGGTCTGTTCGGGTGATGTGCTGTTTTGTATTTCCTTCTTCAGATACATGGGGTTTTAAACCATCTGTTACAAGTCCTGCCAGTGAAGTGCTAAGAGGTAGTATTCCTATTGTAGGAGTTTCATGGGTCTTATTTAAGCGGCCATTCAGTGATACTGGCAAATACTTTTAGCCTTCAAAAGGTTAATCTACAACAATCAACTTTGGAGCATGATAATAACAGATAAAGGAAAGTAAAGACTTGGATCAAATTAAAAATTGTGTCTGCTGTCCTGAAGTTAGTGGATGTTATGAAATCTGACAATTTAAAGAGCTGGAGGCAAAAGAAGACAATAAGTATAGAAGACAGGCATAGTGATCAAAGAGGCAAACAAAATTTGTTTTAAGCTGAGGTTTAAGGCAAACAATGTTTGGTGCATAGGAAAGAGAATAATTTCATATGGAATCAACAATTCAAAGAAAATATTTTGTGAGCTTTTTGAGAGAATTTCATGGCTGATTTCTGATTAGATTGAGATAGCTACATAACTACACTAAGACTGCAAAGCGCTGGCGGACAGAGATCATATGAATGCAAAATGTTTTCTTGGGGTTTCTCCTGGGTTTGAGGTGTGCACACACAGTCAAAGAACAATATTTCTTCCATGCCGGTGTGGGAATCCATAATGTGCATCCCTATAAATCATATCAGAAAGATAGCTCTTCCAGCAGTAGAAAATGTACACAGCATCCTCTGCACAGGATGGTAAAGCCAGACAAACCTGATGAGATTTTCTGCAGTTGAGCTATCCCCACGTGTTTCAGGCACAGGCCAGCTGAATTCTTCTTCCTGCTTCAAACATAGATGGGAAGTAATAGCAGAAAAAAATGTCCAAGTGAGAATGTGATGAGTGCAGTTACCTTCTAAGCCAGGTGGGTGTGCAATTAGCAAACAGTGTTTTCAGTACACACATTATTTCTGTACTGCTCCGTGTGGTTTCATGTATGCACCTTATTTTTTGTCCAGGAAACTATGGTGGGAACAAAAACAACATTGTGTGTTGTGTATTCTGACTTTCTGCTTCAGCAAATATCTTTTGGTGTCAGTCTATGCCAGTCTGGATTAGGAATGTTGATATTCTGTCAAGACATTCATGTTGCCATACATGAGCTGATGCACTTGGGAAGCACCTAGTTTGGAAACTGGGAATAGTTTAGCTACAGCAGCCCAGATCTTCATAAGCTGAAAAATCTGTCTTTGGCCTAGAGTGTGAACTGATGCACCCAGGCACAGCTGTTTTACTAGATACCCAAAGTAGCTTGTTAAAGACCATACAGAGTTTGTCAGCAGGAGCGTGAGATCTTTGGGGCAGGGAGGCAAGCGCATCCAAGCCATGTGGGCAGCTTTAGCTCCCCAGACTCCAAATAACTCTTCTCCTCATTGTTGAGGAGTTCCACTCTAGTTCTGCTAGATCTTCTTTTACAAGTGCCAAAGGCACAGCAAGCAGAGCAGTTTACCTCTGACTAAAGACTTATTTTACTTTGCAAGCCCTTCTAATTTAATTGCATGTATACTGCTGATGTATTGGATAGGGTTGGGTGATAGGTTGGACTGGATGATGTTGGAGGTCTCTTCCAACCTGGCTTCTATTCTATTCTATTCTATTCTATTCTATTCTATTCTATTCTATTCTATTCTATTCTATTGCTATTAATTTCACATGTTGAGGTCTGGACATATGAATCAGAGAAATTATCCAGGTATTTAGGTAGAAAGAATTGCACAAGTCCAAAGAGAAGTACCATTCCAAATCACACCATTTCAGCTTCTCTCCAGGAATGAATTTGCAGTGCTGTTCCCTTGCTTTGCTTGTGAGGCTGGGAAGTGCTGAAGTGAGTCACTGGAGATGGGTGAACAAATGTGCATTAGGTAAAACACAGCTGAAAGGGCATTACCTTTGGATTCTATTTGCAGCTGTTGCAGTCAAGACAACTTGAAGCCCAGTGGAGGGGTGACAGAATGTAAGGCAAAATAGAAGGCTGAAGTTTCCCAGTTTATTTGGGGGTTTTGTAATTTTTAGATGTGTTTTCCTGCAGTTTTTTAGAATCAGTCACCTTCTAGTCTTTGTCATGTTGAAGTCTGTCAGTGAATTTAGTTCACATTCTGCCTGTTAGGATATTTTTTCATAAAACATTTGCATTTTTATAGCTAAATGCATACCCATGTGTCACATTATGGGTCTCAGGACTCTTACTGGAATGAACTATTTGGCAAAAGTTTTTCCAGTGCCCCAGTAAGGACTTGCACTGACACAGATTCAGAAAGTTAAAACAATCAAATGGTTTAAATTATTAAAGTGCCAGAAACAAAAGATTTGGGATTGACAGTGGTAAATGCCACTGACTGCAAATAATCAAGCAAGTTGGCAATTCCTGGGTAACATCTGGCAAAGTCAGAGCCACAGACCTTTTCAGTAGCTTCATTGTAGAATAGAAATGCACCAAAAGTTCAGCCATACATTGAAGGTGTGATTCTTACCCATAAAGGTGTCCCTGTCTTGGGTGGATGAAAAGGAGCACAACCTGTCAACAATTTGAAGGAATTCCTTTGTTAGCCTTTGTTCAGAGTCTGATGTGCAGAGTTGTTTTGACTTTAATGGGATGAAAACCATGGGTACAGAGTGCAACTGAACTAGTGTAAAGTTACTGATAGGCACAGATAGATACTGCTGAAGGTCTAAAGAGACAAAACTCAGCAGATATTTTTGCTAGAGATAATGAGTGTCTAGGAGCTAAGCAATGCTAAGTAAAAAAATGTAAGCTTTGTCCTGACTATGGAGTTGTGTTCTGATAAGGTGTTACTAGTCAATAGCTTGATATACATAGCTGTACCAACCCATGAAAATTTGACACAATATAAAAAACTTTGGATTTTAGAATATATAACTTGATGCTTTGCATGCAATAAATGGACACCTTACTTGTATCAAGTAGCATCCCATCTCTTCATCACTGTTAACCATCTGCATACCTGTCTTTCCCTTATACTTAGTGCTGCTGCTCCTCCTGCTGCTAGTGCTGGTGTTGGTGCCCCTGCAACACCAAGAGATGTTCCTCTAGTGGGATTTATACCCTAGCCCTGTCTGTCCCTGCTTTTTCAGTGACATTTAGCATGGTTTGGGTGGACAGTTCAGTAACACAGTCATATATGTTTACCCTGTTCTCAGTTCATTCATGAGCATAACAAGGGGTGTTAGCTTTAAAACTGCAGTTAATAAGGCAACAGTTTTTGTTCAAAATCTGTTTTGAAGTTGAGTGCTTATGTTATTTCATCCTTGTTTTATCAGCTTTAGCCAAAGCAAGATCCACAAGACTCCATCCTTCAGACGTATGGCAGGCCTCCTTTATGGATCTTCATTTAACACAAACACTTGCTGATTGTAAATTACTTTGGTTGTGAAGTGTGCTGAATAGACTTGCCTTCCTAGGTAGTTGCCAACACCATGAAATTCACTTGGCAAGTAAAGCTTGCAATAGTAATTTGTGTGAGAGAAATAAAAATAGTCTGTTTGAAAAATCCATCGAAGAGCCTTGATGGCCTTTATGTCGTGATGGCTGAACCGTAATGACATAGAAGCAAGTGAGGGCTTTACTTCGTAAAAGTTAGCTGTTAAGTTCAGCGAGGTCTCAGTTTGGTAGTAATTCCAGGAAAACCACATAATTCATCCTCAGCTCTTGGAGCATGTAGTCTGCAGTTTAATAAAAGTAGAACGTGAAAGGGCATCACGTTTTAGAATTAGTGGGCAAAATTTTGAATCTAATACATCTCTGTAATCAGACCAACAGTAAATGTGACCTTCCACCACAGTGTGTAAGAAATGTGATTGTATTTAAGAGGAAGAGGAGATTCAAATTCTTTAAAGAATAATTGGAGCAACCAGAATAAACAAGACCTAGAAAGAGGTTCATAGTTCAGTGCTAGTTAAATTAACAATGCAGACCTCAGAATAGCAGTAAATTTGAATTGCTTCCATTACTGTGTGTGACCTGACATGTAAAAGGAAGCTTTGTAACAGTTGATGGCTAGCCTGATAGCAGAAGAGTGTGCAAAAGAGGAGCCACTCTTCTGAAAGAACCTGACCACATCAATGCAGACTTCAAGCAGTCAGTAACTAAGTGGGATACATTTTCTGGAAAAACACAGGTCAGATGATGACAGTTGCCCTATATTTCTATTCGTGAGAGTAGCAGTTGACTGTGAGGCATATTGGGGAAGGAAGCCCAGAGTTTATCCCCACCAGTGTCCTTCTCTGACAGCAGCTGTTAACCTTGATAGAAGTACAAGAAGGATCTAGTGGTGCTTTTCCCATCCTTGTGTGCTTTGTGTCTAAAAATACTTCAGAGTGATGGGAACACCAGCCCACAACAAAACCTTTTCATACAGAGTTTAAACATAAATTGGTTGCTGATAACCAACAGGCTCCTGAATACCTTACATTCTCTCTGACTGCATTAGTTCCAGCTTTCAGACTTTTGGGAGCAATGTAGTAAGAAAAGAGCATTTTGCGACCTGTCTTTTTGAGAATCTGCATTTGTAGCAACAGTAGAAACTGTCATGATCTTTTGTGTGTGCACTGAACATGTCAGTGGTAGTTGAACCTGGACAACTGTCACAAAGAGGAACTGATGGCAATAGACAGTAAGCAGTAAAGAGAATGAAGTTTTACCTGAGCAAAATAAGATTTTTAAAAAAAGAGGGGTCTAGGCAACAGTAAGATTCCCCAGCTTTCTCTTCTCCAGGCTGAAAAACTCCAGCTTTCTCAGCCTGTCCTCATAGGAGGTGCTGCAGCCCTTGGACCACTTTTTTAGTCCCCCTTCCACATTCCTGTCACTTGCATGGATCACAGTGTCTGCACGTTAGAACAGCTAGTCTAAAGATAAGATTTACTACTACAGCTGCAGCAAAGGTAACCTTTTGTTGATGCCTCTTCAGTGCCATTATACAAGGATCCACAGAATCTTTTTAGGTTGGAAAAGACCTTTAAGATTATCAAATTAACTGCAAAACTAGAACTGCCAAGACTAAACCATGTCTCTAAGCACCATGCCTACACCTGGTCTAAATTCCTCCAAGGATGGAGGGATGGTGACTCCACCACTGCCCAGGGCAGCCTGTTCCAATTCTGGAGCCCTTTCAGTGACTTTTTTTTTTTTTAATTCCCAGTCTCCCCTGGTACAGCCTGGAGTGTGCAGCTGGTGGAGCACATGTGCTGCATGGGTGAGTAACCAGCTCATTAGCATTGCTGCTGTGGTTCCAGAGGGACTCGTCTCTGGAGGAACTCACCTGGAGCTAAGTTACTGAAATCCACCAAACTGCTCCTGCAGCGCACAAAAGTTCATCTGAGTGTAGAAGTTTGTGAGATTTGGCTGTTAAGTTAGAAGGTGTGTGAATCATTCTGAAAAACAAGCAGGGCAGAAACTGGGCATTTGTGCTTTTCAGCAATGTTATTGGTGGAGTATTTGTCTCCACATTACCCTGTGCTGGAAAACCACAGTTTTGTCATTTATTAGCTGAAGTGGTAGCCACAAGTCTGCTATAACCATTCCTCTAGTGTTCTGGTAGAGTGTAACTGTGGATCATGATGGCAAACTGGTCTGTCAAGCTCCAAAAGAGAGGATACCCACTGTCATCCAAGACACAGACACTGGGAAAGCAGGAAATGAGCTGAGCAAGGTACTTCTGGCTTTTTGCATTACCCCTCATGACGAGGTTCAGCTGAGCAGGCTGGGACAGGAGATGTCCAGGTGAGTCAATGTCAATTTAGTATTACTAGGCAGAAAGCTGTGCCTCATATTCTACAAGCAACTGTGCTGAATTTAAAACCATCTCCAGAAAAACAGATTGCTAGGTCTATATCCAGAAAGGGGAATCAAAGAGTTGAGTTCATTAGGCTGGAAATCTGGGAATAGTTGTAGAGCAAAGTTTGAGCCTTTGTTTATAAAAACTCTCAAGTCCACACAATGTGATCCAGAGATGCCCTCCTGCTTACTGAAAACAATGGAGAATATGTTAAGGAAGGCAAAGGTGGCACAGGAGAGTGGAAAGAATTTGAGTTCCATTCTCTCATCTTCCAAGACTGTTAAGATTCTCTCTGGATTTTGAATCTCATAATCTGGATTAAATTACTTTTGCGGTAGTGCTCCCCTTGTCAAGAGATACTGGGTAGTTGAGGAATGTTTCTAAATATCAATACACTTTTTCATGTCACTCATTATAGAGGAAGTACTTTGGCTTTCTCTGTAGCAACTACAGAGAGGCTTTTAATCCCTCATAGGAGAAAAGAGATAATTCACTCATGTCTCATTCAGACTACCAGCAACCTGTAAACAAAAGAACAAGAACTGTGCCCACTTGTGGTACCCCAGTATAAGGGCATTGACTTGTTAGAATGGATCCAGGAGGGCTATTATGATGATCAGAGGGTTGGAGCACCTCCTCTATGGGGACAGGCTGAGACAGTTGGGGCTGCTCAGCCTAGGAAAAAGAAGGCTCTGGGGAGAGCTTAGAGCAGCCTCCCACTATCTGAAAGGGGCCTACAAGAAAGCCAGGAAGGGACTTTATACAAGGGCTTGTAGAGATAGGACAAGAGATAATGGATTAATGCTTGAAGAAAAGAGATGCAAACTGGATATTGGGAAGAAATTCTTTACAGTGAGGGTAGTGATACACTGAAAGAGGCTGCCCAGGAAGGTTCTGGATGCTTCCACCTCTGTGGTGTTCAAGAGGCCTTGAACAACCTGATCTAGTAGAAGGGATCCCTGGTTATGGGACATGGATGTAAATGAGATGATCTTTAAGGTTAAATCAAGGTAAAGAGCCCTGCTGTCTTCCAATGGATCATCTGACTGCAGAAGGCACTTCTTAATAACTAAATCTTTTAAGGAAGAATGTTTATCATGGAAAAAATGGAGGAGAGATTATAGGAAAATAGGCTGTTGAGAAAATTTTATTCAAATTATTCAATTAAATATTCAGTTATTTAATTTCCTACCACAGAGGTTTTTTTCATTAAGAAATGGTAAAAAAATTGAACAAGGGATTTGCAGATGAGCAGTGGATAATCTTATTTTTATGAGTTTCAGGTTTAAAGGGGATTTAACTCCCAATCAAAAGTTAGTTTGATAAGGGATACTGCCTTCACCAATTTACAAGTGTGATATCAAAGTACAAATATAATAGAATAGGTTATGTTCTTCTATAAAAATGTCCAAGTAAGGCCAGAATCCTCTTCCCTCCCTTCTCCTAAGACAGTATATACCATAACTAGAAATCATCTCAGAATGCAGCTAGAGACTTATATACCAATATCCATGCAAAATGCTTTAACAGGTACTCAGCAGTCACAACAGTAAAGCCATTAGGAAGAAAACACTGTCTCTATGATCAGCATCCTGTTGCTCTTCACTAATACAGAGTTCTGACATAGGTTTTATTCTTCAAAGGAGACCCCATATATTGCCATTTCTCAAAGTAAGTCCACCTTCTCATAGATCTTCTCAATGAGGTTTAACATATTCTTCAAATCAGCTGACTGCTGAATAGTGTTCATATCCTTTAAGAGACCTTTCTGATCTTTTATCTTCAAAATTTCTTCCTAAAAATAAAGAATAAAAGACAGCAAATAAAAAGCATCTTTCATCAAGGTGAACAGATACCTCACTTTCCTGCAGTCTGGCTCTATCTAAACACAGCCAAAAATAACAAAGGGAAAAAAAAAAGACTGAAAGGCACAGAATGAGAGTCTGCCTTCCATCAGTTATAGGGAGATATTTCAGAAATTATTATAAGTTCCATAGGACCACAGAATTCCTAGGAAAAGATCTGCAATCCCTTAAGTTAAATTTTGTTCTGTTGTTAAAACAGAAGCATATATTTTAAAAAATAAAACCAGAAAAATTTCAGATATTTGAGTAATTTCAGAAGTGGCCCCTCTGGCAGAGGTTATATGATGAAAGCACACTATTGCCTTCCTTCTCATAGCCAAAGCTTCTGAAAAGATATTCCATGCTCACCTGCAAAGTTGGTGCCTGTAAACTGCGCTTTGGGAGTTCTGGAAGATGGAGAACTCCACTGCCATTTTCCTGCAATACCTACAAAAAGAGAAAGAAAAAATAGTCCAAAATCAAACATCAGGCATACAAGTAGGAAAATAAACTGGCTGTCATCATCTACCTTCTGAAAACTAAGCTTCTTAATTTTCTACTGAAGTTGGAAAGACTGAAATGGCACATTCATAAAGGCAAATAAGGCATTCCCTATATGATGCTCTCTGCAGAAACTGCTCATATGGTACAACTCTTGAACACAGTAATTGCAGCAACATTCACTGAAAATACCTCTTTGGCCTTTTTTTCTTCTTCTTTTAACTGGTTCTGGAGCACTTGGATTTTGTACTGCAGTTGCTGTGCAGTTTCTTCAATGCGTTCTGCTGATTGCTCAGCTTCATTTATTTCTTCCTAGACCAAGCAGACAAAATCAGAACAAAATTTATAAGACAGTGAGTCATTTCTACATAAAAAATAAGAATCAGCATCAGCTGAGTCACTGCAAAACCATCCAAACAGGTGATATACTGTTTTGTAGCAAAGGTGGGTGTCAATGCTGAACAGAGGACAACTCCACAACAGCACAGTCACACCCAGAAGTCCATCACAACACAGTGAGCAGCAGCATGACAGGTAAAAGACATTCTTCCCTCTCTTGCTCTTCATACTTGCAGTTTTTCCAAAGTCTCTTCATTTCTCTCAAGCATTTGTTTCTCTGACATCTGAAGGCTTGGGACATTCTTCAGGTTGCCCAGCTTCCCTGGAGGCACCTTTACAGTCTTGAAAAAACTCAGCACCCTTAATTACAGAAAAAGGAAAGCATGACTTGTTTGGAGTTCTTTACAAAACAAAAATAAAACTGACTAATGACTCCAGGGAAAAATTAAACTCAATTTAGCCCAGTTTCTACCAGTGAAGTAAAAAGATCCAGAGAAGAAGAAAAGCTGCCTCGAATGTTTTGCAAAATCATGTGTGACACCTAAGGAAGGACCCAGGAATACCAAATCCCACCATTGTGACCTTTTCTATTACACTGATGTCACGTGGTCTCTATCCCACTGGTCTGTACACAAACTAATATTTTCCCAGTTCTAATTTTTATGCTTTTCAGAATGAACCCAAGTTCCACAAGCAGCACTTTTAATTGCTTCCAAAGTAAGATCACTTTAGCAAAATCTGGAAATGCTTTTGCCAAATATGATAAATAGTTTTATGGCAGAGGAAGAGGTTTAGCTTCCCTAAAGATCCTCTTGATGCTAAAACTTGAATTCTTCCAATGCAGACTCATCTGTCAGATACATCAACCTGCCACAACTTCCATGCATCTCAGATGAGACTGCAGGAAGTTTGGCAACTCAGAAACTAAATACATCACAAATTAAACATTACCAACAAAGTCCCTGAAAACCATTTATGAAAAACTAACTCCTTGTGTTTGAATCTTGAGGTACTGCAAGAACAAATAAAACAACATATAGACTCAGGCTCTACGTTGATAAAAGCCTAGTGTCCCAACACCAATGCACACAAAAAATCTCAGATACTCAGGCAGATCTAATTGCTCCCATAATTACTCTTCGGAGTAACTTTAATAGAAAATGAACTAGCATGTAAGAAAATTTAGCTTTAACAGCTCCTGTCACTATCACAAAATGGTAATAAGATAAATAGCTGACCACATGTAGTGGTTCAGCAGTCACCCACCCCTCCACACTTTGAAATAACCCAGGCTAGAACTCAGTTGGCTGGAAGTTAAGGAAATGAAGCTTTATATTTACAGCTTTGCACAATATACAAGCAGATATATGCAGTAAAAAGGTAATACAGAAACACCACACCCCTCTCAGAGATCAGGGTCCCTAAGAGGGGTTTTCCAACCACCCTACCACCTTCCCCCACTTCCCAATATTATCTCACTATCTGTCTTATATGTCAGATAAGTGAAATTAGATCAGCCGGAGGATTAGCAGCATGAAAGAAGTTAGTGAAATTATTCAGATTATTCAGATCCAGTTAAGAAGGCAGGGAGAGAGATGCAGCAGCTGCGGCACAAAGCAGTCAGTCTTACCTTTGCTTGGATTCTACCTTTATACCATTTCAGTAAACAAATGAGTGACATGGAATCAAATTTTCCTTTCCTTTCTTAGCTTATAGTCTCATTTCTCATTCAAATCCTGCACACTACACATTTAAACCCTCTCTTCAGAACACCACCTAGATTCTGTTACTCATATGAAAGTAAAGTGGGTCCTTCAACAAGTTTTGCTTATCCACTTCAGTCAAATGTACCATCAAGACAATTATCTCCTCGATTTTGTAACAACTCTCCCTTTCAAGACTTCCTAAATGTAATTGCTCCCAGACAAATTCCTTAAGCACAAACCAACTAGGTAAACCTTCTTCCTTCTTCCTCTCTTTTTTAAGTCCTAATTTCTTACCTTTCTTTAAGTAAATTGAGGTGCTTATGAACATCACCTTTTGTGTTGCTTTCTTTGCACAGAACAGATCTGGAAAGAAAATAAATGCAGAATTTTCATCACAAAGCCTGCAAACAGAAACAGTCAGACACAGTCAAGTGAAGTGAGCACTGTCAGAGCTTCTCTACCTAAAAATTTCAGACTTCGAATAGAGCTATATGGACAAAAAGATTGCTCAGAGAAAGCTCCAGAGCTTTTTCAGTACAAACAATGTTATGATTTCTACTTTATTTCTGGTCAAAACAGAAAAACCACCAGGATATTTGGCACTTACAGTATTGCTGCATCCATTACAGTTGCCAGAAACAGCCTACTGCTCTCTGAGAAAGTCTGCCAAGATCCTATTTTAGCATTGGTTACCTTCACCTTTTTTGAAGAACCATTTTCTTCTGTTAACAAAAAGGGGAAAAAAAACAAACTATAAAATATGTCACACCTGGATAGACAGCTCTGTAGCTTAATTCAATCAGACCACAGAAAAAGGTGGAACAGTGTTTTATAGGCCACAAAACTATCAGGTCAAATCTACCCACATTAGGCAGTACTTAATATTTGCAAGTTACAAGTTGTTTAAAAAGTACAAAATACAAAGAGGTACTTTCTTACAGCACTTTCATACTAAACAGATACTTGCCCCAAATTGCCTGTAATAAAAGTGAGAAAACCCAGCATGAAATAATAATAATTATAAAAAGGGCAGGAATATATGTAAATGAGAAATGCAACGCAGCAAGGGCCTCATTTCATTTGTATATTCAACATAGGACACAGCAGTCTTAAGACAGAAGGTTAACAGAGGAGACAGTGATCTGTAAAGAGAAACTTAAAATATTCTGGGTGCTCACGGTACAAGAAAAGAACACTACATGCAAACAAAAGCATGTGATAAATATGCATGTACACCACACTGGCTAAGACTGTACTGTAAATACTGCTGCTGTTGAGGAAGAAACTTATTCAGTTATTTGAAACTTATTTCAGTGACACCTCAGAGGTCTGTGATCAATGTAGCAGTTACTAACTTTACTTTCACTGTTTTATCAAAACACTGAATTTGCACAAGACAAACCCAAGGAAAGAATACACTTTTACCTGCAGGAGAAGAGTCTCCATGTTCTGTAGCTTTCCTTTTGACTGTCTGAGTGACCTGCCAAAGGGGAGAATTTGCAGCAAATGTGATAATTTTGGAACATTTTCTGCCGTGCAACCATTCATCTACTATAAACAACCCTCTGAAAAAAAAAGGCTGTGAAAGCATATTAGTGCTGGACAGAGGTCTACTGATGCTGACTACAAAAAAAGCTTTTTGAAGTACAAAACAGTTATTTATCTCAAACAGACTAAGGAAGCGATTCACTGTTTTTAATTCCCCCTATTCCAAGAACGATGTTACAAAGTAAGAAATGCACAAGACGTTTGGCTATCCAGTCACACCTTGAGATCACACTGTAAGCTCACTCCAACAGAAAGTTGTCTTGGCCAGTCTGAGAATGCAGAGAATATTTTCCAGAACGGAATAAATGTCACCTGAGCTGAGTGAATTCTGACTTCATCACTGTCTTCAACAGACGCTATACAGCTCCTTAAAGCTGCACAGCCAGTGATCAGGCAATGTTTCCCTTTATTTGTCACAGACACAGCAGCATGCAACTAGAAATTCAGGAAGCAAGGGAGCAGCTAAGGCAGTAGGTCTCAAAAGAGCTGTTCACATTGGACATTTCCTCAAGAGGACTATGTTTAGTTACTGAAATATTTGCTATAAATGCCAGTAAAAACTGGATGAAAATGCCTTTTTTTTCCCCCTTTGGTTACTTCTCTAAGTTATTTGATACAAAATAACAATTACCTTTCTTTTTTGACCTTGTTTTCCTCCATCTCCATCTGTTCTCTTTTTTATACTGGAAGGCCTTTGTTGATTTTGTGACTTAAGTGTTTTTTTTGCTGATATCCCACCAGTGGTCTCCTGCATTTTACTGGAAGATGCATAGTAGCGTTTCATTATCTGCAAATATGTGGAACAGGAGAAAACAAAAAATTTAAAGCAGTTATAACCCATACAGTACAAACCATAGTAACCAAAATGACAGAAATATTCAGTGCTAAATGAGCCCAAATATTTGAGCATTTACTAACCTAAATCTTGCATAGTCACTCAAGTGCAGGACCACTAAAAAAGTATCTCCATTTTCCTTTTAGGTAAGTTTAGAAAGAAATGCGGAGCATGGAATGACTTAACAGTCAACATGTCTGTATGGCAAAGAGCAGCAGTGGCAATGCAAGTAACTGCACCGGGAATAGTCCCAATTTGTTCTTAAAGGCCTTCTACAATAAAAATTCTTTATATTTCTAATGCAGTTGAGTGCAGTTATCCTGTTACCAGAACTTCTAGCCTAGTACCTAACCACAATGATCCTTTCTATTTTTTAAATCTAGAGCTTCTTTTCTTCCTCACTATAGAGGAAAAAGAAGTCACACAGAAGACAGCAACCATTACACCCCACTAGCTTTCTCTTTGCTAAACAGATGTTTACAATACATCTGATTTACAAGTTAACCTTAACCATGAACCAACAATGTGCCCTTGTGGTCAAGAAGGCCAGTGGTATCCCGGGGTGCATTAGGAAGTGCAGATAGCAGCTTGAGGGAGTTTCTAGTTCCCACTCTACTCTGCCCTTCTGAAGACACATCTGGAAACTCATGTCCAGTTCCAGACAGACAAGGAACTACTACTGGAGAGAGTCCAGTTCCGGGCCAGAAAGGTGATGAGGAGATTGGAGCATCTCTTTTACAAGGAGAGGTTGAGAGACATGGGGCTGTTTATTCTGGACAAGACTGAGAGGGAATCTTATCAGTGCTCATCGATATCTAAAAGGTGTGTGCCAAGAGGATGGGGCCAGAGGACGCGGTGCAATGGGCACAAACAAGAACACAGAAGGTTCCGTTTGAACGTAAGGAAAAATTCATTTCCTTTGGGGATGACAGCACTGGACTACGCTGCCCAGTGAGGTCGCGGAGCCTACTCTGTAGAGATTCTAAACGCGCCTGGTCAACATCTTGTACAACCTCCTCTAGATGAACACCTGCTCTGGGTTAACCTGCTTTAGCAAGGCGCTGGACTAGACTGATCCCGAGGACCCCTCCAAAGCCTGTCGTTCTGCATTGCAGCTTTTCCTTCATCCTTTCAGACCACTTTGCCCTCACGAAGATGTCTCAGCATTGTTCGCCAGCCCACAATCGGGATCTACGTGGAGTAAACAAGCCCTGACTCCGCCCGCACACCAGTAACTACTGACTGTGGAACAGCGCTCGAAGAAAACCTGAGAGGGTCACAGCTCCACGCATGCAACTCGGCCCGACCCAGCCAGCGAAACGCATACTGGGAGTTGTAGTCCACACGCCCCGTGCCCCCCGCACGCCCCGTACCAACTCCCTTCCCTCGCTCCTGCCAAATAACACCGCGGGGACCTGCACAAGCTCCCCAGACAGCTAATGCCGCCTCGAGACTCGCCTCCTCAGCGCTGCTGCCCGCTCTGCGATATAGCCCGAACCGTTAACAGACGAACTTACCCGCGCTGCCGCGCCCCCGCCTTCTGCTGATCCCGCCCGAGGCGCCTCTGTGCGCATGCTCGGGGCAGGTCCCGCCTGAGGCGGCTCTGTACGCATGCGCGGTGCTGAGCAGGGTGAGCGTACTGGCGGAGGGGCGACAGCAGGTATTGGGGTAACGGGGTAGGGGAGCAGTCGGGACCGGAGCCTCCGTGAGCCCACAGACCGCCCTCTGCCTCCATTTCTCATGCGGGCAGGGCCGCCACCCCCCGAAGCAGTCCTTCTGCCGGGCTCACGTCCCTATTGGCCGCCCAGGGGGCGTGTTCGGGGCTGGCTCTGGCCGGGGGGAGCTTGGCACTGCCCACAGCGCGGCTTGTCAGGTCAGTGTGGGGCTGGAGGGCCAGAGCCTCTGTGGCTGCTGTCATGTGCGAGGCGGAGAGAGGTGCGGAGGAGGGTGACAGGACAGCTTTGTGGTTCCTTAGAGGGTATGGTGCTGGGGAGGGGGGCGGGGATCGCGTTGAGACCCATGCAGTCATGGAGGTAGAGGTTGCCTTCCATACTAGTTGCAGGATCAGGTCACTGTAGGAAACTGAATGCTACTCTGGTGCTCCTCACATCACAGAGTCGTAGAACGTTTTGGGTTGGAAGAGACCTTAAAGATCATCTAGTTCCAGCTTCCTTGCACGGAGCTCCTAGGAATAGCTTGCACAAGACCAAATTGCTCAAAGCCCCATCCAATTTGGCCTTGAAAACTTCTAGGGATGGGGCAACCACAGTCTGTTTCTCAGCAGCCTGTTCCATTGTGTTACCACCCTTGCAGTAAAGAACTTCTTCCTAATACCTAATCTGAATTGATCCTCTTTTCAGTATAGGTATAACCCAGCAGGGCAGACATGCTAAGAGCCAAGGATGCTTTCCTGCGCCTGCGACCCCACCACTGCACGTGCCTGGCCCAACTTCCAGCCTGGCAGCTTACATGGCGTTCACTACACAGGCAGCCACTGCACCCTGAGTGGGCTACCCTTGCTCAAAAGCAGCTGAAAGGCAAGAATCCAAAAGATTTGATTTGGCGCACCCCGGAAGGGATTGACATCAAGCCCCTATACTCCAAAAGGGACACGGAAGACCTCCCCGAGGAGCTACCGGGGATGAAACCTTACACTCGAGGACCCTACCCAACAATGTACACGTACAGACCGTGGACTATCCGCCAGTATGCTGGCTTTAGTACAGTGGAGGAGAGCAATAAGTTCTACAAGGACAATATTAAAGGTGAGAGAGCTGATTAGGGAAACAGCATTGTGTGGAAAAGCAACAGAGAGCATTCAGATTGTGAATTACATGGCAAATGTGATTATTCTGCCCTGTGAGTTTGGTTTCTGATAAGATCGTTCCAGTGGTACTGTATTTCCTTATTAGTGGGAAACTGGATGATAAAGGGGCTTCAGCGTCTCGTATGAAGAGTGACTGAGGAAACTGGGGCTGCTTGGTCTTAGTCTTGAGAAGGCTTATCAACATCTATAAATACCTGTGTCAAAATGAAGGGGCCAGATTCTTTTTTGTGGTGCCCAGTGATAGGACAAGAAACAATGGGTAAAAGCCAGAACACAGGAGATTCCATCTCAACACAAGTATGCACTTCCTTATGGTGAGGATGACAGAACACTGGATCAGGCCACCCAGAAAGGTTGTGGAGTCTTCACCAGAAGCTTTCAAAACCTGCCTGGATGCATTTTTGTCCAGCCTACCCCAGGTAAAAGATCCTGCTTTAGCAAAGATCTTGCTTTGACAAAGGGTTGGACTCCATAATCTCTGGAGGCCACTTCCAGCTCCTAGCATTCTGTGATTTTTTTTTTTCTGTTAAGATGGACAATTGTGTTCTTCTTAGTTTTCCTGTTTGAACAATTTGATATAATTTGGCTGCATCCCAGGATCCAACCAGCAGAGTCATTTGGGGTGTTTTAGCAAAGCCAGCTTTCTAAAAGCATTGGTATTTTCCTTATTTCAGAGTGGTATTCCCAATACTTCTGCTGAGTATTGTGCTTGACAGCAATTTGTTTACCTAATAGCCTGAGTATCATCATAATCTAATGTTCATTTGAGCACTGCAAAACCACTACTGCTTAGCTAATTACTACCTTACCATTCAAAACAACAGACCACTGAAATTTACTTTCTAAGTAATACATGGCAATTTTATCCACTTTTCAGTCCCACCTACTGAAAACTTAACTTTTTAGAGTGGAAGAAAGGAGCTGTTTGGGCATTTTTATGTTTTGAGATACCATCGTGAGCTAATATAAAGTGTTACTACCTGCTGTAGTATTCTTACATTTTCTCTTGATTCTTTCAGTTCATAATATTCTCAGTCAATTAAGAAATACAAATACAAGGAATTATGTTTACAAACACGTGAAGAGAAAGATTGTTCTCAGTATGCTGTCGTTTTCCAGCTGAACATTGCTGCTGAAGCAGAAGTGCTAAGTTGAGTTAGCTGATAGTTAGCTCAGTTACTGAGAAATGTTGGCTGCCAGGCATTTTTCATCTTTAGTTGGGTCTTGGCTTTGTGATATTGTCATTTCACCTTGTTGCATTAATAGTTGCCTTAGTATTGAATTATTTGGCGTAGATTCTGAATCTGACCTAGTTACTTCGTATGGTACTTCTGAAAATTCAAGTAAAATCTCTCTGTGATTAGAGGAATGCTGAAAAAACCATTCAGGGCAACAAAGCTGGTGAAGAGCCTGACTTGTTAGTCTTATGAAGAGTGGCTGAAGGAACTGGGATTGTTTAGTCTGGAGGAGACTGAGTGAAGTAGTGAGATGGGGATCAGTCTTTTCTACCTAGTATCAGGTGATAGAACAAGAGAAGCTGGCCTGAAATTGTGCCAAGGGAGGTTTAGATTGGATATTAGGAAAAACTTTACCAAAAGCATAGTCAGGTGTTGGGATAGGTTGCTCAGGGAGGTGGTGAGTCACTGTTCCTGAAAATGTTCAAGAACCATGTGGACGTGGCACTTCAGAACATGGTTTAGTAGCTGTGGTGGTGTTAGGTTGATGGTTGTACATTATGATCTTAGTGGTTTTCTTCCAACTAGAACAGTTATATGATTCTGTGGTTCTATCAGTTCTTACAGCTGCTGAAATTTCTATTGCATGAAACTAGGTAGAAATTTCACCTATCTTGTAAGATCACAGATGGGATAGCTGATGTCTGCTAATGTTGATAAGCAGATTTGCAAATGCAGTAGAAAATTACTTCAGGAACAGTGGTGCTGGTCAGAGGATGAATGCTTGGGGGTAGTGGAGTTTTGGGTACTGCTTTCAGGTTGCAGCAAAAGGTCTGCCAAGAAACCCAACTGTCTCTGTCCCTGCTTTATTTAAATAATTTTCTCCTGCAGATTTACAAGTAAACAACGTATGTCACTAGGGCTGAGGTAACAATCTCTGTGTGTGTATTTAATCTGTGATAAGATGGTGTGATGTACTTTATCGCAGTCTTGTTTCCAGCTAAGTTAAGTAGAATTTAGGTCTATAAGCCCTAATACTGTCTATGCACATTTATAACTTAGGGCTAAGCTGTTATTCAGCAATTTGTTATGAACTACTGGGTTTTTTCCCCCTCAGTTAAAATTTAAGGCAGGAAGACCTTGGAGAAGTTTAAGCAGGGAACAATGTGTAGCATGAAAAAATTGTTTGTCATCCAAGCCTGGATCACATAAAATAAAATTACTAAATATAGTTGGAGTTCTAATGCAAGTCTGCTCAACATTTCTGAATCTCTGTCTTTGTTGTTTCTTGTTTGGTTTTGGTTTGTTTTTCACTCAGCTGGGCAGCAGGGATTATCTGTGGCTTTTGATTTAGCCACCCACCGTGGTTATGATTCAGACAATCCACGAGTTCGAGGAGATGTTGGAATGGCTGGTGTTGCCATTGATACAGTTGAAGACACCAAAATTCTTTTTGATGGAATTCCTTTAGAGAAAATGTCAGTCTCTATGACAATGAACGGGGCAGTCATTCCCATTTTGGCAACGTTCATTGTAACTGGAGAAGAACAGGGAGTGCCTCAGGCCAAGCTGACGGGGACAATCCAAAATGACATCCTGAAGGAGTTCATGGTCCGAAATACATACATTTTTCCCCCTGAACCATCCATGCGGATTATTGCTGACATCTTCCAGTATACTTCCAAGGTACTCATTCTGTAAATATATTTACTTCTGTCATTACATCTAGTTAACTCTTTGTGAGGCACTTTGGAGAACAAAGCAGAAGATGGAAGACATTTCATAGTGAAGAATTATGTGACTGTTGAAAGGGCCAGGAGGAGAAGTTAAGATCTCAAATCACTTACAGCATAAACTTTAAGATTTTAAAGTCAGTGCAAATCAAAGTCAAATTAAGGTGAGCCTAAGTTTGCAAGGATAGCAGGGAACTTGGAGACCAGGAACAGATAGGCTATTCTTTGCCTAGAAAGCAAGAAGCCCTGTAGTTAAAAAGCATTACTGAGCTGTAAGCAAGAGAGAAGAGGTAAGAAATATTGAAGGACTTCTGCAAAATTAGGCATAAGAAAGAGATAATGGAAGGAGAGAAGTACTGAACTCATAACTGCAAGTTAAGTATTACCAGTTGTTTCCTTAGTTATATTTTCTTTGGAGAGATGACACACAGCCTGTGATTGAGAAGGATACTTTCTATGGCAGGTGACAGTATAAACACAGCGAATAGTGCAAAAAGGTAAAAGTGAGTGACGTGAACCTCTGTGAACACCAGTAGAGAGGGGTCACATTCGCAATCCACAGAGAACGGATTATTTGTGAATGTTGCTATAATGATTATCCAGTTTCCCCCTTCTGCTGCCATACTCCGTTGTCTTTTATTTTTGCAGTATATGCCAAAATTTAACTCCATTTCAATCAGTGGGTACCATATGCAAGAGGCAGGAGCTGACACCATCCTGGAATTAGCTTATACTATAGCTGATGGCTTGGAATACTGCAGAACTGGACTTAAAGCTGGTCTTACCATTGATGAATTTGCACCAAGGTAAGCTAATGGAATTTGCAAGTATAAAACTCGCTTTTGGTAAAACCCCCAGAGTTTGATATCAAATTCAGTGTTTTTACACATACAAGCAATATTGGTAACGCTCACATTACAGATAGGTTTGGGTTTGTTACACATTTCAGTGTTAGGAAAACACAACCACAGGCCTTGGGCCTAGGAAAGAGTGACTGGAAAGCTGCTCAGTAGAAAAGGACTTTGGGGTGTTTTTCCACAGCTGATTGAATGTGAGCCAGAAGTATATCCAGGTGGTCAAGAAAGCAAACAGCTTCCTGGCCTGTATCAGCAATAGTATGACCAGCTGGTCCTCTTGTACTCAGCACTGGTGAGGCTGCACCTCAAACGCTGTGCTCAGTTTTGGGCTTCTCATTCCAAGAAGGACGTTGAAGTTCTGGAACATGTTCAGAAAAGGGCAGTAAAGACGGTGAAGGGTCTAGAGCACAAGTCTTCTAAAGAGTAGCTGAGGGACTTGGTTTTTTTCAGCCTGGAAAACACCTTCCCATCATCTTACGTCTGTCTTATATCTGTCTTATATCTGTAAAAGTAAACTTGCTGTAGGACTTCTCCTTTACTATAAGGATTATTAGAGCAGTTTAATATTTTATCTTGTTCATGTGCTCTTGTTACAGACTTTCCTTCTTCTGGGGAATTGGCATGAACTTCTATATGGAAATAGCCAAGATGAGAGCTGGGAGGCGGCTGTGGGCTCACTTGATAGAGAAAATGTTCAAGCCCAAGGATCCCAAATCTCTTCTACTGAGAGCTCATTGTCAGACTTCAGGCTGGTCCCTCACTGAGCAGGTTAGAAATTTGGCTCTCACCCACTTCCTCATTTAAATATGTACTCGTGGAGTACGTCTTAAAGGGGACTGCTGGTTTTACTCATAAAGATGCAACTTTGTGGAGAAGACAACCTGTCTTACTCTGAGTCTGACAAATGCACATACCTGCATTGGATGCTTCTTTTTGCTTAGGTAACACAAGAAATCTTGGTTAATGCCAGCAGCATTGCCTCCCAAAATCCTGGCTGGCAAAATACCTCAGCATTCTGGGCTGGGATGTAGCACTCAAGTCCAAGGGCAGAAACTAGACTCACAACTGTATTCACAAAAGGATTCCAGTATGGTAATAGGCAGAGTCTTATTGCCTAACTTTTAGTTGTTAGACTTAATTTTCATTCTGAAACAATTGTCTTAAGCATGAGTACTCCCAGTCTAATGGATACTGAATTTAGAGTAGGATTGAAACCTTCTAAATAGAGAGTTGCAGAGATGCTTATCCTAATTCAAAATTCAGAGGATGAAACTTTTTATCATATTTGTCCTTTAAGTTGTCTTTCAAAATGCAATGGAATGAGGAAGTAGAGGCACCTTTTTCTAAGGATCACTGGATTGAGCAACCAAGGAAATCATTCATGCCTCTAACTCTGCTGAAGAGTGAAATAATGATTACTGCTTGTCCGCTCTTTTGAAGCTAGGTGAACTATCTGCTCTTCCTATAGAAATGCGTCACAAGAAAGTAAATTATGGGACTGCATGTAGTTTTCCAAGTGAGGTCAGAGCTGAATTCCAGCTCTTACTCTAGTTCAAACCCTCCTGGCATTGGCAAGGACACCTTCCACTAGACTAGGTTGCTGAAGGCCTCATCCAATCTTGAGCACTTCCAGGGAGTGAGCATCTATGACCTCCCTGGGCAGCCTCTTTCAGTGTATCACTACCCTCACTGTAAAGAATTTCTTCCCAATATCCAGTTTGCATCTCTTTTCTTCAAGCATTAATCCATTATCTCTTGTCCTATCTCTACAAGCCCTTGTATAAAGTCCCTTCCTGGCTTTCATGTAGGCCCCTTTCAGATAGTAGGAGGCTGCTCTAAGCTCTCCCCAGAGCCTTCTTTTTTCCAGGCGGAGCAGCCCCGACTGTCTCAGCCCATTGCCATAGGGGATGTGCCCCCAGTCCTCTGGTGATCTTCGTGGCTCTTCTCTGAACCTGCTCCGGGAGTTCTATGTCCTTCTTTTGCTGGGGCACTATGAGTGGATGCGGTACTCTAAGTAGGGTCCCACAAGAGCAAAGTAGAGGGGGAGAATTGCCTCTCTCATCCTGCAGCCCAGGATATAGTTGACATTCTGGTCTGCAAGCACACATTACTGTCTCATGATGATTTTCTCATAACTGACACCCCAAGTCCTTCTCCTTGAGACTGCTCTCAAGCCACTCCTTGCCCAGCCTATATTTGTGCTTGGAGTTGCTGTGACCCAGGCGTGGGACTTTGTACTTGGCCTTGTTCAACTTCGTGAGGTTTTCTTGAGCCCACCTCTCTGGCCTGTCCAAGTTCCTCCAGATGGCATCCCTTCCCTCCAACATGTCAACTAGACAACACAATTTGGTGTTGTCCACAAAATTCCTGAGAGTGCACTCAATTCCACTGTCCATATTGCCAAAAAAGATGTTAAACAATGCTGGTCCCAGTACCAACTCCAGAAGGATGCCACTTGTCACTGGTCTCCATGTGGACATGCAGACATCAAGCCAATTTCCTATCCAGCAAGTGGTCCACTCTTCAAGTCCATGATTTCCAATTTGGTAACCAGGATGTCATGTGGGACAGTGTCAAACTCTCCAACTTGAATTAGTTAAATTCTTTGAAACACCACTAAATATAGGTTAGGCTTTGCTTTGTAATCACAGAATCACAAAATATGTCTGGTTGGAAGAAACTGCAAAGATAATTATTGTATAGTGATAATTTTGGCTTTCTATATGGATTAACATCTTTTTCTGAGATGCTGGTAAGTGATGCATCAGTTGGATTGGGTGGTAATTATTGACTGTTGTCTTTTTCAGTTTTTGTTAGCTGGCAGTGTTCAGTGGGAAATCTTACATTCATTTTATTGCAGCAGTATATGTGTGACTAATCTGCCTCAGCCCCATGGCAGAACCATTGAGCTCCAGAGCTCCTCTTTCCCTTCTAGGACCCCTTTAACAATGTCATCCGTACTACAATCGAAGCCATGGCTGCAGTGTTTGGAGGTACACAGTCCTTGCATACCAATTCATACGATGAAGCCTTGGGCTTGCCTACAGTGAAGAGTGCTCGCATTGCTCGGAACACACAGATCATCATTCAAGAGGAGTCGGGTATTCCTAAAGTAGCAGATCCCTGGGGAGGATCTTACCTCATGGAGTGTCTCACCAACGAGGTCTATGAAGCTGCTTTAAAGGTCAGTTTGCATAACCTTTTGCATTTTGTGGGGAAACTTTAACTATAGGAGTTTTGAGACATGGTCTTTGAGGGTACTTGTATCTGTGTGAGCAGAAGGGCTGGTTGGCAGGCAGAAGTCAGTGCAGAGCCAAGGTCTCATAAAGCCTTTTCACCTGTTGATTTCACTGATTCAGCAAACTGCCATGTATTGTTTTGAACTCGTGGAGTTTCAGCAATAAAAATACTCTTTTGTTTGTGATATCTCTTAATTTATACCAAAAACCTGTAGACAGAGACACATGGAGAAAAGAAACACAGTTGGCGAGCACAGGACTGTATATATAGATACAGGGACACCTCCCACTAGAACAGGTTGCTCAAGGCCTCATCCAACCTGGTCCTGAATATTTCCAGGGAGGTTGTGGAACACAGAAGCACCCAATGAAAAAATTGGATGGTAGTACAAAAGAAAGCTGATGTTGTGGTCCTTACTACTGCTCACCCTCTCAGTCCTCTTCATTTCTCAGCTTGTTGAGGAGGTTGAAGAAATGGGTGGAATGGCCAGAGCCGTTGCTGAGGGGATCCCCAAACTTCGTATTGAAGAGTGTGCAGCTCGAAGACAAGCCAGGATTGACTCCGGTATGGAGTGGGGAGATGAAAGAAGGGGAAACTGCCAATAGAATACCTTTGTATAAAGAGGTTTACACACTTCTGTCTGTTTTTCCTAGGTTTAGGTGTAGCAGATCGTGAATGATAAAATGGCATAGTTCTGTGTCAGCAAAAGCTTCTGGAAAGTTGGCAGCGTATGTGAAATACAGTACCAATATGCAGTATTGCTTGATATATTTAAGCTTAGAGTAGACAAATCACTATACAGACAATTTTAAAGGAGCATTTGGGACCCTCAGTGGTTTTTCACTGAGTTTCTCAGAATCTTTCAATTGTGGTTCCTGAATTAAAAGTGCAGTGCCAGCAGGTGGAGATAGCTGGCCAAATTCCTGTTTCTTTCTTGGGAATTGCCCAAAACAATTTTTCTGTAGACCAAAGCAAAATACAGTCACCTCACCTTCAGGGATGGTGCAGCTCTTCGTAATGTATCTTATCTATATGCAAATGTACGCATAGGGTAAATATATGGGGAGATACCTATACGTGTGTGCTTCTAGCTCTGTTCCATGTTCTGTAGTCCACATTCAGTAGCAATCCAGTAACAGAAACTAGGCATAACTCAGATATGAAAGAATTTATATGCACTTTTTTGTTTGGAGGATAAATTTGAAGCAGGTCTTTAATTAAGGTGAATAAAGAAAATCAATTAACCTCAGTGTTTTCTTCCAAGATCAAATGCTTTGTGTTGCATTGCAGAGTGTATTAATGTTATCAGGCACTGCAAATAAAAAAGCCCATACTGGATAAAAGCTAAAATACAGCTAAAATAAATTAATTTTTATTCACATGGAGTAGTTTTACATGAGATCAGAAAAGTAAATGCAGAGCAGTGCAGAAGACCAGCACTTGTGCTTAATTCTGTAAGATTCAGTTGTATAAATTTAAAAAGAGAAAGTGTACATTAATGAGTCATTACTAAATTAATTTAGAAGATAAATAGTTTTCTATTTGAAATATTTTCTTTTTTTTTGGGCCAGTGTTCACTGAGTTTTATATTCATGCTTCAAATCATCTTTAATCATAAAACATGGAAAATACAGGCTTAAGTCCTTCCTCCAAGAATGAAGTATTTGAAATGTAGATAGTTACAAAACAGAGTGCTGAATTACATTGCTCAACATTTTCATGTCCTTTTAATACTGTGTCTTTTCACAGTACTTTACATTTGCTTTTATGTGAGCTTCTGGTGTTTCCACTGCAAATAGGGTCTGAAGTAATTGTTGGAGTAAACAAGCATCAGCTAGAAAAAGAGGAGGCTGTTGAAGTTCTGGCTATCGATAATACTTCAGTCCGTAGCAAGCAGATCGAGAAGATTAATAAGGTGGGAACTACCTTCTTAAAAAATGCAAGTTCTTCTGTTACTTAAGTTGAGTAATGCTGAGGAAAGGTGGCCTTCCAGAAACTTGACCCTTATTTTTCTGAGAAGCTATTCTACCCTTTAGTGGAGAAGCTGGATTTCTGTTTAGCTTCAGTGGAGGCTAATGGAAGTTCCCGAGAAACATGGTATTAGAATGCAAACAAAAATGGGCTTGTTACATTCATTGTATTTCAGACAGGTTTGTGAATATGTTTGACTTTTCAAAATTGACAACTTTCACATTTTCTGAAAATAAGTTAGAAAACAGCTATGCGAGGTTTTGCTGTAAAAATGTGTAACATGACTTATCACTCAGATTATTTGGCACACCTTGTCAGGTGATATTATGGGGCAGGTTATGGAACCAGCAATCAACATCCACTTTCATAATTAGTAGAAATGTAATTTAAATTGGTTTTAAGGTTATTTAACGGACCTTGGTTTAAGGTCAGAAACACCTTACTTAAAATCTTTTTGAAATACATAGCATATATTAATAATTGACAGTTACATGCCTCCAGAATTAGTATTTGAAACCAGAAAGTCTTAAACACTTTACTCCCCAGTTCACCTTGTAGTTCGTTTTAACATAATATTTTTCTCCTCTGCATCAGGTGAAGGCTACTAGAGATGCAGCAGCAGCCCAGCAATGTCTTGAAGCTCTAACACAATGTGCTGCTACTGGGGAAGGCAACTTACTTGCACTTGCAGTGGAAGCAGCACGTGCAAGGTACGGGGTCGGTGGTGAATATCCAACTGTTTTCTAAACATCAATGGTTCATTTTCATCTTTCAGTTGTTATTGGGTATGGTGTCAGTGAGGTTGGTATTGAGATATGTTGGGGTTTTCTTCCAAGGTGGAAGTAATAGATGGCTGTAATTTCACATTGTAAGATAGACAATGATGTTTTACAGTCTTTCTTAAGGCTGTGATTTAATTTTTCGCAAAGAATAGAGTTACAAAGAATCTTATATAAAATTATGTTGTTCATACACACTATGTTATTTACAACTCAGACTCTTACCAGTTTCAGGATGTAACAGTTCCCAGTGACCCTGCAGTTTCATAGGTCAGGGAGCTTAAGAAGTGTCTGAGATGTGAAAATGGATATTGACAAAATTGTCACGGTCTGTTGCTTCATCCTTGCTTGCACCACAAACTGGTGCGAAAACACTTTTTGACTGAAAGAGAAAAAAAGTTTACTTAGCCAGGCAAAGTTGTAAAATATGCTCTTGAGCAGAGCAGTGAGGCATATCCTTCACACTCCAGAGGAACATTTACTTTTTTCACCTAGGATGCTTTTAAGACTGCTTCAAAGTAAGCATCAATCTCCAGAACAGATCACATCTATCTGTTCCTTAATTTACTAAGTACCTCAGAAATAAGCAAAATAGATCCATTCCTTAATGGATTACTCACGTTTCTTTATTCCTTTTAACACTTAACAACCATATTTGGAATACATTTTCTCCCACAGACTGCTTGTTGCAATTCTGCCAGTAGCATGTCTTTCAACTGTAAAGGTCACTGGAGGGTGGTGTTGGTTTTATAGGGATTCATATGTTCTGTACCAAAACTGACAAGTTAACTGCTAGTTTCTTTCTTCTTGATCACCTTGTTTTTATTACTTGTAAAAGCATTAAGGGACTTCAGGTCCACTTTGCAAGTTGCAAACCCAAAACTCTACATCTCAGTGGATAAAGGAGCTATGTCAAGAGCAGAGAAGACAAAGAAGTACTAAAATATAAACATCAAGACAAACAAATCCCAGTTAAAATGTTACACCTTTTTGGTTTTTTTCTTTCAATTTGTATTTTCAATTCTAGTATCGGGCCAAATGCAAGATCATGCAGTATGAGCCCCCTAGAAATTTCCACTCAAAACAAATCTGATTTAATTTCCTGTAATAGCTTTCCATGCTTCTAGTGGATGACAGGGGAGTAAGCTAGATGTTCAGAGTTGTAGTACCAAAGGGAAAGTGAATATGAATTAATTTGTCAGGTCAGGGCAAATGGTTAGGCCACTACTAGAAATTTCTGTGTTCTTTTTTCATATAAGCCTCCTGATAGCACTAATACTTCATACATCTTAGGTGCACCGTTGGAGAAATAACAGATGCAATGAAGAAGGTGTTCGGGGAGCATAAAGCCAGTGACCGAATGGTGAGCGGAGCTTATCGCCAGGAGTTTGGAGAGAGTGATGAAATTCTTCATGCTATCAATAGGTGAGAACAGCTTCCAAGGAAGCCAAACATAGCCTCACATTTAATCCATGCAATAAGTGTGCTATTTGCTCAGCCCTAAAAACATGTTTCCCAAACCTGATTTTATCCCCAGAACAAAACAAGGACTTGTATCTGCACTTTCATGCCTGTGAGCAAGTAAGAAGAATAGGAAGAAATAAGTGAATAGTGAGAACTTGACTCAACTTGTATTTCATTGCAAATGAAACCCACTGAGGTGATGTTATAATCTGAGGATTTTGTTCCAACAGATGACGCTAAATAAGAATGTAGTTGCAAGGACAACTTACAGGCAGATCAAAACCAGGTTGTGTAAATATGAATTACTGGAAATATTACTGCTACACAGTTTTCAAAAGAAACAATTCACTGTATGGGGATTTCAGTCAGTATTTCTCAGTGGCTTAATGCTACAGCTGCACTGTCTATTTGAACAAAATCCTCCTGCCTTTGCTGCTGTCCTCTTGGATAAAGGGACTGGACTGCTGTCATGGGTACTCATAGTGAGCAGTAAGATGACAGATGAACCTCTAAGGCTGTGGTTACACAGTCACTGTAATACAACAGAAATAGGAACTTCCACTAACCAGAAGAAGGAATGCACTAAAATGAGTAGGGGATATGGTAATTTTTTTATTTCAGAGACTTGAGCATAGTTGAATGATGATGCATAGCATGATGTCTAGGACTTAGCTCCATAGTCTGTGTACTGTGCAAGTACTTTTGAAACAATTTGTCATAATGATTCACAAAATCTAAAAATTGCTGTTTAGTTGTAATTCAGCTCATTAAACCCTCAGAGAATCCAATATTTTGTGTATTAGAAAGCATTTCATTCTTGAGGCTAAGAAATACAGGAGACCAGTTAGTAATCATAGAGTATGAATATTAACATAGTGTGCAGAATACATAGACAAATCATGACTTACAAGATCTTTTTATCTGATGTATAGAAATTATGCTACATTTACAGCAGGTGCTTTTTTCATTTGTGTAAACACTTCTTACGAGTCGGGGGGGCTTACAACAACACAATATGTGTTTTCAATCAGAGTAAACAAGTTCGTGGATCGTGAGGGGCGCAGGCCTCGTATACTTGTGGCAAAGATGGGTCAAGATGGCCATGACAGAGGAGCCAAAGTTATTGCTACAGGATTTGCAGACATTGGCTTTGATGTGGACATAGGTCCCCTCTTTCAGGTATGACTGACTGAGCAGTGTCCAATGTATTTTGAATGCATTCATTCTCCCTCTCTGTTCAGCACCCAGGCTGGGCCAATGGCAATTACTTGTCACTTAATTCTGTTTCCATAGACACCTCGAGAAGTGGCCCAGCAGGCAGTTGATGCAGATGTGCACTGTGTTGGTGTGAGCACCCTTGCAGCAGGTCATAAAACTCTTGTGCCTGAACTCATCAAAGAGTTGAACACTCTTGACCGTCCAGACATTCTTGTCATATGTGGAGGTGTCATCCCACCTCAGGTATAAGTCAACATCTTTTCCATCAAGACTAGGAGACTGCTTCATTTTTGTCTCTGTTATTTTTAGCTATTTCCTGTGTTCTGCTAATGTCACAGATGATTTACAGTGCTGAAGGCAACTGTGTACAGTCACTGGGGTCAACACAGATTTATAGGGTGGTCACAGAATGCTGTCAGATCTCATTGATCTGGTTTTCTATATGCTATACCCTGGTTTAACTTACTTGTTTAATGGGTAGAATATTAAGCTGTTTTGTGAAAAGACTAGACTCAGGGACTTGTTCTTTGTGTATTGTTGTTTCAGTACCTTGCATATTTCGGGTAAAGGCTAGCTCCTGTCTTAAGAGGCTTCAGGACTTCAAATAGTAGTTTGCAAGTGGCACAGCTAGTGAGTAAGACATGTGGCAGGTCCCAGCACTTGTAGGCTACACATGTCATTCACTCTTTGTCCTCTCCTCATGTTCCACATCATCAGGTCAGTGGTGCCTCCCATTCCCCCGCCTTGACTATTTCCCCTAAACATTTGAACAGTTTGTTGAATTTCATTGCAGTCAGACCTGTGCTTTTGTATTAAAATGTTCTTTAGTCCATCTACAGCGTGCCTGGCTGTGCCACCTTTAGGGTCATCTTTCTAGTAAGAATCAAACTGATTTTGCATATAAATCTCCTATTACTCCCTTGTCCCAGACCACTTCCTTTTCTAGGCCCTGATGTGGGTGCTCAGGAGTAACAGACCTGTAAACTGAACTCACAAAACTAAGAGAGAAATTGTGTTCTGTACAGTCTCTCAATGGGATACCAACAACCTGTGGATGGAAAAGGTATAATATGTCCTATATAGAAGTAAGAGAGGCCACATAACTGCTTCCCAGGCCTTTTTGAAATTCCAGGACAATTTTAAAATTGGAGTAACCTAGATTGTAATAGACCACCAGTAGTTACCTGATCCAAGCCCTCATTTAAAGCATTTTCAAAATTAGAATTTAGATGAAATGTAGATTAGGTTAGGCAGGGCCAGTGACTTTCGTATATTTTTTGAGGACTAACATTCATCTCATTATAAACAAATAAAACCTTTTCCATGGATGTTTTTTTAATATTTCTTTTTTTACCTCCTAAGCAAATAATTTTTCCCACTTCCCTTGATGCTGTGCTGCCTCTTTCTGAGACTTGTTGCCTATCCTTCTCAGGCCCAACACAGAGGATAGAGCCCACTCCAATTATTATAAATCAGTTACCAGTTTTCTGTTGCACCATTAACTATAGATATTCATTTTCTTTCTGAACAGGATTACGACTTCCTATATGAAGCTGGTGTTACCAATGTGTTTGGTCCAGGGACTCGTATCCCAAAAGCAGCTGTCCAAGTATTGGATGATATTGAGAAATGCCTGGAGAAGAGGCAGCAATCCATGTAGCACTGAGATGTCACACAACCTAACCAGCCTTATAGCAATTGCTTCCAGAATGTAACCATCACCAAGGGATGACCAGCCACACACCTTTGGCTCCACTGCTCTGTGGCCTGGTGCTTTGTGCTTTCTAAGAAAGTTGTAAATTCTGCTTGTTCTGTTTGAGGATTATTTATATATGTGCCCAGATGAAAATTTTATCTCTAGAACCATGCCTTCAAGGAATAAAGGGAATTCAGTAGCTGGGTGTGGAGGTTTTTTGCCAGGTAATAAAACAATTAGTTCCACCTCCTTGGTTGTTATGTTTTGCATGCAGAGAACTTCTTTTGAATTTTTCTTCAGGTGTCATAGACCTAGAATTCTTCAAGCAAAATCACTGAAGTTCAGCAAAGATAGGATTGAAGCCAGCAGTCCTTTGATGCTAATATTAACCTGGGTTAACTCTCTTTAGAAATGTGTAAGTAAAGGAACCATAATTCCTCCAAGTTCTTGATTAGTTTAATAAGATGTCTTGTGGGTTGTCATAGTTTTCATATTACCTACACTTTAAAAGCATCTACAAGTGGGTGTGGCCCTGTTTTGTTCATTTTTTCACAGAGGACGCTCACATTCCATGGTGTTATCAATGTGCATCTCACTGTTCCACTCCCAACTCTGCAGTTAGCAGATGGGAATACAGATTTCACTGTTTATTTTGAAAGTCAAGCAACTGAGCACAGGAAAGCAAAAATTCTGAGAATAATTATGAAAATAAATTTCATTTCCCTTTCAGGTTATTTAGTCACTTTCCAGGATGTGAATATCTTTTTCACCTCTAATGTCCTTCTTTAATTTCCCTTTTTCATCTCCTCCCTCTCCCTACAAACACACTTGCATTACACTCTCCTGCCTCTTCCCAAATATTTTCCTTCAGCTTCCTGCTCCCCTCTTGGTTACTGGTGTTTTCTCCTGGTCCCCTCTTTCCTCATTCCTTTTCCCATTTTCCTGTGCCATGGGCTGGCAGAGGTGATTGTTCCCCAGAGGATGCTTCACCTCCTTGTATTTGAGGTGGAAGACTGAGTGCAGACTCATTTCATATGGAGCATCTGTGAATGACAACCCAGGACAAAATATCACTGTGAAGACCAATTTAGTTTAGGAGTTTTCCACAGCTTTTTACAAATAAAACTCTGCCAGCAGCAGAAGTTCAAGAGAAGGCAAGCTCCTTAAAGTTTCCTAACACAAAACATCCTAATCTGTGCCTTGCTGTATGTTACAGCTTATCTCATTTAATTTGTTCTGTAATCCACAGAACTCCACAGAAATTCTCATAGCCACAGAAGTGTTCAAGTCCATCTTTTAGTCCTGTTTTTTGCCTTAGCTGCAGTTTATAAAATGAAGCTAATTTTGTGGGTTTCAGTGTGGTAGAAGTTTACAAGGGCTGGAAGCCCACTGATTGTTGTTTCAGAGTGTTGGTTGAAATCTGTGCCAACGCCGTCTGTGATTTAACTCATCATCACCCAACCTTACTGCAAAGACAGATGTCAGCTTAGCAAGCGCTGGAAGCACAAACTGCTATAGCTATCAAACCATACATTTCACACCATGAAGAGATACTTCCATGTCTTAAAATCACAGACTGTAAGTCATAGAGAGCTTCAAACTGTAGGAGTGCCTCATTTCCACCTCAATTTCTTTTGTTAAAACTGGCTAGCAGAATGATGTGGTTCTACCTATGCTTTAAACTCAATGAGCAAACTGCCTTCTCAGTTGCAGGTGTGTCAGTGCTTCAGCCAGTGAGGAGCTCAATATCTCAGGAGCTCCCACTGAAGTGATGAGAGCTAGGACTGCATCTTCAGGATAACTTCCTGCCACACAAATTATCTTGGGGATGTCTTTTGGCATGCTATACAGAACGCTCCTCCTGGAAACAGCTGTCACAGTAGTGGAGCTGTTATACCTCAGCAAGCAACAGCAGAAGTACACAGTTCCTTTTGCCAAGCAGTTCCTTTCCTTTTCATTCTGCTGTTTGTGATCCTTTGCTGCCTGCTACATTCCTACCTAACCTCTTCAGACTAAGGCTGCTGGACTCCTTCTCTCAGGCTTGTGTTTTGTGGAGTTGGAACTGTACCTTTGATGGAGAAGGAACTGTAGATGTCTGTAAGACGTTCTGATAGCAGCCACTCAGCTGTCTTTTCCTGTCTTCGTTTTGTGCTGCCTGTATGGTTTTCTGTCAGTATTGCTGGAAAGCTGTGCTCTCTGCTGTGCTTATTTGGTAACCCTTTGTGTTCAACCAGTGGGATTGCAGAGAAATTACATTTAAAAGTCCAAAGTATAAAAAGAAGAAAACCACCAAAACTAAACAAAAACAAAGCCACAAAACAATAAATCCTCTTTTAATTATAGCTGTTTTCCTGGAAATAAGTTTAGTTCACAGAGTTTTATGTTTCATACATAAACCTATTTCCTTTAAAGTGGGAAACCTTGGGCGGGAGGGGGGAGGGAGGGGCGGGGAGCGGGGAAACTTTGTTGTTGTGTAGCTTAATGACAATATTTGAAAGTTGCTTTAAAATAGATGCTTAAACTTCTGTATTTGGCATAAGATACGCAGTAATGACCTAATGACCTTACATGCTGCATCCCTACACATTTGGACCCAGGAGTGAGCCCAAGCTTTGACCTGTGTTGTGAACTCTTGGCTACATTTCAGCACATTGCAGCTCCTTGGTTCTCCACCCTAGCAGCTGAAGAGAGGCGCACGTTGTCCCTCCCGCTCCACATCATCGACATGGGGTTTTCAGCAGAGCTGTCAGTACTGAAGAAAGGGACTCTCCAGCCACAGCAACACTGCAGCTGTTTAATTTCACAACGGAAGGTTTTGCTGAAGATGTAGTAAATGAAAGGATGATAGGCCGTGGAAGATTTGGCAAACAGACAGGGCAGCAGTGTAACAATGGGCTGTAGGGAATTACTGGAGTTAAATATGGACCAGAAGCTGGCTGCTGCATACGGTGTCCATGAGCTCAGGAACCCGACTGAGATGAGCACAGCCATCTGAAAGGGAAACAGGGCTTCAGTTCTGAGCTTGCACTGACAGGATCTGATACTGAGGCATGTGATGTGTGGATGAAACCACATCTGAAACAGCTGGCATAACTGAAACTACATTCTTGCTGTGTTGCAGTGTGAGCAAAGGTAATGCTGAACAGTGTGTTTGTATTCCCACCTACCAGATCTGCAGTTGTTTTCATCTCCTTCCCTGACTGACTGCAATGTCTCACAGAAGACACAGCTCAACCATATGATAGCACCTGTCTGTAGACTGGCCCATGGAAAGCTTGGGTCAGTTCTGGCTTTCCACATGAAATGAGCAACTGAAGTGCTTATTTGAATAAGTGTTATATTAGAAAATCCTCTTTTCATACAGGATTCCTGTGTAGATCTCACTCAGAATAGGCATTCAGTCAATTAAAAACTACCTCTGCCTCAACTACAGGAAACAATTCAACAGCTATTCCAGCATGACTGGAAAGCTGTATGTCAGTGAAAATCTTGGATGCAACTTGCTAAAGATTTAGCAAGCTGCACTGTACCTGTGATATCCTGAAATGTCAAGATTTTCAGGAGACCTCCGCTTCTCTGGGGAATGCAGAGTATGGGTGAGACTCAAACCACATCTCCATTTTTGGTCAGTAATGAAAGCAATGGAAGGTCATCATGAGCCATGCATGAGCACAGCTTCTGCAGACTTCTGATTACTGCAGACTTTTATCATCACTGGAATAACTCACCAATGTCAGTTTCTTCTCCAGTTTAGCTGCATTAGGGATCCTGTCAATATTCTGGATCTCTTGGTATGCTTTATGAACCTTCCAGGCAATTCCCAAGTAACAAGCAACGATGGTCAGTGCAGGCAGAACTGTGCACAGGAGGAACATAGTCAGGATGAATGAAAAGCCATTGGAGGAGTTGTGAAACTTGCTCCAGGCTATGGTACAAGAGATGCCAAACGGTTCAGGGCCATAGTAACCCCAGCCTACCAAGGGCAGAATGGCCCAGAACAAGGAGTAGAGCCAGATCAAAATAATCAAGATGCGAACAGTGTTCTTGGTGACTTTGTTACCTGCAAGAAAGAGGAAGAGCAAGTGTATGAGAAGTTTCTGCCATAACTCCTTCTCAAACAGAAGAACAGTGGCTACAAATATTCCTGGGGTACTGCTACAGTTCCCTCATCTTCTGTATTCTTGAGAAACATAACAGAGTGTCCATGGACTGGGTGAGGCCTGAGTGCAGCCCACAGTGCTGATCTATAGTAGGTCAGGGAGCTTTAGAAGATCAAGCTGACCATAAATATACCATGTTCTCAGCCCAGGAATGCCAAGAGAATAATCTTTCCTCTCAAATTCCAGTATGTCTGCTTGTACGCGACCAGGAAGGCCAGACAATCTGGGCCAATTGGGCTCTCCCCTCTCAGGTACTTTCATTTGGTATTACTCAGAAGTGAGAGACTTCATTGTTTAACAAAGAATTTAATCAGATCATTCTAGGAATATTAGGGGGTGCTATTAGACTAAAAGTTGAGGCTTATTCCTAGAGTCACTGAACTGATCCTCTGGCATGTTCCAGAAGGTACCTCTCTGAATATCATAGCCCAAGTGCACCACTACAAGGTTACCAGAAATGTATTTGCTTACTGTTAGATTTGGAAGTATTGGTAACAAGAAATCGAATTACAGCCATGGCACACAGGGTCATCATGCTGCAGACACCAAAAAGGAAACCCAACAGGGCATAATATATGCAGGATGCATCTCCTCCCAGCCAAGCGTGATTCCAGGCAGATGCAATGGCCAGAGGATACATGCTGATTGCCATTCCAATGTCTGCTACTGCTAAGTTGACTGTAAGCAGCTCTGGTGACTTCAGGAGGGAAGAGCGTTTCACAGCTGTAGCAAGGACAGCTGAATTTCCAAGGACTGTCAGGATGGCTGGAAGAGAAGAGTCAGCACAGACAGTAATATCAGACAGTGAGCACACTTGTGGAAAGTGTTGACTATATAAAGGATGTGGAAAACAACAGTTGTTAGCCTGGGACTAACTTCTAGAAGACAGGACAGACTGGGAGACTAGGCAGAATTCAGCACCTCCCGGGCCAACACTGTGCTGATGCTCTGAAAACACACCAGTGTGTTTTTGCTCTGCCCTGCTATGCAGCCTTGTTCTTTAGCTTACAACAAGGAAACCAGTTCCTTAGCAGATAGGATGTGCCACCTGGATGGTATTTCTGAGAGCTGCTATGCAGCTCATCATCCACTGTCTTCTTTCAGCCAGCTCTTGGGTTTCAATTCCTGCCTCCCTACCAGGCAGGAATTTCCCAGTCAGGCTGTGTTTCCAGTATGGACATACTAGAGCAAGTTTCTTTGGATTTTCTGTTCACAGCTTTCTGTAATGCTGGCCAGCCTTACCAACCAGAGGAAATTTCCTCCTGTGAATACCAGGCCATATCTTGTCCCCTCATATGATCACGCTATAGCTCTTCACTTCTATGTCACGCCTCCCTTTCCATGCATTATATCACACCTGTTCTCCTGTGAGCCTTGTCTCGTGCCAATAGCCCACGCTCCTTTGCTCCTCTCCCTCACATTATCTTGCACAACATGCTATTAAGTATAATAGACCTACACACCTTCATTCTTATCTGGTAATATCCCCACTTCTCCTTCCTGATGAGGACCTTCATCTGTCCTGCCTGCTTGTCCTACTTGCCCATCTGGTGCCTTCCCAGAGCCTTTCTTCTTTGCAATGAAGGCCCACACAGGCATCTTGGGCTTTGAGCTGCCTTGATAGTCAACATACTGGCCAGGCATTTTAGGTTCCTTGCTGGTTAAGGTTCAAAGTAACTATGTGCCACAGTTCGGATACCCACACTATTCTGGTGCTCTGAGACAGACCATAGACATTGTTTAGCCAGAAGGAAGCAACAGGCCAGAAATGCTTTGCAAAAGAACGATAGGACACTATTCAGATATGCCATAGAGTTTCAAAGCATTCATGACAACAGTCTCAAAATTACACAGAGTGAACAGTTTGTTTACTTTCAATTGAACATTGTGCTTGAGGTCCATTTTGATCAAAGGTTCTACTGAGAAGATCTCTAAAGTCAGAAATTAACTAGAGAAACTGAAAGAGCTTGTCAAGTTTCCTTGTCTCTGTGAAAGCAGAAAAGCTACATTTGCTTACAGATATTCCATAATGAAGTGCCTGCAGAGGTCTTAATAAAGGCACATGCAATAAAATATAGAATAAATACACTGGCATCAATAAAAAACTGGGCAGAGATGTCAAGAGAAAGCCTTAAACAGAAAAGAGGTACAAATCTGAGACCTCCATATCCTTCATTCATTTTCTAATCACACATATTCACTTGGCACCTCTGGATATGCCTGAAGAGTTCTCTGAGCTCTCCAGTCATATGTCTGCACTTACAAAGATGCCCACGGTGGTGTGTCATGGGACCACCTGCTGACAGATAGAAACCTGTGACTTGGTGGGAAGTGCACTCTCCTGCCAAATGACAGCCACACACTGGGGTATCCTCAGGTTTCAGGAGGAAAAAGAACCTATTAAACTTTCTCTTGTGAGAGCTCTAACTGCTGCACAAGAGGTGGGAAGTTGTTCTTAGTTTTTCCATGGGGGTGAACATCCAGACCCACCCTTTCTTTTACTTTGACATATACTATTCCACTCCAACCCGCTACCCGTAAGGCTGCTGGATGGCATGGGGCAGAACAGTGAACTGCATCCATGTATTTACTTTTGTGTGAGAAAACTGCTGGTATCCTGACTTGCATTAAAAGAAAAACCCTTCATTGTTCTGCAGACCGTGACTTTTCTCACCCTGAGTTGTACTCTCTGGTGTCAGCACAACTGAGGGAACAGTACAGTGCAGTGCAGGGAAACATGTACAGAAACAGAGATACAAAATGCTAAAGCCCAGCATTGCTCCCAAAGCTTCTCTGTTAAAGCACACAAAAATATGTGCTTGCCATTCTTAAATGCTTCTTACTCTGGGTTTTCAAATAAGCCAAAGGGAGGAAGGTACTTGTATCTTAGCCAAATGCATTTGGGCTGCACAAGTAAACCAATTCAGCTCCTCTATAAATTTGCCCTGACAGTAAACAAATCACCTGGGTACATGCAACAAACAGATAAGGAAGAAACCAATTTGCTAAAGCCATGCTGGAGCAGACTGGTGCATAAGCCCAGTTGTATTTCACTGTGAATCTGCCTTTGGGAGAGCAAACCAGGCCATCATAAAAAACAGAATTGCTATTTGGAAACCCTCTGCTGTTTTATACCTCTTTATCCTACCAATGCATAGGTGCTCCTCCTGCATAATGAGCAGATCAAAGTTGCTCTCCCCTGATCAGTCTCATGAAATGGGCTTCCTCATCTCTCAGTTCAGAGATAGGATGCTACAATAAGCAGTAGACAACTTATTTTTAGTACTTGAGATGCCAAAGAGACAAACTTCTGCTGGCAAGTCTTATGCATCGAAATGAAAGATTGCAAATCTGAGAGCAGAGATTAATTCTGCATCTAGCTGACTTGAAGGCAAGAAACACGAACTTGTGTGGAAGCAGATTTTCTGTCATTTCCCTCCAGCTTCCTCTAGAGATTGTGGTGCTGATTACAGCACAGATGGCATCTCTGCTGTGTCTGCTCCTAGGCTTGAAGCAAACAAGCAAGCTATGAAGGCAGAACTCACCTATAATCAGAAGAAAGACCCCAGCTCCATAATCCACTACTGGGTGGAGTTTGGAAATATATTGCTCCTCCATTGTCCCTTGCGGAGGTGAGTAAAAGTTTTAAATCAAAGGTGAAATGACCATAGGAGCAAAGAGACCCTTTCTCATGGTCTGCTGCTGCAGATGTGAGCCAGGCAGTGTGGAGACCCTTCTGCTTCCTCCACTCTCCCTCCCTCTCATGTGGCAGGGAAGAAGCATGAAGTGACAGAAAAGCTCCCTCCCTGGGGAGACAGAGTGAAAGCCAGGCAGAACCACTGCCAAGTGATCCTGCTTGCCTAGCTGGCAGAACATCTCTCCACCCACCCCCTCCTCTCACACCATTCTGCTCCTTGGCTTGTCAACTTCACAATGCAAATCCCCTCAGACTGTCACTGCTGAGCTGAAACAATTGTCGTTCAAACATCCCTGGGAAACAAAACTGGGATTTGGGATCCAGCAGGATAAGCGAGGTTGAGAGGAGTCTTCCAGCTTTATGGCTGTGTGTGGGAAATACAAGGATGAGGTGAAAGTATCTCTGTGTTAAAGTATAAGAAGAAAACTGTTTGGTGCAGGACTTCAAAATGGTCAATGTCACATCATTGAAGGCTGGACTCTCAGAGCTGTTCCAGTGCAGAACTGGAGGATGTTCAGTCTGGTGTGCACAGCTGCAGAAAACCACAGCAGTACCAAATTCTGAGTTCACTCTAGTGACACTAATGTTTTCACCTGGCAAGCAACCACAGCAACACCTCACAACCAGGTTTAGATTCTCCTTGTAATATCTGAGCCTAAAATCATCATAATGCACTTTCAGACTTTATAAACAATGCTGTTTCCCTTCTAAGCACATGTTCAGGCTCATCTCTCAACTTAGACACAGAGGTCTAGATTTTGGTGCACACAATTTGCAATGTCATTAACTTGCCTTTTAGCCTAGGTAGCCAATCCAGCTCTCAAGTTTGGTGCTGAAAGGAGCTCTTGCTAAAACAAAACAAAACAAAACAAAACAAAAACAAAAAAAAAATTTAAATTTAAATCTGTAGCAGTAATGGTGGTTGAGTATTGGCCTCTAGCTAGATCTTCGAGGTGAACCAATCTCACAGAAGTAAATTTACCTCCATCATTGAACAGCAAACTTGGGTACCACATTCAGTACTAATTCTGCTGTCACAGACACAAGTTTTATTTGTCAAGAACATTGAGTATTGCTAAGAGTTAAGTGGTCTCATCTGTTCACAGCAATGCTCTAGTTCCCAAGTTCTGCTGCCAAGGAGCTTAACGTAGACAGAGGACAGTAGAAAGGGAATGTCTGTTTTTTCCATCAGAGAATAGAAACTGTATCTCATAGAACTATCAGAACGGAGATTTTAAGAGACATTACATTCAAATTATTTCCATCCTTAGAAAGCACTTCCCTATGCTAAGCTACTTAGCTGAGGCTGGCTTACATGTCAGCTCAAGTGCTTCTGAAAAATTCCTTCAACCCATCCCACGTAGCTCCAAATTCATAGAAGCACAATAGAGTCTGCGTATATTCATGGCACAGATAAGTACTAGGAAATGGAACTGGTTCTTCTCCAGAGGCTATAAAATTCTAATACAATGACAGAAATTGCTGTCCTGAAAAAATCTTAACATGCAAGACCAAAAGATTTTGAGGTTGCTGTTTGAACTGAATATCTAGGAAGGCTAAGGCTTGAAGCTATCTCTGATAAGACAGACGGAAGAAAAAACAGGGAGGAGGAACTTGGACTCTTATCTAGGTGAGGAGACAATGATGCTCCAAACCTTTACCAATGAAAAGAGCATACAGAAGTACAGAATCACTGAGGCTGGAAGTCACCTGTGAAGATCATCTAAAGTCTGCTGCTGAGAACAGAATCAGGTACAGTAGACTGTTCAAGACTGCTGGTTGGGTTTTGTATATCTCCAAAGATGGACACTCCACAACAGGTGGAGCTTCTCTGTGGATAACCTATTAGATGTTCAGTGCAGACATCCCTCATCAAATGTCCCTTGGCAGCAGATACTCACCCCAATGTGGTTGTGGTTATTTGTTGCAATACTTTTGAAGTCTTGTGTGTATAAGCAAGTGAGTATCAGTCTGATGTAGAAGGTAGGATATATACTATATTAATTCTAAAAGGAAGTTCTTCTACCAGAAAAGGCTGGGGGGAAAGGCAGGTATGATGTCTTAAAAACATGCCTAGTAATAAAAGTCTTGGTTGTTTGATCAAGTGAAGTATTGGTTTGGGAATTGGACTAGATGACCTTTAAAGGTCCCTTTCAACCCAAAACATTCTATGATTCTCTGGAATCAATGTAGTCTGGTCAAGAATGAGAGTTTACCATTTTAACCCATTTTGGGGAACAAATGTATGCTTGGATCAGCAAAATGCACAGTAAACCTGTGACAGGAAGTAGAAGATTGTTGCATTCTGATAATGAGCACAGTGCACCCATAATATTGGTAAACCAAACCACAGAGATGCTGCAATTTGACTGTTCCTGCTAAATTCACAGACCAGTTGCTGGCACTGTTTTGGGCTGTGCCAACCAGTACTGTTCTAAGTCACTCCCAGGCACAGGTCAGCTAAGATGGGTCCAAGCAGACAGTAAGGTCATCAGTTTCAAAGACAAAGTGACACTTTGCATACCTGGTACAGACATTGCCCACAGGTTTTGCTCTTATCCTGGGTGCAAACATTTAGCTGAGAAATAGGTTCTTGAGGTGCCATCATTAGATTATAAGTGACTGTTTTAAAAGATTGTCAGTGCTCAAATAGAGCTTCTGAAAGAGAAAAATCTTTGGAAATTTTCCTGTCTTGTGCTACATAGTCAGTTCACCTGACATCACCCAATCCAAGCCAGACCTCCTGCTTCCCCACTTGTTGCATGGTCTGTCCTCTCGCTACTGAAACAAGATATTCAACTTTTTCAGGCAAGCAAAGATAAATCAGAGTCAGGATTAAAACATTCTGCTGAGAATTTAATTACTCTCTGGAGACTCACTGGCTACATAGGGAGCCTAGCCCTTTTCCAACTTTTGTGGGCACCCTAGATTACACTATGTGAACATTTCATGCTGGTTTAGATGGCATTTCATTTATTGTGAAACCCTGAACTTAGTATTCAAATGGGATAGGATTACATCAACAGTTCAGTTACGAAATAGAAGAAAATAAAACAAATTATTAAAACCAGAAGAGTTGTCTGATCCCAAATCCAGTGCATTATTCATGTCATTTAGCAATAGCAAGTCGTCTCTAGCATTAGCCTTCTTCAAGTCAATCTAGATTATCTGTTTACAACCAAAGCACAGTCAAAGTTTATACATCTTGACAGACTCAATTTTGTGAGACCATATTTTGGAATTATTTTTTTTTTTGATGAAATTTCCCTTCCATTTAAGAAAGTACTCCTTAAACCAAAGAGATGAAAGAATGAAGTTGCTGCTCACTCATTTCTGAAAATTTATGTGAAGCTTTGAACATAAAAATTAACTCAACATTAAAAGATATGTACATATTTGGTGTAAATATATACAAATACCTAAGACAAGTTTCTGTTGCTGATGTAAAAAAGAGCTATGAATCTATGTCCAGATCTTCAAGAGAATTCATGTGTATTAAAAACCAGTTCTGTATCATTTAGAAGAGGATGCTCTGACCAGATCTGCTCTTCTGTGAAGGCTGTGATGTCAAACTGAGCAGAGTACTTCAAGCAGTCTATTTGAACAGTCTTGTTTGGGCACCTTCTCCTTGCTTCAAAAGGAGTCTGCCTTGATGCACTCAAGATTTATCATTAACAAGTGACATTTTTCTTCAAACTCCTTGTGGGAGATGACTTCACCATGTTATGCAGGAGTTCCTACAAGTTCTTTTTATTTAAATATTATGCTATTTCTGCAGCCTTTTTTTTTTGTTTGTTTGCTTGCTTTTGATTGAGCTGAAAGCTGTAGTTGAGATTCTAGCTCTCACCTCCATTTATGAAAACCAGAACCAGCATTTAAATTGAATTCTCAGAGTCTGCTCATGAAGTCGTATTCTTTCAACAACCAAATCTTGTTTAAGCTGGTATTTGCAACCTCGAGCATAGCAATTTGTAAATTGTTTTCTTCTGGATGTCTGCACTGACTTGCATGTTATTGCTTGAGGGATAATTTACAAAGTCTAAATTTGATCTAGGGACACTACAGTAACAGAAATGTTCATTCAGGTTGGAAAAGACCCTCAGGATCACCAAGTCCAACTGATAACCCAACTCTACAAGGTTCACCCTAGACCATATTCCTAAGCACCACAACCAAACAACCTTTAAACATATGAAGGGCTGGTGACTCAACCACCTCCCTGTGCAGCCCCATCTGACCACTCTTTCTGTGATTTTTTTTTTCCTAGTCTAAACCTACCCAGTCACATCTTGAATCCTTTCCCTGTTCTATCACTATTTACCTGTGAGAAGAGACCAGCACCAACCTCTCCAGAATGTCCTTTCAGGCAGCTGTGGACAGTGATGAGGTCTCCCCTCTGCATCTTTTTCAAACTAAACAGCCCCAGCTCTTTCAGCTGCTCCTCATAAGATTTATTCTCAAGGCCTTTCAACAGCTTCAGCTGCACTTGCTCCAGCATCTCCACATCCCTTTTGTAATGAGACTTTCCTAGCTTCCCTCTACAGTAACTGAAGGTAGCTACTCCCTTGAAGAATCCAGTTTGAATCAGTACATTTTGCTCTGTCACTAAATCCATTATTCCATATAATAACTTGGCTGTTGGTTAACCCAGCCAAAGAGAACACAGCCCTCCACCACAGCAGTTAGAGACTAACCAAGAACTGAGTTGCAGTTGTTATTCCAGTAGTCATTTGACTCCAGAGCAGAAAATGGACTCCAAACCTAAGACTCCGAAGACTATCGTGTACATACAGACTGAAAGATAATCTTAAGACTTATTACAGTGCTTTTATTCTTCACTTTTAAGGGTTGTTCCATGCTAATTTGAGGTGAGCTTGAAGCAATTTGAGGTGACAGTAAATAGTGGCTTAACACCAAATGAATCACCACTAAGATAAAAGGACATACAAACTTGTACAACTTCCACTCTAGGACTAGTAAGTATACCATGAAACTGAAGCCAAGAACTCCCATGTATTAAACAACAATGTCATTATCTCTTTGTAACCATTGATACTCATTCTGCACTGGTGAAAAGGAGAGGACAAGATGTACAGCTGTGAGGAAAGTCACACATGGAGTAAAGATGTGTTGTCTCTGACACAACGAGACAGTTTTTTTTCAGTTGTCCTCTCTGGGACAACTTTTTAATTTATTTGTTTTTTTTCACAGTTCCTAAATATGAAATGAAAGGCACTAATTAGAAAAGTAATATGAAAATAAAACAAAGCACAAACATAGCATGGGGTGGGAAGTGAAAGATGGCAATGAGATTCAAAAAGGTTAATTCAACATGCAAGTAAGAAGCATATTACAGCTATTTCTCTCAAAGGTGTGAGGAGACAGACACAAATGCTCTATGAGTGGAAAGGAAATGGCTCCAAAGGTGCAAACACATAACAAAATCTATTGTAATAACGTCAGGAAGAGAGAAGAATAAAATGTATTGCCCATGGTGTGGAATTTGACAATGCAAACCTGCTTGCATTTGATACAGTGGCAGTGTTCCCAGACCTCAGTTTAGTAGTAGCATGAACAGCACTAATCCTGTCACTTTCAAGGTTTCAAAGACAAATTCATGTACCCTTATGCCAAAAATTGTGCAAATGATTATGAAGGGAGACTTGCTCTGCAGTTTCAGTAAATCTTCAGTCATTTATAGACAGTCATTTTAGTAGCAAGTTCTAGTGAATTTTCCCTTGCATTTTGGTCTTGCACTCCATTTTTTCATGGTTCCTCTGTGTCAGTCAGACAATGGGAATCTCATGTCTTTTTTAAGAGTGGACACAATGAGACACTCTCAAATGAATTGGAAAGAAACACAGAATTGTGTTTCAAAAGAAAGAGAAAATTTACAGAGCATATACAGGATACATAGCAACCCCCTTACACCTTCCTCCAACCCAAACTAATCTACAATCCCCAGTGCTCCTCTCCTTCCTACCCAGTGCCTCTGCCACCCATAGGTCCAAACAAGACCTCTGCAGGCCACAAACATGCCTACTCCTTACATGTTTACCTAGATAAGTACCTCCTGCCAGAGGCAGCAGGTGGAAGGAAGAGGAAAGGAGGATGAGTTGGCCTTGCTGCCAGTTTATAAAGAGACTGCAGAATTATGGGATTGAATAACAATTTTACACTTTCCTGTGTCCACCCCCTGGACTCATCTAGTCCCTAAAGTATTTTTAGCTCTATGGTTTCCAACCTATGACAGGGAAGAACTCATATGATTTGCAGAATGGACTGATCAGAAGTCCACCCTACCAGAATATTTCTGTGCAGTGGTTCTGTATCATCATCCTCTTCACACCTCTAAGCAGATTTCACGCAGGAGTGTGACAAAAGAGAAGCATGAACTGGGAAGCAATACACTGCAGCCACTCCACTCACCCAAAAGCCAATGAACAGGTTGAATCATTTAAAACTCTCCAGTTCTTTCTGAATGTAGCATGGTGGCAACAAAGATGTGACTGTCTGTCATCCTAAATTCAGAAATGTCCTATTGCAAAATAGCAAACGCATCATTGGGAGTCAAACAGAGGATCACAGTTGGGGCCATACCTATGTAATAGAGGGGTAATTAATTGATTGTGAGATGGTATTTTTTCAAAATTGATATTGTTTATTGATTTTGGTATTCAGAACTCTCACCACGCTGACCACTAATTTGAATAATAATCAGGTTCTTCTGCAGTGGTTCTGGAAACATTGTACAAATGCATAACTGGATCTAGAACAAATAACTAGCAATGTACAAACATTAATTGAACTGGAAGAGAAGGTTCTTAAAGGCAGTATACCGCTTGCCTACTAGATGGACTCAAGGAAGCTCCTTTCTGCTTATGGCAGAAGGCAATTGCTAAATTACAAAAGGCTTTAAATATTTACTCACTAATATTTCCCAACTCATGGGGCTAGCTACAGCTTCAGACAGCACCCAAACTCTTGCATGGGGTTCTGTTGGTGTGTCAGCTTCTGAGGGTTCTAATTCTTCCCAGACTTTACAGTCTGCTGGGGAAAGAAGGCAGATGATCTCTGACCTGGTCCTGGCTCCTCTGGATGATCTGTGTACCTCCAGGACTTCCCATCTTAGTGGGAGACTTTCAGGTGTAGGCAGGGTATCTTGCGATGTGCAGTCTTAGCACAATGTCATGTTGGCTATGCAGGCCTCTTGCATGGAGACAAATAGAGCCGGTTCCTGGTAAACTCGAGGCAGGCAGTTTCCAAGCAGTTCAGGATGCAATAAGGCAGTGAGACAGAACACTGCCAGCAGCAGAGAGCAATGGCATCAGGCAGCAGCAGGCAAGCACAAATAAAACAACAGAGCACATTGTGTTACCTGCTCATCTCTCTTTGTCAATACAGCTGTAGAGGGTTAAACAGTTACCTGTCCCCCCCACCTTTTTAAAACCCCAGCTAAAACTCAGAGAACACTGGAAGTTAATAAATGAAGCTTTACATTTACAGCAATGCAAATATACAAGCAAATATTTACAAGATATAACAGATATTTACAGAAATATACAGTAAAAAAGGTAATACACACACCACACCCCTCCCAGAGACCAAAATCCCCAGGAGAGGGTAACCAAACTTCCCCCCTACCACCTTTCCCCCCTTCCCCAGCTTTATCTCACCACCTGTTGATGCTGCAGATAAGCTGAAGATCAGAGAGATTAGTGGTAGGAGAAAAAGTTAGTCGTTTTAGTGATTTTACTCTGAATTTAGCCACCAAGACCGAGAGACAAAGGAGAAAGCAGCTGCAGTGCCCAACGGACAGAAGCCCTCTGCTAATCTCGTTTGTTTTGGGAACATCACTTAAAACAATTTTTTTTCCTTTGTCAGTGAAACTTGGTGAAGTGACACAATGTGTTTAACTCTCTCTCAGCCAATAGTCTAATTTCTCACTCAAATTCTCCAATTAGCTCAAACCAACACAACAGCCCAATACTAATGGGCCTCTGGACACAGAAGAGCCAATCAGAATGGCAGTTAGCCAAGCTTGACCATATTAGGTGAAGCCATAGGCTTGCTTTACCCAAATTTGGGAGAACATAGGCCTTGCATGAGGCAGGCACAAGCCAAGTGCATGTACCTTGTTTACCACAAGATGTCAACAGGAGCAAAACAAGTTGGGCAAGCCAGGGTACTTACACTCAGGCTCCAGGTTCTTTGTCCTCTTTCCCGTGGTTGCTTCTCGCCAAAGCAGAAGGAGAACGAGCAGAAAAATATGTCTGGGCAGGCCAGGACATCATGTAGAAGCCTATTTTGGCCTATTCAGACCTACCACAACAACCTGTTCACTTCCCTCCAGCAGCACTGGGAGCAGGAAGGCCAGATCTTCAGGAGTCTTCTCAGCTTCAAGACTAGTCCTATCTCTACTCCTTCTTTCTCTTTTTCATGTAACCTATTGTTGATTTGGACTTGCTCCATCCTCTTTTGAAAGACAAACCTCAAGTCTCTCTACTTTGCAGGGAAATCCAGAACCATGCTAAGAAGTAGCACTCCAACAGCACATGTGAAAGTGATCCCCCTCTTTGTTCCTTAACTTTGATAGCAGCACTAGTATCTGGCAGTATTGAAATAGGACAAAATAGACTGTGTCAGCGATGGCCACAAATAGGGATGCTTGACACACATGGTCATATGGAATGGCAAATGCTTGAGGGTCCTTTTGAACATATGCATGGGGACAATAAAACCCACACAGTACTGCTTCTGGTAGATTCCATCAATTGCCTTTTTGCTTGTGTTGATGTGTCATGTCTCAGTGAAGGAGGGAAAGTGAGATTTGTTTTGAGGGAAGTGTATTAGATTTATTTAAAGCCAGTCAGAGGAAAGGTTACCAGAGTGGAAGATAAGAGAACAAGGTATTTTTACTACCTTTGGAGACAGAGCTGAAGTACAGACTGGTAGTCTTTGCCCAAATGGTGTAACCATGGAATCTCTGGACACTATTCAGTTTTACAAGCATTGTCTGCAGGACTGAACATCCAAGATGCATCCACTTCTATTCCCTCTTTCAGTTTCTCCACAAAAGCAGGAATACAGAAGACCAAGAATGTGATATCAAAGTGAGCATGGCTGTGTATCCAGTGCAAACAGACAGTGGAGCAGGGTTCAAAGATGCAATCCTATGGCACTACAGATAAACTCCATGGTAGTGCTCTGGCCCTGCTATTACCTATTGTGTAGCAGTCATGTAGTCTCTTCCTCCTGCCTCTGATATATCCACTGAGGTGGTACATTTTTCAAGGTCTAACTGATGTACTCTTTCTGCTCAGGGTCTAGTAACAATGCAGCTCCATTACTGGCTTGTGCCTCTTAGTACCACTGTGATACAACAATAGTTTTAAGAAGGAGTCCAATTTTCTTTCCCATTAGGATTTGGCTAATTCTACTCTTACTAATTTCTAAATGGAGCCACAGGGAATTCAGAAATGCCAGACTATAACTTCTTATTTAAGAGAAACTTAGAAGGGGAAAACAGCTGAGACACTAATTGCTATAAAAATGTAGCAGAAAACATGGGTGGATATTAATGAAGATGTTTCACATAGAAAAGAACAGGTTTCCTTGTTCAATCTGGAACACAATGTTTAATGGAGAAAGAAGACAGAAAGATTGCAGAGTAAAGGTTCAACACTTTATGACAACAAAACTCTTATTAGGTGGAATGAGGAAGACAAAACTTCTGCACCAGCAGTACTTTTAAAATTGCCCTGTTACAGAGAGCATTCAGCATAGCTGTCTGCTTGGCTGCTACTAATGCAATAACCCACTGCTAAGGCAACTTTGCTGGATCTTAACCTCATGTGAAAGATACTGCTCAGCTGAGTGAGTTTTAAAGTGCTGAGCAGCAGGGAGAGCACTAGAAGCCTCATATCAAGACCCTAAGTCACTTTTGAGGTCTTTATCAAATTTGCAATCTCACGTTCAGGTCTCTTCCAGCCTCATTAAACAAAACCGCCAAACTTGAAGCAGCTTATAAATATGGCAGAGTAGGGTTGTGAGGCAATGGAAACTACTGTACTACTTTTGCAATATTATTAGATAGTATGGACTAGCATTTTAATTGCTTGAGTGTTTCAAGTTAATTGCAGCTACACGTTGCTCTCAGCAACCATATTCCACATATTCCCTGTGTTGGGAGGTGCTCTAGTTTACTTCCCAGCACTTCACTCCTTCTTTGCAGTGATGTAAAATGCCCTTTGCAGTGATGTAAGATATAATCTAAGCTGCAAGTGTTATTAACTTGGAGTCAGGTGCTCTGCACGCTGCTCTTGGCACTTGACAGGAAACAAGAGTGGGATCAGAGAGTTAGTTAAATATTTGGTGGATATTCCCTCTATTTGCATGGAGAAACTCTCAGCTTTTCCTCCTGTGTTTAAACAGTGCTCACCAAGGTTTTGCTAATATTGAGTTCTCCTGATTACCTTGCATGGGGTAGACAAAAGGCCTCTGAATAAGTTATTCATCAGTGCAGCCTTTTGCATCTCTAGGTACATATGACAAAACTTATTCTGCTTTTTATTAGTCTGCTATTCACCAGAAAAAATATTGTCTCACTTTTAAGACACTAATTCAGATTATTCTGTAAGAGGTCATCCTTATAAACAGCAACAGCAATTGTGAATACTTTCTGCACTCAATTACACTGAAAAAAAACAGAGATGAACCTAGCCTCAATTAAATAAAGAGTCTTGTGGCAAGGACCCTGGGGAGTGCTAGGCTCAATTCCTTGCCTTGCCACAGTCTTCCTGTCTGCTTTTGGCAACAGATTAATTCTCTCTGCGCCTTAATACCACAAAATAAAACCACGGATGTCAATAAAGCTCTCTTCTTTACATCTTTGAAATTGCTAGCACACTTCTTGGCAGAGTTTTGGCCTGTGCAGATCAGCACATCCCTCGGGCAATGTCTGGGCATGACTCAAAGGATATAGCACACCAGAGACCATTCTGTGTGGGCAGTTTACCTGCCATGTTGCGGGGCTGGGGAAGAAGTTTCAGGTATATAGATCTGAGCTGTGCTGTGCCACCCTGCTGCTCAGAGCACAGTTGATAGCTTGTTTTACTCACAGGAGCACAGATCCTGGGGGCAAAAGGGGCTTGTTGAGCTCACATCAGCACATGGGGCAAAGGCTGCTGTGGCACACTTTGGCTTATCTGGAAGTGGAGATGCTTGCCATGTGGAGAACTGCTCCCAAAGAGCATTTTCTGTTCAATCTGTGTTGCAAACATGCTTGTGTGGTTGGTTGGTTTCCTCTGTATTCATTCAAAAGGGAAAATTCTAGGCCATCTTTATTCATTATAATTATTTTAAAATACTCTGTCAGCATGAATACAACAGGCACCAAAAAAAAATGAGGTAAATAAAGAACAATAATTATGATGCTTTTTTCACTCATCATTTCTGATACTGACTTGTGACCACAAGTCACAAGTGGAGTTGACAGGCTAACATTGAGCTATTTTTGCCTGTCATTGAATATATTATTTGCCTGTCACATGTACTTAAACGGATTTTATAACCCTAACATTAGAAAAAATTTATTTCAGCTAAACAAATTTTTTAAGTTTCAAGATCTGGCCATCCATATTTCTTCTAGTCAGTGGTGAAAGGCAGGCATCAGCTGCAATTTGGAAGTGCCTACTGACATTACAGGGAACCCAAAGAGGTGTCTTAAACAAGCCAGTTAGTTTGAGGTGACTGGATTGGGTTGAGCTGAATCCTACCCTGACAGACTTATCCTAGGCAACACAACAAACCTGTAGAAAAGGATGAACTGGAACATAGGTGTCTCAGATCTTAAGACTTTAAATACTGCAAATAATCTCCTTCTTTCCTTTATTACCAAAATCTGAAAATTCCTCACAAGAATCCTTCTTACTTCCTAAAATGAGAAAGTATTTTAGCTATCCAACTTCAGTACTATTTTCACAAAGGCTTTAAATTACCAGTTTCTTCCTGTAGAAGCACAACTGTGACAATGATACTATTAATATTTGAATGATCCCACTTTGACCACGAACGTCATATCACAATGACCTGGGCAATAGGGAGAACATGAGTTTGCCATTTTGTTGTTGCAGAAAATTGTCAGTACCTGCAAGGCTCTACTAGTAAGGCAACAGTGTGTTCTCTGAGGTGTTTTCCAGGCACAAAAGAGTCATCTTTCCCAGAAATGGAAAAGGAAGATTGGAGTAGTGGGGTGAGTAAAAGTATAAGTGTTGCAAAAGCACCCACAATGCCACAGAAATAAGACAAATCCCTAAACCTCATATTTTCTCTCCAAAATTTTTGCTTGCCCCCAAAATGACAATGTCCTTTCACAATACTTAATTGGTGAAGTTTCAAGCCTCAGTAATACAGTTCAATAACATGTTTCTTCTTATCACTTCTTCACATAAACATCTCTTGCTATCTGTCAGAGAGGAAGAATATGCAGTTTTATCCCAAAAGTTTAGTCTACTCTGAATTCTCATCAAAGGTACTTTTAGTCCCCTCATCACTAGCGGTAGTTTGTTTAATCCACCAGACTTCCTACTGAGATGCAGGCTTCGAGATGGTCAAAGGAAGAAAAGATAGAAAGCATACGTCAAGGAAACAGTCACCGATGGATTCATATTCTGGTTACAGTAATGTAAAAGCCAGTTGCCCATAGAAATCCCTTACAGCACAGAGACAGGCTCCCTCCATGTAAAACATCACACCTCATTTTGGCTGGAGGTGATTTGCCCTTTACAGATCATAATGAAAACCTAACTTAACTCCTGTCTCTGTTGAGCCAGATGACCAGACTACTGGGGCTCTTTGAGGAAAGTGGTTAACACTCACATTGGATATAAACCATAGACTAGTAGCAGCCTTGCATTAGATTGACAAAAATGATTAAGTAACGAAGACTGTGACTAAATCAAACACATCAGAGGAAACTCAGATACTAAGGAAAGGGATTGTTGTGCTTGCATATACTAACAAGATAGCATACACACCACCTCTAAAACTGAGTGAGCCCCTGTATTAGTCTATGACTGACTTTGTTCTGACAGTTCGCTGCAATAACTTTGACAAAACATTAATAATAAAAAAGAAGAACAATATTATTTTAAATTGCGGCACCCAGCTGTTAAACTATTGTATGAGTCATTCCCAAATGGAAAACACAGAATCACAGAATGTTGGGGGCTGGAAGGGACCTCGAAAGATCATCTAGTTCAACCCCTGCCCCCGTGCCAGAGCAAGACCACCTTTTTTGTTTTTTTACAGTCCAATTTTCATATTTATTATTTTTTCTAACCCACTTCTCCCCCATCTTCCTCTTTTCCTTTCCACCTATTTTTCACCACCTTCGTCATTCTTTTTCCACATCCTTCCTTTCCTCTTCATCTTCCTCTTTCCTCCCATCTTCCTCCTTTCCTCTCCATCTCTTTCCTTTCAGCACCACCTCCCCTTTCCCACCATATCTGCCCCTTTCCCACCCCCCACTGCATTTTCCCCTTTTTTCCCCCCCAAACCCAGAGGACCTGGGTTCTGTTGGCGTCTCTTCCCATCCCAGGTGTGACCATTTTGCCCTCCCTGCCCACTCCCATTTTTAATTGGTCCCAGGGAAAGCAGAAGTCCTAGTCTATGCCCAACTGGGCAGAGGGATCCTCCTTCTGTCACCACTGGTGAGTCTCCATGGTGCATGCTGGGTGAATGGGAGTGGGACAATGGCCAGGGGGACTGGTGGCCCCTTGGTTAGGCAGGAATAGGCATCAATTTGATTGGAAATTCCAATTAATTAAATTAACTTAAACCTTTTTTTTGTGTGTGTCCAGATAATCTACCTGTTCCTGTCTGTACAGAGTGTAAGACTTCACTATGGTAGTTTCAGCTGCAGTCTTGTAGCAGAAATTCAGCTCTCCATTTTCCTTGGTGTTCCAAGAATAAATTATTGCTGCTAGGTCATGAATGGCTTTAGAATGTCTCAATGAAAGATCCTAGTCCTTGCTTGCCTTGGACTTGCTTACTTTATTTATTTCTCTGTTCTCTTTCTTTAGCATCATCCAATCTCAATTTTTATCTAATTTTGAGTTTTCCAGAGAAGGGGAACGAATCTGGTGAAGGGTCTGGAGTGTTATGACTATACAATGATGAGGCATTGTATAGTTTAGTGGAGGCTGAGGGGAGACCTCATTGCTTTCTACAACTACCTGAAAGGAAGCTATAGTGATGTTGGGGTGTCTCTCCCTCTTTAGTACCAGGTGATAGGATGAGAGGAAATAGTCCGAATCTGTCAGGAGAGGTATTAGGAATATTAATAATAGCTGGATATTAGGAAAACCTTCTATACTGAAAGAGTGGTCAGGCATTGGAATAGGTTGACCAGAGATGTGGAGTCACTGTTCCTGGAGGTGTTCAAGAAATGTGTGGACGTGGCACATAGAAGATGTTGTGGTTTTACTTCTCAATGCAAAATCAACACAAAATCCTAGTGGAGACAGGTTCAAGTAGACCCAGTCAGCTATGAGTTGTCTTGCATGAACTGTAGAGCTATGCTTCAGTAGGATTTTATATTATTGGCTCAAAAATGCATTTACTTTTTTTCAGTGACGAGATAGCATTTGATATACCCTGCTCTTGTTACATGTTCTACATGACAGCCCTAAAATGATCTCAGGTATATTCTGAAGATAATGATATTAAATAGCCAAAAGGTTTCTAATTACTGCTGTTACTCTGTTCTCAGAAAGCACTTGTTCTTCTGGTCAACACAGTGTAGTGTGAATTTCAGCACCAAAATCAAACCTAAATGTACTGTAGTCAAGGCTTCCACTGTACTTACTAGAGAACTCATCAATATAGGTAATAGAGACTGGAGAGCAGTTTACCTCTCTAAATGCAGGTATCTACTGTAAAGTGAGTGGGACTACATTCTAAATTCTGTAGGTTGTAGCAAGTTCTCCAAATCAGGAATTTGGCTACCAGCTCCAATGTAGTCACTATACAGGGAAGATATCTAAAATTAGGTGATTGCAACTGAATCCCATCCACTGGAAACTGCCCACTTGGCTACTTGTTAATAACCTGGGCCATACCCTGGCAGGACGTGGTGTGATGAGATATGCTATATCCTGGGCCACTAGGACAGTTATGTTAGGAGATAATAAACTAATACAAAGGTAAAAAGAAGGCAAAATAAGATTTGAAGTAACAGTTTAATTTTGAAGTGAAATTTCATGTATGCATGGAGATATGTGTGTGTGTTTAAGCAGCTTTTTAGAGCAACACTTTTCTAAACGGGCAGGAAATCTTTTAAACTTATGGTTTACTCATGTTGAGAATGAAAATATACTGTGAAACTTTGACATTTACCATGAAATGGAAATGTGGAGTTTCATACAGCTCAAGAAAATTTGAAAAAGCCCTGCAAAGCTGAAATGTAGAACATTTCTAGCCCAACCAAAACCATAAACTGACTCCACAAGGGGACATGCAAGTATGACTGCCAGTCTTTGTTGTGTTGGTTTGTTTTGCTTCCACCAGATGTTTCTTGGATGATAGTCCAGACACACCAACATAAAGCTTCTCACGAAACTACCCAAAACATAATAGAGTCCTTGCATATTTGAAAAGTGCTATTCACAGACACAGCTTCTAACTTGGCACTTACTCTCTAAATGTTTGTGATTGTCAGCAGCTATTAAAGACAAGACTAACAATGGCTATTTCCATAATAGCTGTATTTTGAAATCCCAGAGCACTTTGTGAACTTAGCAGACCTAACTGAGATGTATGGACTCATTTAATCTCCTGGGGAATGCAGTATCCTCTTGGGCAAGAGCTGGACTTCTGTTCTCAAAAATTCTGTAAATTTTCAAGCTAGAAAAAGTGGAACAATTTCTTTTTTAATGAGTGGCAGTAGGCAGGACTTCTCACGTTTGCACTATAGAGATGATGTAAGAATCTGAAGTACTGCAGTATCTGGCAGAAGAACTGATGCAAGGAGAGAACATGCGCTGCAGAACTGTCAGTGCAATAAACGACATTAACTACCTTCTATGTTCCCATTGATACAGGACTGAGCTGGCATCTGGGACACCAGAACTATGTTCCATTTTTCTGTTTAGGCAAGAGAGTACTCCGTTTTGTTTTCAATAACAAGCGATAGGGTTAAAGGAAATGGCCTCAAGTTGCACTAGGGGAAGTTTAGATTGGGTATTAGAAGAAATTTCATCACTGAAATGCATATCAAGCACTGGAATAGGTTCCCCAGGGAACTGGTCAAATTCCCATCTCTAAAGGTGTTTAGAAGATGCAGAGATGTGGTGCTAAGGGACATGGTGTACCACTGGACTTCATAGGTTTAGACATGAGCTTAAAGGTCTTTTCCAACCAGAACTGTTGTATGTTTCTCCATCTCTAAAATGAAATCTCTCCTTTGTAGTAATTTTGAGAAGCCTATTAGTAGAAAAAGGGTTTAGTTTGTTTCTGAGTGAATCACAGAGACTCCAGGTAACTTTAGCTTGAGAGAAGTCTGTCACTGTGAACTTTGCTGCTTCTGGAATATGTGCTAAATGCAGGCACAGCAAATGGCCCTATGAAAAAACACCATGTGTTGATTTTGCCTACCAGGAAGCCAGGAAGACTATGAATTTTCTTCCTATAGCTTGTCACAGGTTGGTCTCTGGAGAAAGACCACAAGCCAGTTGCTCAGGACAGTTCAGAGAAATCATGCTTGCCAAGTAAGTTCCCGCCCAGCCACTTTCCTTAAAGCTCCTTAAATTCAGCATTATGTGAACTGTATTTTTCAGATGTGGGTCTCATCTGTGCTTAATTATAACACAGTCATCACAAATATATTATACCTTTTGACTGGTAAGTCACACTAGTCATCACCCTACTCCATACCACTCAGTGAAACCCTCAATCACTTCTAACATGCTATGTAACTATCACTTATACAAGACACAATGATAGGGAAAGAAGAGTATTTTGTGCTTGTATTAAGGGAATTTGCTTCAAGCCAGACTTGGTAATCTGCAATATGCAGGGGAAAATCAATTCTGGAGAGATTTTTTTTTTTTCTTTATCACAAAAATACCCTTCATGTTTTTCCATTATTGGAAGTATAACCTAAATGCTTTTAGGATGGAATAATATAAGACAGAAGGAAAATACAAAAATAGGCTAGGAGAGGCCTGACACCTTTAGCTGGTGAAAGGGCTGCAAACACAAAAAGCTGTGGCTTCTTTTACATAATTTTCAATCCTGCCAGCATGAATAATATAATTGATGTTTGCTATGATTATGAAGCAGCTGCAGAATGCATAACAAAGTTGAAAAACAGCTAAAAAAGACCATTTATCTGTTTTGCTTTCTGTTGAGACACTCTTCCCAACAGCAGAATAGTAATCAAACTGACTACAATTCCATAATGCACATATGAGAAAAGTTCTGGCTTTGGAGGGATTTAAAAATAAATCTAAGTTCCTTATATGCTGTAGTCAGACAAAATGTATTTTTATGTAGTTAAGGAAAATATCCTTTCGGCAGCCCAGCAAAGAAGTCCTAACTCAGAGGTTTTTCTTTTTTTGTGTATACTCATTTACTTTCTCTTGCTGAGGACTTCAGTGATTACTGAACTGAATTTCTCAGGAAATTACAGGATACATTTCAATGTGATGCCCTTTACGTGTTGCAACAGACATTTCCAGGTGAAAGACTCACCTTTAAATGTTAACATCTAAAGGTCAGATAGATCACACACTAAATGTTCCTATTTCTCTTGTGCCCATAAGAAGCATCTTAGTTGTCTAGTTTAAGCCTGATAGAAGGATAGATATTTGAGATAATACATTATTCTGACTTGGCAAAAGAAGAGAAAATAAGGTAGACCTCATGCTATTTTGTTGCAGCTGTGTTTCTAGATAACTCCACTGGTGCTAGACGTATTCACCTGATTTAGTAAAGGAATTAATTATCTCTGATCATTCCCTCTCTTTCTATTTCTTGCTCTTTGCTCTGACCCCGGCCCACACTAACTCTTGGAAAGTGCTTAGGGGTTTAGTCTCCCTGGAGCCAAGACCAATCACTACTTTGACGATATAGATGGATTGAGTTCTACTGTTTCATGCAGGTGTCTGTCACTGTTTATTTTGTTGACAGAGATGAGTGTGTAAAGGGTTAAGCCCACCTGGGAACCCTCTGACTCCTCCTAAGGGGCAGTCTGACCTTTTCCCAGGTGTCATGGTTAGCCACTTCCACTTCTTGCTAGGACCTTGCTATAAAAAGAGGAGATGCCTTCTCTCTCTTCTCCTGACTGCCTGGGCAACTCTTTGCTGTTCTCTGCTGCCAGACCGCCACATGCTCTCATCCAACACGTGGAGAGCACCACCATTTTTATTTGGAACTTGGACTAACTGCACCACTCATTTACTAGTAGAGCACTGCAGGTACTGACAATTTTCTGCATCAAAGTGCCTCCAATCAGCAAAAATTCCTGCCACATGCAAAAATCACATTAAAACCCAACTAAATAATAAAATGCTATCCTGTCAAAAGTAAGCAACACATTCTCTGTTTCGAGTGAGGGGCCTTAGTCACAAAATGCAGGTTTTTGTGTTTTCAGTTTGGTCTTCAGTTTTTATGCCTGTGAAAAAGACTTCTCTGTAAATAAAGCATGCATAGTTTATTTCATCTGATGTAGATGTTTTAAGTCCATTAGTGATGCAGCAAAACTAACTAAAGGAACTTTTAATTGTTATTCATCTTCAACCAACTGAACTGAGCCTGCAGCCAAAGTTATCAATGAAGCCTAAACAGAGATTAGCAGACCAAAAGTAGCAGGTATACTGCATTGCCTAAACAAAAGTGTTGAGCCGTTTGACATAACCTGATCTATCTTGCTGGTTCACAGATGCTATTCTAGAAGGGCTCATTTTCACATGGTATCTGCTGCATCTGCCAGCTCACACAGCTGTCTTGCATGTTTCAAATGGGACTAGACACCCACAATTAGGCAATTGAACCATGTCTGCAGTGGCTCATCAGCTTAATTACTCCCTAGGGTCTACAGACTCTTCATAACAAGAATTTAGGTATCTGCTGCATCTGTAGACATGTGTGATGCAGGTCTCTTAATCTGTAACTCAATCTCATTTTAAGGACTTGAGTCAATTAATAGATGGACTTCTAGTATAATTTTAAATGTTCTGTAGTAAAGGAGACAAACTCACAGTGCTGACTGATATGACAAAATGCCTGTAGATGACAGAGCCTTGTGTCTTAATTGTAACTTGAACTCCACCAGCAAACCTGGCTGCTTCCTGTCCATACAACAGATATTTTAATGTTACATGTACCACTGAAGAAAACTTCACACAGTAAACCATTAACTTCTTCCATTAAGAAAATGTGATTCTCCCCCTTTACTCTGCTCTCGTCAGACCCCACCTGGAGCACTGTGTGCAGCACAAGGACATGAACTGGTGGAGCAAGTCCAGAGGAGGGCCAGAAAGATGATCAGAGGGCTGGAGCACCTCTGCTATGAGGACAGGCTATGAGAGTTACCAGGCTTTTCAGCCTGGAGAAGAGAAGACTTCAAGGAGACCTTGTAGTAGCCTTCCAGTATCTGAGGGGGGCCTACAGGAAGGCTGGGGAGGGACTGTTCACAAGGTCTTGTAATGACAGAACGAGGGGTAATGGGTTTAAACTGGTGGAGGGGAGATTTAAACGGGATGTTAGGAGGAAGTTCTTCACAGCGAGATACTGGAATGGGTTACCCAGGGAGGTTGTGGCTGCTCCCTCCCTGGAGGTGTTCAAGGCCAGGTTGGATGAGGTCTTGAGCGACCTGATCTAGTGGGAGGTGTCCCTGCCTATGGTGTGAGGTTGGAACTGGATGCTCTTTGAAGTCTCTTCCAACCTAAACCATTCTATGATTCTACACCTTCCTTCAGCTGTGGGTTACCCAGCAACGTTTTGGCATCAAGACACTTATTTTCACAATCAACCTCATCAATCCGCAGGCACCTGCTTTCCTAAACAGTTGACCTTTTCCTACAACATTATTTCTGACAAGTGGTGGTTCATTACTCTCTGTGAAGCTTGTCAGTATTTTAGTTTTCAGTTTTCAATTTGTTATTGAAAGTGGAGGCACAAATATCCTATATTAAGATATCCTCACGCTTTCCATAGTAAAGTCTTGCTATCCTAGAACTTCTGAGCTGAAAATTCCTTTGCCACATCTGTTTTACAATGATATTTTTACAGGAAGGTTCCATTAGTATTTTTTTTTAATCAGTCATTCCCATGTTCAATGTTAAGAAATATTTTGTGTATGTAAAAATAATTTTAAAATAGACCCAGCTGCAGACTAGCAGTGAAAATATCTAGTATTTCTGTGTTTTGAAGAAGGAACTTTAAATTGAGTCATACATATAACCCTGGGGATAATGTTGTGTCTCTGGCTATTTTTATCATGTTCTCCCAAATGTCACACAGTTGTAAACCCCTGGAAAAAATCAGTTTATATGCTGAGGAGACTTAGTTTGACAGCTGTATTGTCCAGTATGCTGGCACTGAGCTCCTTCCAGTATGACTCCTTTTCCCACCAATACATTTGCATCGTTAAGGCATACCCACCCTGGGGTCACTGAGGATAAGCAAGACTTTCCCTGTAGATTTCTAGAAGAAGCTGCAGGTCACCAAAGTGCAAGTCAGTGATACCAAGAATGGAAAGAATTTTTTTGAGTGCCTACTGTGCAAAGAAAGGTGTGAACTGGGTCAGATGAGGATTTCTGAAAAATGAGCATGAGATAAGGAATTAAAAGGTTTAGGAGAGAAGGAACAGGAGCAGAAGGGAAGATGGGAAAATGCAGAATGCAAAAAGAAAACTGGCAGGTGAGAAAAGGAAACAGAAAATTTCAAAATAATATTAAATAAGAGCAGATTCTGCAATGTATTTTGCAGAACATAAGCAAGAGATAAAAGGAAGTGGATTGTTTGTGATCTCTTATTTCCAGGTTCTGTCATGACAGAGATTTCATCTGCACAGCCACAAAGCAAACCCGTGGCTGCAGAGCCCTCTCGTGGAAGAGGCTCCAACGCTTCTGGCAGGAGGATAGGTGTTTGGTTGGTTGGGTTTTGTTTGCTTGATTTATTTGGTTGGTTTGTGGGTTGCTTTTTGTTTTGTTTTTAATAGGATGAATAAGAAAAAGTATGTGCTATGGATTGCTGTGGTAGGAAGAAGTCTAGGCAAGACATCCTGCTCGCCCCAGCACCTGCTTCAACTAGATCGGAGAATGAACAAAGTCTATTTCTGTAGGAGATCCCCAAATTCTCTGGCAGCTGAAACACAGAAACTAATATTCCTCTCATAAATTTACAGACTTAGAGAATGCATTAGGTTGGAAGAGACCTGGTCCAACCCCCCTGCAGTAAGCAGAAACATCTTTGTAGCCACCATGGTCTTCAGCAGCTGCTGCACTACTTAGACTGTTGAGAGGAGGACGCTGTTGATCCTGGCAGAGGGCTGTTGTACAGGGGTTTCCCTTTCCCCTCTCTGTCCTTCTTTGTCCTCTATAGCAGGACGTCAGGTGAATGCTTGCCATTGGTACTCACTAGATCTGACTGCATCAAAATAAGGTTAGCCAGCAGGTGGAGGGAAATGACTCTTTCTCTGCTCTGATGAGATTCCATCTGCAATGCTGTTTCCAGCTCTGGAGTTCTCAGCATAGGATGGACATGGACCTGTTAAAACAGGTCCAGAGAAGGGCTACAAAAATGATCAGAGGGTGGGAACATCTCTGCTGTGAAGAAAGGTTGAGAGAGTTAGGGTTATTCTGCCTGCAGGAGGTTCTGTGGAGACCTCACTCCATGCTTCCAGCATTTAAAGAGGCCTGTAAGAAAGATGGGGACAATCTTTTCGCAGAGCCTGTTGCGATAGGACAAGGGGAATGGTTTTAAACTAAAAGAGTGGAGATTTATCTAGATAAAAGGAACTTATTATTTACAATGGAAGTGGTGAAACACTGGTCTGGGTTGCCCAAAGAGATGGTAGATGTCTCCTCATCCCTGGAACAATTCCAGGTGAGGCTGGAGGGAGGTCCTGAGCAATGTGGTCTACTTAAAGATGTCCTTGCTCACTGTTGGACCTTCAAAAATCCCTTCCAACCCAAACCATTCTATGATTCTGTGAATAATACCAACACACCTGTATGTACAGGAAAATCACTCTGCCTAGTTGTCATGGAAGGCCAAATTAGGTCTAAACATGTCCTGGCTTGCCCAGACATATTTCCCTGCTCTCCCTCCTGCTGATGGGAGAAGCAACTGCAGGAAAGGGAGACAAAAGGCCTTGGTGCCTCCAAGACTCCTCCTCTCTTTCTAAACTTGTAAACAGGGTACCTCACGTGTTTATACGCTTGTTTTTGTTCTGCTCCAAAAAGGGTAAAAGCAAGCCCTGACTTTACCGAAAATGGTTGTTAGGCTAGCTGCCATTCTGATTGGCTAATCTGTGGCCAAAAGAACCATTAGTCTCAGGCTACTCCGATAAAAAGAGATGAGCAGGTAAACACAACATGCTTTTGCCTTCTTGTGATCTGCCTTGATATGTTTCTGCCATGCTCTGCTAAGCTATAAGCTAGCTCTGACACATAATAACAAGCCCTGATACTTTGGGTTTGTCTACTTGGAAACTGTCTAGTCTCAGTTTGCCAGAGGATTGGCATTAACTGCCCCAGACGATAGCCTTGCTTAGTCAGTGTGATACTGTACCTGTCTGCGCATCCTCAAGACATCCTGCCTGCAAGTCTTCTGCAGAGACTGAGAGTCCTGGAAGGGACACAGATATTCAAAGACCAGGTCAGAGACATCCGCCTCTCTCCCAGCACCTTGCTAAAGCCTGGGAAGAACTAGTAGCCTCAAGATCTGTCAAGGCACTGACAGAACTCCCTGAAAGTGTTTGGGTACTGTCTGGAAACTTTGGTTAGCCCTCGGAGTCCAGAGAGATCATTTTTGTGAGTAAATACCTCAGAAGCCTCTTAGCAAAACTCTGTAAATTCTAAGTGAATGCAAGTGCCTTCTGCTTTGAGCACAAAGGAGTTTCTCAAGTCCCTGTAGTGGGCAAGCAATATAATCAACTTCAAGAACCTCTTTCCAGTTCTAATAGTTGAATGTTGTTTTACTGCTAGCTATTTCTTAAGTTTTCCAGATTCTGTTTTCCTACGTGTAATGTTTTCATGACTGCTGCAAAGACCCTATTATTAAAAATACTGGAAGGGGGTGGGAGAAGGGTGAGTTTGGAATATCAAAATTAATAAACTTTTTTTTTTTTTTTAATGATGTAGATAAACTTAGAAGTAGGCACATATTTAGTGTTGGATGTTACTGATTTTCTCTATCCTATTTCAATTTTCCTGCTGTAACATTTCTGTGTACACAAAACAGATTTTTGCAAATAGTGACTGGCTACCTGTCAAATCTCACAGGGAGCTGACTGAACTTTAACCTGATAGAGAAGGTTGCACTTTGTCCTTGCCTTTATGTAATATCCATGCATGTTTTAATCAAACACTGCTGTATGTCAATCACTACACTGGCCCATGGGTGGCTGCTGGATCAATGAAGATCCCTGATCACCAGACAAATGTCAAAGGGGCAGGTCCAAAGTCAGGTTGGGAATACAAGCCAGCAAGTCATGGTCAGGAACAAGCCCCATAAAATTAGTCAGGTTGAGACACAGCCCAGTGATAGATGGTAACTCTGTGGTGCTGAGGCAAGCCTGAGCCCACAGGTCAGGGCAGGGTCTATGTTAGTAGGTTTGTGGCCAGACATCCAGTGCAGTGATGCTGCAAGGCTACAAACTCAGACAAGAGCCAAACTGTCGCCGTGACGAGGAGACTGGGAGACAGTTTGATGCAAACTAGTTCCCTTTATTACATGCAATTGTTTATCTTATATATGCTTAGATATTATAAGAAGGCAGCGTGTAACTATTTTATTGGCTATTTACCCATCCAAATAGCTAAAGCTAACACAATGATTGGCTTAACTAAAAATATGAAGTCACACATTTCTATTTGATACAAAATACAGACACTGCCCAACATCCAAGAACACAAATTGTGAGTTCTTTGTTTTATCTTCTTATCAGAGTTTTTACAACCTCTAGGTCATTTTGCCCCTGACTCCACCATACACCACATTCCACACAGCCCACACTTAGAGCCTATGTGTCAACTCCTGCAAACCTCCACAAGCACATTTAATACCTCCTCATTCTTTCTCCACATTCTGTCTCCATTTATCTTGATACAGCACATCTGTTTTATTATGAGTCTGTGTATGCACACCAAACACAGAATTTGTTTGCATAATTCAAACTTTAAGAGTCTAATCATTATTAGTTAAGATCTAACTTTACAGAAAAAGAAATAATAAATAGTTTTATGCATGCTTGGCTTCCCCCTTTTTCCTGGTGGCATGCTCATCCTTCACAGTAGCTTTACTCTCGGCTTGTGGGAGATGTTACAAACTGTCATTCACCTAAAGGAGAGTTCCCTGCATATACAAATATCCATGAGTTACGAACTGTGTTTATGATTAGCCCATATCTCAGTGAAACTATAGCAGTTGCTTTGTTGCTTGGTGAGGCATCTTCAGCCAAAAATAAGGACCAGAAAAAGGAGAAGACACCTACACAATGAGATGAGAACTGATTTAATGAAACAGACAAGATAATACCAATAAGAATACAAAGCATACAAAATTACACTTAGCCCAGTGGATGTGCAGTGACCACAATAAACAGTGAAGTAATCCTCAGGAGGAGAATGAGAAGTAAGACCCTTTTAGGGATGAGAGGAAGCAAACAGCAAAAGAAGAAGGGAACCACAATTTGTTCTCCTCATCAAGCTGCCCCTTTATACTGATGTTTATGGTCTAGGATCCATCTGTAGCCAGCTCTGGTCCGCCGCCCTGGCTTTTGCCTTTCCCATCTTAAGGTCCTGGCTGACTCAAAACTCCTAGCAGAACATGGCTGGCCTTGTTTTAGGGCAATATTTAACTTTCCAAGAGATTTTACACTCATGCTTGCAAAAAATGTAAGCCTTTAACCANTTAAAAAAAAAAAAAAAAAAAAAAAAAAGGACAGGAAGTCTGAAATGGATTCAAAGTACTGTAAGCTTTGAAAATCAAGTTACCACAGGCATGTGCATCTCCATGGGCCACAAGGTGCATATTTGCCTTAATGAATTGCAGAATTCCCATGAAAGAAGAACAGATTCTGTCATTTGCGGCTTATGGACCTTTAAATATGGGGGCTGAACAAGAATGTCCAGCACTGCAGGAAGAGCAAACTGCAAGATCAGCATCAGATTCTTTTGGATGAAGAACTTGAGGACAGTGGTTCAGAAGTTATCCTCCACACTGTCAAAACCTTCTGAATTTAACACCCAGAAAAACAATGAAAAGGTGAGCATCACACCAAGAAAAAGTGAAACTAACTGCATGTTTCACAGTTTTAATTGTGTTACTATTATTGTGATTTCATCTCCACTGGAGTATTCTAAATGCAATCTTACTCCTTTTTCCCCTAATAATTAGATCTAGACTGTTACCAATTAAGTTAACAATAAATTGTCCACTTAATTATATACATATAAGGTGTGCTGCTTCCTTGCCCACAAACAAGACTTTGAGCACACCACCAGCTACTGTAATGATCCATACGTGTACATATAAATGTACACACTATGTACATATATACATATATATGTTTATCCATTCCATTGGCAGAACCTCACCATGATCAGGAAGTGAGGAGGCCACGTATATACGTGTTTGTGTGAGTGCTTTGTGTTTCCTGAGTTTATCTGTGTGGCTGCCCATGTGTATCAGTGATAACAGCGATATCCAGTGCACCCTCATCAGATTTGTAAATGGTACCAAGCTGAGGGGTGCAGTTGATAAGTCTGAAGGATGAGATGCCATCCAGAGGGACCTGGACAAACTGGAGAAGTGGGCTGAGGAATCTCATGAGGTTCAGTATGGCAAAGTGAAAAGTCCTGCACCTACGTCGGGGCAATCCTAGCTGTCACCATCCCTGTAGGCAAAGTCCATAGACATGGCATTTTGGGACACGGTCTAGGAGGCGTGGTGGTGTCGGGTTGATGGCTGGACTTGATGATCTTTGAGAGTTTTCAACCTTGATGATTCTACGATCAGACTACCACAAACACCTCTCATGTTTCTGTGGGACGAAGGCCTTTCTGTGAGAGTAAGGAACCCTCGGCAGTGCGGAGAGGCCGAGGCCTCCACAGCCGTCCCGACGGGCTTTTGCAGAGCCCTAACCCTTCCCTGTCCGTGTCTGGCGTCTTCCGGCCCAGGTAACGAGTACCCAACGTTCCGTTACACCCTTCTAAAACTGGCGGCCGCCGGAGCCAGCGTACCAACTACGCCGCGCCCCTGCTCCTGCGCAGCCCACGCCCCCTGCCGCTCCGTCTACTCAGATAGGCTGCGGCCGTGCCCCTCCCCGCCCGCTCAGGCATCACGGAATGGGCAGCGCCAGTCCCTGACCCCGCGCGCAGGCGCCGCCACGCTGCGGACGTCATCCTGCGACTGCGGCGCGGTCGCCACGGGCCCGGCAGCGACAGGGAGATGCCGGGGGAGAGGGAGATGCTGGGGGAGCGGGGCATACCGGAGGAGCAGGGGATGTCGGAGCTGGCGGACGATAGCGGTAAGTGAGCGTTTTTCAGGAGGGCGGGGCGTGAGAGGGGCGAGTGGATGGCGGAGCCGGAGGGGAAGCGTCGGCAATGGCGGGCTGGGCACCGCCGGGGAGCCGCAGGTACTTGTAGGTGTTACGGAACTAGCGCTAAAAGACGATTTTTCGGTCTTCAGAGTCGGATGTCTTTGAAATTGATCTCCCGATCACTGTGTTTGTGCTGAGCGATGATGATTTTCTCCAAGATGACACCGAGGAGCAAGCGGCGTTGATTCCCGAGGTGAAGCAGGACGGTGAACAAGAAGTTAATACAAATAGCGATGGGACACCTTTAAATTACAATAGCAATTTAAGCATTTGGGCAGAAAACAAGACTGCTTCAAATAAAGATAATGGTGTGAAATGCTCTCTAGAAACATGTGTTGCTGAGAGTGTATGTAACAGCACAGAAACATCTTTAAGTGATGCAGCCACAGATAAATACAGTCAGAACTACGACTTGCCTACGTTCTTCTGCAAAACAGAGCTTACAGAGGTAAGCAAAACTGATGACAGAGAAGAATGTGATGGTGGGCTCCAGAAGATTCCTCTTCTCCCTCCTCTTTTCGAGGATGAGACTATCAAGACAAGCAGACAGCTGACATTGGCAGTGATGCACAGACGCGAAGAGGAACTTGACAGTGTCGCAAGTGTTACTTCTGATGGCAGTCAGGAGAAACAACCAGAAATCCGCAAGGAGATGGAGACAATTGTTGAGATGGAAGGTAATTTTATATAATTGTATATTAGTAAAACTAGTACAAGGCTTAAGAAATCTGTTAAATCACAAGTTACATTAAGTATCTGAGAAAGTGTATAGGAAGAATGGCAAACATTTATTTTACAGTAAGCATTTCAACGTACATTAAAATCCTATGCAGCAGAAAGAGAATATTGGCTGGAATGTGCTTAGTTCTTTCTCAGGCGCCTGTGGGAAATAGTGAAACTACAATAAATGGTTACTGTTTCATTCTCCTGCAGTCTGCAAAACAGCAGCCTCTCATTAGGGAAAATAATATGAAGGTAAAAATTTCAAGGTAAGGTTGGTTTTTTAAAAATCCCCATTAGTGACATTAGGGAGAGAAAACAACTCTCATAAATATTAGAGGCATAATCTGCTATGCCTTATAGCAGATGAAGTTATTCTGGAGGAAAGGCGTAGAGAAGTACCAAGAATACTTTCATTTCTAACAGAAAACACCAGAAGGAGCATCACACTTGTGAGAACGGAGCCCTAGCAAAGTTTGTTGACAGTACTTTCATGGGAATTCTAGCATAAAGCTGTTTCATTAAAACTAGGAGATGCAGTGTTGTCTTACGAAATTCAGAACTTTGAGTGAAAAGAGGAAAATGAAAGAAAGAGGCTCCTAACTCGGATTTCTTCTCTTAAAATTGTATTTAAATGTTGGAGGGAACGGAAATGGATGACATGGAGACAGGCATTAAGAAAGAAGTGGCGACAGGAAGGAAAGAAGTGGATATAGGAAAGTATTAAGGAAGCAAAAGGAGTGGAGAGCAGTCAGGTTGTTAGTTTGGGATTATTAATCATCAATATTGGTGATTGTATGAAATGTCATGCATGTGACTTTTTATGCCGCTTTAGATCCTGATTCTTCAAAGAATGGAGATGAAGAAGTTAGAAAGAGGAGCAAGTTTGAAGATGAAAGTCTGAGTTCTCTTTTGGAACATGGCTTGAAAGAAGAATCAGAATGTACATGTTGTTCTGATCCACTTCTTAATGGATGTTCTTCAGAAGAATTGCTAAAAAATGTAGGGAAAACAGAGGTAATTGCTTCCACTTCTGCTGAATCAAATATTACTGGAGAGAATATTTACAAGACGTTAACACCATTTCCTAGAAAAAGATACCGGCAACAAAAAGCTGTTTCACCTGATGCAAGCCCCATGGAATACCAAAGTCAGGAAGGTTTAGCATGGCTGAGTAACGGTTTTACCATAAAACCTCTTTATAAAGCAGCTTCTGTAAATAAGCTTGAAAGATTGAAGTGCAGATTTTGTAGTTCAGTGTACAAAAGTAGTGCCCATCTCAAGAAACATGTTTATTCAGCTCATAAAGATAAGAAAATACATAAATGCTGCTTTTGTAAGAGAACATTTTTCTTTTCTGTCAACCTTAAGAATCACCTTAAATTTCATAAGAAAAAAAATAAGTTGCAAAAGGCAAGAAAAAATAGAATAAATTCAAGAAAACTAATGCAGAGAAGATCTGAAGAAAGGAAGTGTGAGACTAAGAAAAAAGAAAGTAAATATGATAAATTTTTTGTCAAAATTGAAAGGGACTTTACACCTCTGGATGTGCCAGTTAGTTTTTCTTGCAAAAGTTGTTTCTTTGCTTCATCAAATCCTAAGATTTTTATTCATCACATGAAAGGTCATAAAGAGAGACCACCTTACCAGTGTCCTCAATGTGATTATTCCTGCATTAGCTTATCCTATCTGTTAAATCACATGTACTGGCATGCTGGGTATAAGCTGTACCAGTGCAGGTTTTGCACCTTTTTCTCACTGTATTTTGCAAGCATGGTAAGGCATAGCTACATACACACAGGTGCTAAACCCTATTCTTGTGAGTTCTGTGAGTCAGCATTCACAAGCACTACTGCATTAAAGAGACACATGAGATTGCATGCAAGTGAGGAAACAAGCCAAGGGCAGCAAGTGGACTTCATAAATGGGAGAAAAGCAGTCCAAAAACCTCGGAAGCATTATACGTGTGATGAGTGTAACATAGTATTTTACAGCAGAGAACATCTTGGCTTTCATAAGAAATTCCATGATCGGTTTAAGGCTACTGCTAATGGTTATGTGAACCAGAGCAATGAGTGTCATAAAAACAAAATATGCAGAGTTGACAGCAGTTTGCAGGACCTTGCTTCTTTGTCTCTTTGTGGTAAAGAAAATGGTTGTTTCACTGGAGAAGTACTGGCTTCAGAACTAGACTTTGGGAAGGCAGGTGAGGTGTGGGACAGTAAAAATTGTTCTGAAAAGAAATTCCCTGCAAACAGCCATGAAAGCAACACCTTACCTGCTACTGGGAACAGATCAGAAAGCCCTCTGAATTCTTACAAAATGGACACTTTAATTTGCAGAGAGGAACCTCTGTTTAACTCCAGGGACTTCCATTCGCAAGTTCAAGATGATAATGCGTATCAGAGATGTATGGAAAATCTAAATGATACGCGGCCTTCTAATTTGTCTGGATTTAAAATGTACAAGTGCCAACACTGCAATTATGCTACTGTTGTTCATAGCAACTTTAAGCTGCACCTAAAAATTCACACCAATGAAAGACCATTTGTATGTGAAGAATGCAATGAGATGTTTAAAACATCAAACCTTTTGGAGAAACACAGCCTCATTCACGTGAAGAACGGATATGAGTTTTACAGTTGCCTCTATGTAGACAGTCATTTAGAGAATATTGAATTGCACCCTGAAATGCATGGTGGCACGTATCCAGCAGGAGACTTTGATTCCTTTGAAGGTTCAAGCAGTGGCCATTCGTTGCTTGATTCAGGTGTCTCTGGAGTACAGTCAGATGTCCAGAGGGTCAAAGAAGCTGATCCGCTAGTAGGTCAACCACGATTCTATCAGTGTGCAGAGTGTGAGTACACTACATACACTTTAAGCAATCTTGAACTACATATCAGAACTCACACAGGCGAGAAACCTTACAACTGTAGCGTTTGTCAGAAGAAGTTTCGTACTTCCAGTCACCTAAGAAGACACAGAGTTACACATTCTAATATAGAGCATCTGAAGTGCAGGAACTGTGACTATTCAACAAACAAATGGCTGTCCTTGAAACAGCATCTGGCTTCACAGTCCTGTGGGGAAAGCTCATCTGCTGCCTCTCTCTACCAACCACAAAATCAGCTACCTTTCAAAATATACAAGTGCGAAGAGTGTGGCTATTCCACAGCTCACAATGGAAACTTGAAGCTGCACTTGAGAATTCACACAGGGGAGAAGCCCTTCAAGTGCAGTCAGTGTGCTGTTGCTTTCCGCACATCCAGCCACCTGAAGCGCCACTTACTGACTCACTTAAAGTTGCACTGCAGAAGGTGTAAATTTTCCACATTGGATAAGCATGCTTTCCAAAAGCACGCAAAATCACACATAAAAAAATACAAGTGTGGAAAGTGTAATGTTACACTGCCTACCAAGAAACTTATGGAAAAGCATAAGCAGCAACATAAGCTTGAAGCCTAGGGTTTGTATGTTGTCACTTGGTTCTGGAGAGGTTTGCACGTCCTTGATTTGTTCATTGCTTTACATTCCCCTGCAGTCCCCAGAACAAGGTGTGGAAATGTATCCAGTGTTTTGGTACAGAGTGAAACTCGATGTATTGTTCATCAGTTTAACCACTTAGTCTGCAGCACTTACTTGATAAGAAGTTAATTTAAAAAAATCTCTTGACTGAAAAAAATGTTTAAAGTGAGGGAAAGAGGTTATTGAGAGGTAATACATGTTTTATTGTGTAGTAATGATATTTCATTTTGAAATTGTCCATGTGTTTAGAGGCTTAGTGTTACTTCCCATCTGCTGAAAGTCACATTGCCAAATCCCACAATGCTTTCAAGAGAAGGGAAAAAAGCTAACAGAGTTACAGAAGCAAAGATTTGTGGCATCTCTGGATAGTTACAAAAAGGTTTTCTGTGTGTACATACATAAGAGAGTTATTAGGTAGTTATCTTGTCTGATTTTTTAATAGTTTGACAGAACTGGTTATTCTTAAGGAGATACTTTACGATGCTAAGAATCTGAATCTTCACTCTTAGGTAAATGTGTGATGTTAGTTTAGTGTGAAATGCTGTATCTTTTCTCAGTCTGGTAGTTAGCGGTGTTTTCTTCACATAGAAAATAGTATATTTTTCAAAGAACTTCCGTTAATTTAACCACTTGCTGATGCACTGCAAAAACTATTTAATTACACTGACAACCTTAGCAGTATATTGAACTGCAAAATTAATTTTGTTGAAGAGTTTTATTATGCATCTAAAATGTCATGCATAAGGACTTCTTGTACCAAATTTCACTGTTACAGTGAAAATGGATGGATGCTTTTTCCACTTTATATTCAAATCTAGCCAAATCTTCTCTGATTTTTACAGAAATACACAGTGCTTCAAATTCCTGAGTGGACATCTCTGTCCTATGCTCAATGGTATGGTTATCAGCACTGTTCTTTTGTGTAAAAAAAAAATTGCAATGGGCTAGTGCTGTTTCCAGATGTTAGTTCAGTCCATGAAACAGCTGAGTAAACCTGTAGCTAAGTTTAGAGAATGTAAACGTGAAACTATTGGCATTTTTTACTGGTCTCAAATTTATGCTTTTCTTTATTAATACAGATAATGTCTTGCAGAGGCTTTCAGGAGACAGGTGGTGGAGTCTCTCCCTCTTTGGAGATACTCAAAAGGCAGCTGTACATGGTCCTGGGCAACCAGCTTTAGGTGGCCCTGCTTGAGAAAAGGGTTGGACCAGATGATGTCTCAAAAGGCCCACAGGCATTCTGTGATTTGGAATGCAATTTTCCAAGAGTGGATTGAAATTTGTGAATAGATGCTTGTATGTAAGGCCAGATCTGTAAAGGTACTTAAGTGATCTAGTTCTTTGTAACTGCAGTGAAATCAGAAAATACCTGAGACTCTACTGTGGTGGTTACAGATCTTTTTGCTGTGAGCTGGGATGTCACCATTTGTCAGTGAGTGATACGGGTCTTAGAATGATTGAACTGACCACTTGACAAGAGTTGTGAGAAAGAACCTTACCCCAGTATAAATAAAGAAGAGCATTTCTGGGAAACACTAGCACTGTTACTCAAGCATGGAGGAACTTGCATTACTGTACAATTCTGAACAATTATTTGAAGAAAAATTCAGGTGTAAAGAGGAAACAAAAAGTAGTGAAGAGAATTCTAAGCTTGTATACCAGATGAGACTAGGAAAGCTAAATCCAAGAGAATAATTGTTTAGAGTATAGTGTACAATGATCTAGAAGGGAGAATAAATTCATTAAGGTTTAAAACTGTTTGTAAACAGCCCAAATTTCTTTTAGTTTTAAGTAAGAACAGCTGGAGACATTTTCAGATGGAGCTTGGTTAGTTTGTAAGATTGCTTTGCTGGAATAAAAGTGTTTCCTGGCTTGAGGTTCCTCTCTGTCCTTGTTGCACTACACCACACTTCATATTTGGGGAATGGAAATGATTTTCAGTCTGTCAAGTCACAGACATACTTGTTTCAAAGACATATAAAGACATACTATATATATAAGACATATAAAGATATACTATATATAAAGACATACTTGTTTCAAAATAAAAACACAGGCTGTTCTTGGGAGATTTTTATGGTGTGGGGTTTTGTTTCTTTGGTTGGGTTTTTTTTGCTATTTGTTTCTCCTATTTTTTATTTTTCCAGTTTAAAAAAAATATATATCTTTAACTATACTCTGAAGATTTTTATTTCAATAAAAACCCTGTGCTTTTCTTTACAAACACATCTTGAATTTGTACCGGACATTAAAATGTAATGAAAACACACTACTGACAAACAACTCAAATGACATTTTATCTATTATGTTTGAGTCCAATGTCTCTTGTTTACATTTCTCCCTGTGTATTTTGTTTCTTTTTTTCTACATCTGAGTTAGAGGTTAGATTTAGGCCTTTCATGGGGATTCCTGTGACAATGTGGAAGTTTTTTTTTTGGGGGTGTGTGGTGGTGGTGTGTGGAAAGTGGGGCTTTATCTCTCATACTCCTCCCTTTCTTAGCATACCCCTAGAGTACCCTTGTGTGGTACTCTTTGATCTACTAACTGCAACACTACTCACTTCACCTACTTTATTCTCATCTGGAAAGAAGGTTGGATTCTGCTCTCTCTTAATTCCATCTGAACTATTTATTATTTTCTTCGTCTCCACTATTAGAGGATCAGATAGATTATCTAGTTTGGCACCTTGTCCCTGAGAAGGGCAGGGGGGTTGGAACTAGATGATCCTTGTGGTCCCTTTCAATCCTGAATAATTCTATGATTAACTGTTTTACAGAACAGGTTCTGGAGACACCTTATTGAGCATTTTCTGTACTTAAACAGGGCCTGTAAGGAAGACAGGGTCTCTCTTTTTAGCATGGCCTGTTGCAACAGCACAAAGGGTTACAACTTGAAACTAGAAGAGATTAAATTTAGACTAGATACAAACAAGACTTTTTTGACACTGTGGGTGGTGAAATACTGTCCCACATTGCTCAGAGGTGGCAGATGCCCCAGCTCTGGAAACATTCCAGGTCAGTTTGGACAAGTAAGAGAAAAGTCCTTGCTAAAAAACAGTGTTGAATGAGAGAGGCTCCCAGGGAGGGGAGATTTAGGTTTTTGGCATGGCACTGAATGGAATCAGGTTGTGACATTCTAGTGCTAGGAAAAGCTGAATGGAAGATCTTACAGGTACTTACAGTTTCATACTGGCTTGCTTACAAACCCTAAAATCATGGGATGTTTTGGATCAGAAGGGACCCATGGTCAGAAACATCTTTAAGTAGATTAGGTTGCTCAAAGCTCCATCCAACCTAACTTTGAACATTGTCAATCCAGCGTCAGAGGAAGGGTTTGCGGGAGGCTGTTTAGTGATACCTAAGGAATGAGTGAGGCAAACTGACAATGAAATGGTTAGAAATGATTGGCAATTTATTGATTACAAGTTAATGCAGATAACTTTGTTCAAACAGTGACTTTTAAGGTAAGCAAGGAAAATATCTTCAGAGAAACAATTTGTTTGGAACAAACATTTATGGCAATATAGCATCTACAAACAATTAAATGAAGTAACTTGTCCAGCATTCAGCTGTTGAGACATCTGAATCCAAATGGTTTTTTTGAGATACTCTGTGATGACACAAGGAATGATGGATTACCATCTGTTGAGCTCTTGCCATCACAGCTACTTTCTCCTTGGGAAGATGACGATGTTTAGGATTTTGTTGTTTGGTTGTTTTTTAAATTTGTTTCTCAAAGCTTTTAGAAGCAGACAGTCTCCGTGCTATCCCACTTCTGTGAGTTAAAAGTATTTAGTCATAGTCCCTTATCTCCTGTTGTGGCTGTCCCGAGAAAGTGCATGCAAAGAGGTGATAGGATTTATTTACTATTCTAACAGCCCTTCTGCTGTTCCTTGCAGTGCTCCCATGTGACAACATTTGTCTGGAACTCTGTAGGTTCATGTTTCTCAGTTTATCCCTTTCAGATGTTGCAGAGATTTGGCTCACTTTATCAAAAGTTATCTGGAGCTGTGTACTCGTTTGAGAAAAATCTCTGTAAAGGACTGGGGGCTTGCAGATTCTTCAGGCGACTGGTTTATTCTCGACATCCGCACCTCTCTCAGCAGTGTATCATCAGTGCTCATGTACAATGTATTTTCTTCTATTTCATCAGATTTAAAGTCTCTCCTGTTTATGTCTTAACAAAGGCGAGCTAGGCTGTGCACGTCGAGGAAGATGTTCAAATTCTCTAGTTGTGACACTCAGGCAACTGAAATCATTCCTATCTCTCTCACAGCTCAATTTAAATTCAGAATCTTCTAGTCTATTATTTTGCTGCACTTCATTCTGAAGTAAAAGAAACCTGTGCTGACCATCCTTGACTTGCAGGTCTATTTTCTGTTTCAAGCTCTCAACCATTCGTTTCTGCACTGCCAACTCTTCCTCAAGTTTCCTGCACCTATGGTGATAGTCCATTTCAGCTTGCTTCCCTTGCTGTAGCTGTTCATGACATTTTTTAAGTCTTTCTTGCAGATCTTCCACTTGCATCTTGTACAACATCATGTTTTCCTCAGCCATGTGCTTCTCCTGCTGAAGAGCAATACACTGTAGTTTTGCATCAAAAATTTCCTTTTCTGTGATGCTATGAGATTCCAGTAATTTCTCAACTTTTTTCCTAAATTCCTCTGCAGAGTGTTTACACTTAATAGATTCTTCCTGAAACAGAATCATCTTCTTGCATGCCATTTGTTCATCCAGAGTCTTCTGGTGGAGTTCATCCTGTAATTTTTTTAATTTATTACTTAGCTCTTGTATATGAGCATCTTGTAGTTTTGCCTTCTGCTCACTCACTCTCTTTTCCACAATCAGAGAATTAATTTGGACAGTTAGATTTTTCACCTCCTGGTCAGTGGTCAGGGTTGAAGCACTCTGTTTATCACATTTTTGTTTATATTCACTGACTAAATCTTTTGCTTTTGCTAGATCAACTTCCAGGCTTTTGATTTTACATATGAATTTTTGCTCCATTAATGTCTGCTTGTGCAATTGTTCATTTGTTTTACGCAGCTGCTCTTTGAAACCATCTGCTAAGCCTTTTAATGTACTATTTTCCTCCTGAATGCTTTGCTTTTCAAGAGTCATCTTCTCTGTCATAATTAGTTTTGTTTCAGTATTCCATTTCATAAGCCCCTCTATCTTTTGTTTCAGAGTTTCTGATTTCTGATTACTTTTGGCTAATTCATACTTCAGCATCTGAATTTCCTGCTGGTTTTCTTTCTCTACTTTTGTTTTTTGAAGCAGCTCTTCTTGAATTTTCTTACATTGGTGTTGAAGATTATTTTCTTCTTCTTTGCACAACTCTGTTCTGTGTTCAGCCTCCAGTTTCTCTTTTTGAAGACAATTAATTTTAGAATTTAAATGTTTGATAGTGATTTCAGTTTTTTTCTGGGATGCAGTTAATTCCTCTACTTCTCTTTTTAGCTGTGCCTTTTCTTGATGAAGAGATTTCAACTCCTCCTCATGGTTCATCTTAGTTTTCTTAAGGTCTACAGCTTCTTGCATTGTTTCTTCAGCTTTATCTGTCACTCTTTGTATCTGCTTGCCCAGGTCTTTTAACTGCTGCAAATATTGCTGCTCTGCTTGTTCTTTTTCCTGCAAGTTAAGTTTCAGGCATGTAAATTCACTGTTGACTTGGTCTATTTTTCTCTGAATACACAAGACACTTCTGTTGATTTCTGAAGCTCAACTTCATTCAGTGAGCCAAACAGTACATACAAGAATTCCCAAAGAGAAAGTGATCTACCTTTTCTGGTTCAGTTTAGTAGGAATTGGAAGAAGGATTTTATGCTTGCAAGCAAAACCAAAAAAGAACCACAGAGAAATTGGGAAATTTTCTCCACAAAGAGAAACATGTTTTCTGTAGTCCAGTGTTTTTTTCCCAAGTACTTTTGTGCTATGCACATTATATCTACTGTCCATTGATGTAACCAGCACTCAATCTTTACATTTCTGGCAATAGTCTAACTTGTGCTGCACAGGTATTTTTCTCCAACTTACATTTGCACTGTTGCCTTCACCATCTTCTGTTGCTTCCAGAAAAGCATCATAAAGTGATGACACGTAAGTTATTATTGACTTCTCATCAGGTAAAGAAACATCAACATCTAAAAACAACACAGTGCTTTATTATGTAGGTGGAAGAATGGCCACAAATATGCTACAACCTGCAGGCAGTTTGGATTTTAATGTCAGGGGTTTGCAACGAAGTCCATTGCAGCTCTCTTACCTTCAGGATCCAGAAGTCGAGCAACACCAAGTTTTTCTGCTACAAAAAAAGCATGTTCTAAATTTGCATGGTTGCTTTGAACAGTAACAGTGTTCATGTCTATCAGGTCTGGCCTGTCAAATTAAAACAGTTACACTTGATTACAACTCTGTACCAGTTCTAAACCACTACTGTATCAGTAAAGCAAACCCAGAGCACAGATGGATAGATCTTGTTGTTCTGATAAGCTTTATCAAGAGAGGTCTGCTCTTACTTAGAATCCAGAATTAGAAATCCCCTCTTGTCAGTAGACATATTCATCTGCATTTCAAGTTCGCATATGTACTGCATCCTTTAGCTTCTAGCAACAGCCACCAGTGGTTCTACCAATATCTGTTTAATTTTATTATGAGTGTGGTCACAAAAGCATAGAGTAGCACAATTCCTTTCCCAGACAGGAACATTCAGGTCATCTGAATTTTCCAGAAGAATACCCCAACATCTTGCAGGAAATGTATCTCAGAGGGCTCCAAGCACAAACACCAAAGAAGCTGTAGGCTTGAGAAGCCATGCAGGAGTTTAGCACTTTGGTGATCAGTTCTGCATCTGTCCTGCCTACTTAGAAGCCAGGGTGATAAAAAAGGACTGTGGAGAAGAATCAACACTAGGGACATTATTCACAGCAGCTTAGTGGTGCCCCATGAGATATGTGCAAGATTCATGGAGAGGCTCCTCTGAGAAAGTGGGGACATTAAAGACTGTATTTGGTTTGGCTGAGCTGGAGTTAATTCTCCCCAGAGCATCTCTCTAATGCTGTGTTTTGCAGTGCTGTAGCTGGGTGTTGATAAAACAGCAGTGTTTGGCTGCTTTTCCAACATTTCCCCACACAAGAGTATGCTGAGGGGTGGGCTAGATCTTGAGAGAGAACACAGTGAGCCAACTGGCCCAAACTGACCAAAGGGGTATTCCATGCCATATGATGTCACCTCATATACATAAGCTAAGTGGTGTCTGTCCTCCAGAACAACCACTATGCGTATTAGAGCCCTGCTGACTGAGAGTGACCAAAACGCTGTCTGCTAATGTGAAGAGAATAACACCTTTCTTTGCTTTTGCTTCCATGCGTGGCCTTGCTTTTGTTTTGCATTATTAAAATTGCTTCTACCTTATTATAGGCCTTTTGTTATATTTTCCCCACTCCCCTGTCCATCTAAGAATGGGACTGATAGAGTGGCTTTGGTGAGCATTTGGTCCCCAGTCGGTGCCAAACCTTCACAAAGAGCTAATGAGGCATCCTTTAGCTACGAAGAGCAGAGAATTTTACAGAAGAGCCAGTGTTATCTCCACACCTCCAGTGAAAGTACAGGCATAAATCACTGAGCCCATTAAAATGGTGTCATTAACCTTTACCAAGAGAACAAACTGAGCTCTTACCTGTATTTATGAATGATGGCATTAAATAGTCTCCCATCGCGCCAGCAGGTAGTGAAATTTTCACAGCGCATGCCAGGGTAACTTTGGGCTGCCTGCTGTGACCATAGGAGCAGTCTCTCTTTAGCAGACATGTCTTCTGACTCTCCAGTAACATGGATGTCAGATATCTAAAACAGAGTTAATGTAGATAAATAAATCAAATTAATTTGTTACATCTAATTACAAATAATCAATTAATCAATTGCAGCAACAAAAAAAGTCATTTACCAGGAAAACTGATAATAATGGCTGTAGAACACAGGTTTCTGAGAAGCATTTTAGGAAAATAAACACTTAGCCCAATACAGAAATTTGGATTTGTATTATCTAAGTATTAACAACTTCACACCAGAGAAAGCAGAAAAGTATTAAAACCTTTACATACAAATACTGCTTTCTAGTACATCAAATTTCCCTTAATGAATATTTTGGAATTCATCAGAAGAAGTCTGCTGCATTAAACAAGACCAGTTTGTCAAAATGCTAAAAGGAACACATCAGCTGTTGTCTTTAAGAATGTTCAAGATTCAACTATTTTTCTCTCCACACAGAAAACCAGCAAACAAAGGATGCTTTCTGATTCAGTTTACATAACGAAATAAGAAACATAATTAAATACATACACCTTATCAAAGAGACAGACTCTGCAGTTTTGAACAGCCTTTATGGAGCCCTAAGTTGTACAGAAAAATATGACCAAACACATACTGTCAAGCACTAGACTTACCTGAAAGTGAAAAATTATGGTCCATATCAACCCCAAAGTCAGTTTGGGATTCCCCCCTGCTATGTCATCATTTCTAATGTTAACCAGTTTCACCTGCAGTCATGGGAAAAAAATGCAGACAAAATGAAACAAACATGCCACAAATACGATCTGCAGTGCACAGGGAGCGTCATATACTGGAGTGTAGTGGAGGGGGATTGGCAGGGAGGTACAGTTCTCCCTTCCACATCTGTTCTGGACATTCTTTAACATTGCCAGTTTGTAAAGAGAGATGCAAGGATCCTGTAAAAGTATGAAAGAAATTTTAAAAAAACAGTGAAATACACTGGAGTGGAATACTGCCCAGCAGTGTGGGCTTTGAGTGGTTGGCTTGAAGCACATACAGGTGAAAGAAATTGTCTGAATCTTCCACAGACCAAGTGACTGTGCTGCCTTTGTAGGGCATCAGTATTGCTTTCATCAGGATCAAGGTGTTGGGGTAGGTGTGATGGGTCAAAATAGGCCTATACATGTACTTGCTTGCCCAGACATGTTTTTCTGCTCTCTTCCCTCTGTTTTGGGGAGAGGCAACCACAGGAAAAAGGACAAAAGAACTGGAGCCAGTGAGTCTGAGAGACCATGGCTTGCCCTGACTTGTTTTGCTCCTGCTTGCATCCTGTGGTACGTGCACTTGGCTTGTGCCAGCTTTGTACAAGGCTTATGTCCTTCCCAAATATGGGTAATGCAAGCTTGGCTGACTGCCATTCTGATTGGCTATTCTATGTCCAAAGTCCCATTAGTCTCAGGCATTGATAAAAAGAGATGAGCAGGTACCACAATGTGCCTTTGCCATTGTATTTGTGCTCTGCTGTTGTATCTATGCCTGCTGCTGCTGCAGCCTGGTGCATACTCTAGTTTGTTTGCCTGGAAACTGCCTGCTTTAAGTTTACCAGGAACAGGCATAAATACCTTCACACAATCAGCCTGCATAGCCAGTATGACATCTGTGCTGAGACTGCACATTGCAAGACATCCTACCTAGACCTGCCAAGATGAGCGGCCCTGCATGGGGCACGCAGATCATCTGGAAAAATCAGGACTGGGTCAGAGATTGTCTGCTCTTTCCCCAGCATTCTGTGAAGCTTGGGAAGAATCAGAAGTCTCATTGGCCAACAAGATGATCAACAGAATTCCCTGAAAGTGTTTGGGTACTATTGATAGCTCCGCGAGTCAGGAGATTAATATTTTGTGAGTAAATACTTAAAGCCTTTTGTAATTCACATAGCCTTCTGCCATAAGCAGAAAGATGCTCCCTGAGTTGATCTAGTGGACAAGCAGTGTATTGACCACAAGAACCTTCTTTTCCAGTTAAGTTAACGTTTACATATATATTTGCTAGTTATTAGTTCTAGATCTAGTTATTCCTTTATGTAATGTGTTCCATGACCATTGCAAATGAACCAGTTATTAAAACTAGTGGTCAGGGGTGGTGAGAATTTTGTATATAAAAATTATTAAACAATGCTAATTTTGAAAAAACATACCTCACATCAATTAATTGCCCCTCCATTACACAAGGATTGAGAAAGTTTTCCCAAAACAAATATAAACAAAACGAGGATCTCCTACACAATGTTCAGACTTCTTTACACCTGCATTTTGCAGTAAAAAATAGGCTTCAGACTGCATACCAGCTAGTGACTGGGCAGCAGGAAAGATGTTTACATCTACTAGAGGCAGCTCCTGGCAAGACCAACAGCAGCTGTTCTATAGTATGCATAGAAGACTAAGCACGACATATTCTTTGCTTACAATCTGCAGGGGACAACATTTTCATTAACATTTTTAATTAACATTTTCACCATACCTGGTGTTTTTTTAAATAGTCAAGTGCAACCTGGACATTTTGCAGTCTGTGGAAAAGCATCTGACCTTCCTCTCGATGCTACAAGTAGAATACAATAGCTGTGAGATTTTCTTGTTGAACAATAGAAGAAACATTCTAATGTAAAAGACACCATGCAGAACATTTAAAGCACTACAGTTTTAATGAAGCTAATACCTCTGGTGGAAAAATGTGGGTTTTTCTTAAGCTGTAGCTGAAGTGTTTTAGCACAGAGAGATCAGTGGTCCCAAACTTTGATCCATGCATGTTGTTAACTGTTTCCTTGTAGAGCACTACTAAGGCCAAGAGGGCTAAAAAACAACCTGAATTAATTTACTTACAGAAAATAAACTGCAATATATTGTTATAAATGGTGTATGGTACATTAAGCAAAGCAAAGTATAAGTAATGTCATGGCCCTTTATGCTGTTGCTTTGGCAAACTATGATGGAAAAGCTTACCTCTGATTGCAACCTTATGATATAACATTGTTATTTAGTGCATCACTGAATAATGATAGCAATACACACTGATAAATTCTAGCAAATAAGTGTGTCTCTGAAGTACCTAATTTCAAAACTTTATTCCATATTCTCTCTTGAAGTCACCAATGGTAAGGTCTTTAAAAAATCTCACTCATAAACTGGAACCACTCTGCTCTGACCTAAAAGCTTACCAAGGTGTCTCCAGAAAGGACTTCTAAGAGTAAGATCAAGTTACGTCCATCTCTTAGGTCTTCATACAGGTCATTCACATGCTTTTGAACCTGCACAGACAAATGCAAAAAATAAATATAAGATGTCCTTTTATACCTAAGAATTCACACTCATATTAACACAAAAATATTTTAAAACACAGATAAACCTGAGATACACATCAGCATGGCTCTCCAAACCTACCCACCTTCATTACTGATTAACAAACTTGAAGTAACTGTACAGGCAAAATTCACACCTACGTCTGCTCTCACACAGTTCCATCACACTGTATTTAATTTTACAGAAAAGGAGAAGAAAACCAGCATGACCTTATGGTAATGAATGTATATAACCACGAAACTATCAGTATCTGACAGTTTTAACAATACCAGACACCCAACTACTTTTAGCCTAAATAATGACCACTACCAGCAAGCACCAGCTAGATCCAAAGATATGTCATGTGTTTTGGATCTTACAAATGTTTTATTCTCAGCATTCATGTTCACTGGAGTCATGCCAAAAGTTTACAGCACACTTTTTGGGCTTAAATGTATTACTAATCCAAACCTAGCACCATGTTTTATCACCATGCATTTTCCTCTACTTAGTGAGTTTCCCCAATGGCTCACACACCCACCTTATACACCATATCAATGTGGCATTAGGTTGACCTTGTGATGTCAAGGACACGCAAAGCCCTTTACACCTGCTGTGCCTGTGACAGACATTTTAATACTCCCTACAGGTCATCAACACCACCTGCAGTGACCAACCCAACTGATCCCCTCCTGTGCTGCCCTCTAACAGCTGGTTAGCCTTTGCAGTCGCTGCTGTAGCAATCAGTCATCCAGACATCACCGAAATATCAACTGACCTTCATGAGATGCTGATTAATCCATTTTGTGAAGGTCTTCTTTTGCACTTTGTCTCGCTCATCTGGAGGGCAAAAGGAAAGGATTAATGGCTGCAAGTGATCATAGAATCACAGACTGGCTGAGGTCAGAAGGGACCTCACAGATCACCTACTCCAAACTTCCTGCCTGGACGCCATCCCCTCCTTCAGGTGCATCCACTGCACCACACAGCGTGGTGTCATGAGTAGCCTTGCTGAGGGTGCACTCAATGCCACTGACAAAGATGTTAAACAGCACTGGATGCAAGTTCTTCTCTGCCTTTACTGTGTCCTCTCCTGAACCCATGAAATGTGTCTTAGCACTTGAATAATCACACCCCCTGCCCCAGGGGGAAAAAAAAAAAAAGTGGGAACGCTGGCATGCTCTGATGTTTCCCTACTATCTGAATATGACATTATGGCAACTTTGTCCTCAGACAGGATGCTTACTGTCTCTCCCTCTTCTTGTCTCATTTGCACCTTCTCTTTCTTCACAGCATCCTCTGAGGTAAGGTGACTGATCCATCCCAGGTGAGTGCACACCCTCTGGTTATACACAACTGGTGGAGGATAAGGGTCTATCTTTGGTAGCGTTAAAAGTAAACTCATTTTTGGTTGCTTTTGACTACACTTACCAACTCTTCACTACCAGCTCAAAAATTCACTTGTCAAGACTGACCCGTAGAAGACTACAATGTTTTTATGGAGAGACCTTTATAAAACTAGCATTCTAATGATGTTTAAAAACAGAATAGCCTGCAAAAGCTCTGAAATGTCCGACCAAAACTACAGCACATAAATGTTTTGTCAACACATCTCAGCGGGTTGTGAAAGTGTTTTGAGACGAAGCTCCAGGTGAGTTCCTCCATAGGCAAGAGTCCCTCTGGAACCACAGCAGCAGTGCCAACGAGCCGGTTACTCACTCATGCAGCACATGAGCTCCACCAGCTGCGCGCTCCAGGCTCCGGCCCGCAGTATCTCCAGCCGAATCGCTCTTTGCCTTCCAAACTTCCCCATTTCCTCCCCTCTCCGGGCCTAAGAGCGCTGCTGCTCCCGGCGGCTGCTCCCGGCTGCTGCGGCGCGGGCGTCGGTGCGGCTCGGGACGCTGCCCAACGGGCGCCCAGGGCAACGCCGTTCCCGCCCTTTGTGACTGCACGAGCGCTGGCGAGGGCCGGCTGAGGGAGAGCAGGAGGCTGCTCGCTCTCTACAGCTATCTGAAAGGGGGTTGGAGGGAGGTGTGGGCAGGTCTCTTCTCCCTAGTAAGGAGTGGTAGGATGAGAAGTGGCTGCAAGTTGCACTAGGAGAGATTTAGATTGGGAATTAGGGAAAAAAAAAAAAAATCTCTGAAATGGCTCCAGAATTGGAACAGGCTGCCCCGGGCAATGGTGGAGTCACCATCCCTCAATCCTTGGAGGAATTTAGACCAGGTGTAGGCGTGGTGCTTAGAGACATGGTTTAGTCTTGGCAGTGCTAGTTTTGCAGTTGGACTTGATAATCTTAAAGGTATTTTCCAACTTAAAAAGATTCTGTAGTTCTTTGTAGAAGGGCACTGAAGAGGCATCAACAAGAAGTCACCTTTGCTGCAGTTGTAGTAGTAAATCCTATCTTTAGAGCAGCTGTTCTAACGTGCAGACACTGTGATCCATGCAAGTGACAGGAATGTGGAAGGGGTCAAAGGGCCACATCACCTCTCCTGTGAGGACAGGATGAGAGAGTTGGAGGTTGTTCAGTCTGGAGAAGAGAAGGCTGGGGAGGGACCTTATTGCTTCCTAGACTTCTCTTAAAAACAGTCTTATTTTGCTCAGGTAAAACTCCTTCATTTCTCTTTACTGCTTACTGTCTATTGTAAGCACTTCTTCCTTTGTGACAAGCTTCGATTCCAGCTGACCTGGCTAACAGGTGTGAGGGTTCAACTACCACTGACATGTTCCATGCAGACACAAAGGACCATGAACGCTGCTACCATTTCATATATACAAATGCAGCTTCTCAGAAAGATAGGTCAGAAAAGACTCTTTTCTCATGGAGTTACTTCCAAAAGTCTGAAATGTGGCACAGATTTTATGCAGACTGCTGTATGACAGCAGTAGGATTGTTAAGTACTGCCTTGAGAATAAAGGAGATGGTGTTTGCAAGAAATTAATTAAAAAAACCACATTTTAATAAACATTAATTTCCTTTAGAGAGAGAAAATCCAGGAAACATCCATCCATGTAAATTCTGAAGAGGAAGCAGCCCGTGTATCTATGCCTAGCATGAATCACTGGCGGCCTCACTTTGCCACCAATCCATGACAAGTGGATCCTTGACCCTAAATAGGGATGATCTATATTAATGATCACATAGACAAAGCAGAACCAAAGGAAGAGAAGTTTTAGCACTGATCTATGCTAGACATAGGTGAGGTCCAAAATGGAGTGGCGCATTTGTACAAACAAGTGTACCAAATTTAATACCACTGGTGTATGCAATCACATTGGGCACCCCTATTCTTCCTTCTTTTTCAAAATGCTTTTCAGTATATACCCTAGTCAGCATTTCTTATCTGCCAAAAGATGCTAACTTCTACCTCTGATTAACCTAGGGCAACAATCCCAATTACCCACTTCTTGGATTCTCAAGGAAAGTTACTTTAGCTTTGCCTTCCTTGGCCCTTGGCAGTTGTGAGCTACTGCATCACTCTCCAAAAAGCCCACATAAGATCAGTAGTTGCCATACAGTTAGAGCTGCCTGTGTGCTAAGACTAAGAGCTAACTGACTTCTCTCTCTCCCTCTTTTAAATTTTTTTTTATTTTTAAATGTTTCCCTGTAGTCCCCTACAGGGAAAGTCTGCACATGCAAGTCTGGATGTCATCTCTCATTCTCTATTAAGACAAAGATTCTCTAAGCTGTGGGACATTCTTGTGGTCCTTGTGGTCTGTGTTGTACAAGATTAGCAATCCAGCCTGGGATTTCCAGGGACGCACTGAATACACAGGCTGGCCACAGCATGGAGGGCAAGTGATGATTTCCCATAGCACTGGGGCTATTCACATATGCACTGTGCCAATGCTGTGCATGTAGGTAGTAAGCCCAACAGCTTTAAGAAGGTGTCAGACTTGCTTCTGTGCTATAGAGCTTAATAAAGTCAATGGACATGTGGACTTGTGGATGTCTGGAGCCCACCACAGCAGCATGATGCCACTGGCAGTCACCATGAAGGCTATGGCCAGCAAAATGCCTTGCACAGTCTTCAAACCAGACAAGTATCTTAATTTGTGAAAATCCATCCTACCACTCAAAGCTAGGAACAACTTTTACAGTGGTCATTGCAGTTCTCAAGAGCTCAGCAATTTGTGTTACCTGCAAAGCTCTTCTGAGCTGTCAAGATTCTTGCCTGTGGTGGGAGGGTGTACTAGCAAACAGCTGAACTGATTTCACCAAGAGTCTTAACAGCTGCCAAGTTAAAATATACACTACATAGGATGCTGAGAGAAACAAGCAATGGATTTCGCAAACAGTCATGGAGGAGGAATGGAGCTGATCCACTTTCTTAGCTGCCAGCAGGAGTTGAGAAGCCTCCTTGCAGCTTTCCAAGACTTGTGCTCAGTCCTGTTGCTCCTGATGCTTTTGAAAGGGCCAAGGCAGGAAAGCAATTGTAGGGCAGCAAAGCAACTTGTGAGGTTCCTTCTCTGCTTCAGCTCTAGTATCAGCTCAACTGCTTGCATTACAGATAAAACAATGATCTACTCCATGACCTTCCCCAATAGTGAAGTCATTGTTGTAGAAGGGTGTCACATTTGCCAATGTCCAGTCAGTTGAGACCTCCCCACCTTACCAGGCCTGCTGGTAAATGATAGAAAGTGACTTAGTGAGCACTTCTGCCAGCTGTCTCAATGCTCTTGTGTGTATGTCATCCAGCCCCACACTGACGTATGTCTGAGTGGTGCAGTAGGTCACTAAACAAATCCTTTCGGACTTTGTGGGCTTCATTCTGTTCCCCATCTCTATCTTGCAGCTCAGGGGTCTGGGTATCCAGCAAACAGCTGGTCTTGCTACTGAAGACTGAGACAAAGAAAGTATTGAGTACTTCAGCCTTTTTCTCATCCTTGGCCGGTGTGTTCCCCCTGAATCCAACAAAGCACAGAGGTTCTCTTCAGTCCTTCTTTTGTTTTTGAATATATTTGTAGAAGGATGCCCTGTTATATTTAACATCTGAAGCAAAATTAATTTCTACTTGGGCCTTGACCCTTCTAATTTTCTCCGTGCATAGTCTCATAACAATCTTGTAGTCTTCCTCAGTGGCCTGCCCCATCTTCCATCCACAGAGTCTCCTTTTCTCCATAAGCAGCAATCTTACCACTCTTTTCAGCCAGATGAATCAGCCAGGTAAATCCGACTATTCTGCAATGTGGGTACCTACTAACCAGATTTATCTACAACAGAAGAAAGTACAAAGGGGATTTCAAAACTTTGCCGTATGTTGCTATAGGCTACTTCCTCTACTTCCACTTTAGCTACAGTGAATGCGCATTTCTCTCAACCAGATACACTGTAAAGGTAACATTGGTGAAATCTGAGTTTCCTCTGCTGACCCCTTCCTTCCCTGCTCGTGTCCTTTGGGGTATTTGACAGAATTTGACGAGCTCTCGCTTTATCCTCGAACAAGCCCGGGCCCTGCGCCGTGCGGTCCTCCAGTCCACAGGTGGCGCTAGCGCAAAGCGCCATCGGAGGAGGCTCGGCGCCGAAGAGTCAGTGTGCCTTCCGCCTCTGGTGATACCGCTCGCCCTCCACCGTGGAGGTTACCGTCTCCGTAGTGCGCCTGCGCAGGGAGCGCGCCTTTACCCTTCCTTGCGCCTGCGTGGGGTCTGAGGCGAGCGGCGTTTGCTGCTTTTTACTGGTTTTGCTGCGCAGTGCTTGGAGCCTCTTCACTGCCAAGATGCCGCGGATTATGATTAAAGGCGGTGTGTGGCGGAATACCGAGGTAAGACTCTGATGGCTTTAATGCCCCGTTCTTTCCAGAGCGGGGGGCCTTGGCGTCTGAGGTGGTGTGGTGGGGGGTGTGTGTGTGTGTCTTGCGTTACTGCGCAAGCACTGGTGAAGGGATCTTGGTGCGCATGTGCGAGGGGTTCATATGGTGTCTTGTAGTGGGGTGTTTTGCAACAGCGTATGTTGGAATTAGGGTTTATTCGGACCTTCTGTAACAGGGAATATGGAAGGTTAGGCGTCTGCAGGCCGTTGTGGCTCTAGTGGGCTTGATTCCTCAGCACCGTGGACTGTCTTTCTCTCCTCCACGGGGCAGAGGTCAATTCGATGTTGTTTTCCCGAAGGCAACATGTTGGGGACAGGAAACTCAGCCATGCGTGTGTCCTGTCCCCGATTCCTGGAAAACCCGTCCCTATAGGAGCTGGAAGGGATGCATGGGACATGTGGTCTTCAGAGGTGTCCTGTTTGGACGGTGGAATGTGTCTTATGCTGCATAGGCAGGGCCTTGTACGAGAGAGCTGGAATTTCTTGAGTTTGAAGACATTTCCAAATGCAGAAATGGCGAAGATGGGTACGGGCTCTTCATCTGCAACCCAAAGTGTTATGAACAGAGAAGTCTGTTTTGTGCCAAAAAAGAGTAGAACCCCCCCCAGCCCCTGCTCGTTTTAGGTGTCACATGTTTTCAGGACTACAAGTGATTGTGAAAAGCAAAATTATATGAGAAATCAAGGATCTTGGGTTATTTAAAGCAAGAGGAGGTACTTGGCACTGTGTAAAATCCAGAATTCTGTACTGTATGCTCTGAAGACTCAGAAAACAATGGGGGAAAAAAATAGAAGATAAACGTTCTCTGCACTGTGTGTACTTTCAACCACTTGAGCCATTTCAGCTATGTGCCAGGGGCCAACTGGATTGGAGGTCAGCAGAGAATATGAATCACTGTGTTTTTATTCTGTTGTTGTGGTCTCCTGTGAATGAATTTTGGTGACCTTTGAGAGAAACGGCAGCAGGTTAAATGGATCGTGGTTTCACTCATTTTTATGTACCAGAGATGTAGTAGTTCTCCTTGGTGCTTTTTTAAATTCACATTTCAATTTTACACGCTACATAAAAATTACAGAAAGTGCAACCAATTGTTCTCAGGTCATTAGTGAAATGACCAGTTATTTACAAAAAGCCTGTTTATGTTCTCGGTATAGCTACTGCATGCCATGTAACGCCAAGTAAATAAATAATAATTTTAGAAAGCAAACAGCAAGGGATTTATTATTTGTTTTTAAGTGGAAATTACATGTATTATTTCCTCAGCAGCTGAAGCTAGAGCTCATCATCATCTTAGAGGTAAAGGTGCTGCGTGGTCTGAGAGATGCTTGTGCCAGACAGAATATAACTGGCATCTGCACAGGATAGCTGAACAATTTCTAAACCCAGCTACCCGTTTTTACTGGATAAAAAGCAGGAATATCTGTGGTTGACAAGGCTGCAATAGTAGCTTTGATTTGTTACAATACAACTTTCTGACCTGTGAGGAAATGAAGATGTCTGGGGGAAGGGGAGAGAAGAATCGATGAATTGGGATGGATGGGTGGATTGGCAGGCAATTGATATGACTTCTAGCTTTTGGTAAAATCTCAGTGCATGCTTCAATGTGTTTGAAGCGCCTGACTCCCAAGCTCAATCCTTTACAGTTTTATTTTATTTCCCCAGAAGTTTATGAGCTTTGGGACCAGGACTTTTGGATGTTACATTTTGAGCATTAAAGTGATTTATTTAAAGATTTATGTACAAAAGAGAAAATGACCGTAATGTTCCTTTATTTTTGTGATACTTTTTTTTTTTTAAACAACATATTCTGTTGATAGATAAATGCTTCATTTGCATTGAATTATGCAAAGAAAAAGGAATTTTTACCTAATTATTTAAAACAAGCCATACAGAGATCTTTTACCAAATCTGTTTTTTAACAACCTTATTTCGTTACTATACAAACACTTCCTTATCTCTTTGTTGCTGCCCTTGGAGGAAGACATACAGAAACTTTCACAAGCTGTGCGTAAGAGAACAGTGAAAGTAACTGCTTTGTAAGTTCTGTTGGGACTGTAAAGTTGGCCACAATAATCCCAACATGTCTTTTTCATTTAGTCTTTATTGTCGGGTAAGATGCAGTCCTCCTTCATCTTGAGAATTAAGTAATGGAAAAGCTGCAGCAGTGCTGTGCTGTTTCCCCTGAGTCAACCCATTAGGTGAAATCCACCATCTTCCTTTTCATGACCTGAAACTTTCTATTTTGCAAGTTCTTGTGATCCATAACAGTATTTTTTTTTTTTTGGTAAGGATGAGATTCTGAAAGCAGCTGTGATGAAATATGGCAAAAACCAGTGGTCTCGTATTGCTTCTTTATTACATAGAAAATCAGCCAAGCAGTGCAAAGCCAGATGGTAAGTCAGAATGCAATATTTGTGAGTGAAATTCATGACTAGTCTTAATTTAGAAATTGCCACAGATTAGTTTGTCTGCAGAGGACTAGTAGTTTCAAGTGGCTTTATTTCTGCTATTGTACTTATTTAAAATTCCTGTTGCTTGAAAGTAATTGAAAAAAAAAGTGGTCAGATGTTCTTTTTGCCAGGAACTGCAGTGTTAGCAGGTGCAAGATCAATTAAAACTTGGCACATGCTTTTTTCCCTTACTATTTACAGACATTGAGTCAAGGAGTATTACTAAGGAGGTAAAATTGTAAGATACTGATGTCTCTTAGAGATAATAAAATTTTTCAAAATGAGATTTGGCCTCAGGATTATTGTTGAGAAATTGTGGACTGTGGAATTTCATTTTACATAAAAATATAGATTGAAACTAATGTAAATGCATGCAATACAAATCTGTTTGATAATCACTCAGTCTCTTGAGTACTGAATTGCACATCTTTATTAGAATAGTTCTGTATGAAAGTGTTGGCACTGGCACAATTAAAGATTACTAAGGTAACTGTTGAAGGATCCAGAGCAAACAACTCACTCTTTGTAGCACCTTTGGTTGTTTTTACTTTTCTGTTTCTGGATTACTTTTGTGAGTTTGCCAGAAAAGAGATGGGTAAAGGAAGAAGAGGCGATATCTCTATGAGAAGTGGTGCATAAATAATACACTTTAAAACTCAAATGAACGTCATAAAAATGGAATAACATAATTTTGTGCAGAGAAAATCTTGCATTAAATTTGTGTGACAAGGTGTTGGGTAAACACTGTTCTAAAGTAATTACAGACAAATCAATTCATAGCTTGGATCTTAACTTTTCCACTTTTTAACAGGTATGAATGGCTTGACCCAAGCATCAAAAAGACAGAGTGGTCACGAGAAGAAGAGGAGAAACTGTTGCACCTGGCCAAGCTCATGCCAACCCAGTGGAGAACCATTGCCCCAATTATTGGGAGAACAGCTGCACAATGTTTGGAGCACTATGAGTTTCTGCTGTGAGTTACTGTTTTGCTAGGAGTGCCCGGTAGTAAAATCTGTAGTGTTTGCTATACAGCTGTGTCGTTCCCTTTTTCTGTGGTGTTGAAGTACAGTGATTTTGAGGCTGACGAAGTAATTTTGTCAGCAAAACCTGAAGAACTGTTTTCAGTCAACGTGTCTAGCTTGAAAGAAGAAGTTTCTGAAACCTGTGGAGCAGACTTGAATAAAGATAGGTGTATATTTTCTTGCATCTGGTGGTTTTGAGTCAAGATTGATTTCAGGTTTATTTTAGTGTTTTTTGACTGATTAGCACAAGTGGGTGTATTAGCGAGTGAAAGACAGACAAATACAGAAACATGAAGTACTGGCTGTTGGCTGAATGTGCAGCTGTCATTTCTCTGTGCTTCAGAGGGTTTCTGTAGGCTAGGAGAAGGAAAATAGTTTTCCTTTGTGAGCTTTCTTAATTCTGGTTTGATTAAGTATTAAAAGCATGATGGGAAGCACTTGATTGTTCATTTTGTCAACCTACCTGAACTTTTGTCCTTATTGTTAAAGATTACCTGAGAAGAGTTCTCTACTCTTAGCTTTGTCAATATTTTATTTCATGATTGTAAGGTAATAGAGTGTTAGGCTTCTTTCTCATCTTCGGTTAAATATTGTGTAGCTATACTGTGTTCATGAACCTTTTCTGCAGCTACTTTGTTAAAAGGTTACTTTTTTTGATCAGTTGTTGGGGATGTTTAAGGCATGGTTATTATGAGTCTAGAGAAAAAACAAGAGCCAGTTGTGAAATGCACATAATGTGTTTTTCAGGGACAAAGCTGCTCAGAGAGACAATGAGGAAGAAACTGCTGATGATCCTCGGAAACTTAAACCTGGAGAAATTGATCCAAATCCAGAAACCAAACCAGCTAGACCAGATCCTATTGACATGGATGAAGGTAAGATGAGAATTGGCTTATTGTTTTTTACAGAAATCTGATCTCTCTGGTTTTTCTTTTTACACAGCCTCTATAACCTGGGTTGCTTTTGTCTTTGTTTCTGTTACTCTCTGTCTCCCTGATAATTTTTTCATACACATTTGGTCTTATATCTGTATCTGACCAGTCAGTTGTTCTTTCCCAGTTTTCCTTTTCTTGTTCTGTTTTCTGTCTTCTAACATGGCTTTATTGTCTCTTACTACGACTGACTGTTCTTTGCTTTGACAACTGCTCTGCTTGTTTGCATTTGTATTTCTGTATCCTCATATTTTCCCGTCAGCTCATACCTCCAAGAAGAATTGGTGCTGAAGCACAGGAGGACTGTGTGACTTTTTTCCTTGCATATAGCAATGTTACAAATCAAAAACAAACATTTATAGAACTCTGTGAATGGACCAATGGTGGTTTTTAGCAGCCCCAGGTTCACAAATACAGTACTGGTGGGCCTGAATATAAATGGAATGTGCAAGTTCTTTAATACAGTAATGTCAAATGAGGAAGGTGTAAATGAAATTATAAAATATCTATCTAGATATTTTGATTTGCTGTAGATGTTAGTTGAATTGTTTACAACATTAGACTTTTTTCTGAAAGTCTGTGTTTCATCTGGACAAGGCTTTAGAAAATATATTGGAAGAGCTTGGAGAAAACTAGTTTAGTGATCACACAGAATACCTGTGAAAACCTGTATTAATTAATCTTTTAAAGATTGCTGTCTGATCTTAATGTCACTTTTCCCCTTACTCCCATCTTAAGTGCAGATTCACAGCTGTATTTATATGTCCTATTGTAGATGAACTTGAAATGCTGTCTGAAGCTAGAGCTCGTCTGGCTAATACACAGGGAAAGAAGGCAAAAAGAAAAGCAAGAGAGAAGCAGCTGGAAGAAGCTAGGTAAACAGCTTTTGTTGATTCTGGAGCATTTACAACACATAAATTCAGGCACAGATTTAATGCTGTCAAAACAGCTGATTCAAACTTATTGTTGTCTGAGTATGTGCAACCCTGTCTCAGCAGTAACTGATTTTAGTACCAGATTTTGGGATACTGGAGCCTTCTCTATGTATGCACTTGTAGTGATGTAATGTTCCTGTTTCTTTAGACGTCTTGCTGCTCTACAGAAGAGGCGAGAACTTCGCGCTGCTGGAATTGAGATCCAGAAGAAAAGAAAGAAGAAGAGAGGTGTGGATTATAATGCAGAAATTCCCTTTGAGAAGAAGCCTGCCCCTGGTTTTTATGATACCTCAGAGGAAAACTACCAGTCCTTGGACGCGGATTTTAGGAAGCTGCGTCAGCAAGACTTGGATGGAGAATTAAGATCGTAAGTGTGTGTTACACTGAGGAGGGGAGAGTATATTTGAAAACCCCTATGGAAATGTCTGAAAAACCATGTGGACAGGAATTGTATTTTCTGTGGTGCAGATAGTAGTGCAGGTTGCTTTCAGTGTCCTGTATTTTTTTTTTTAATGTTTCCAGAAATAAATTTTTTTTGGGGGGGGGAATAAATTTGTCATGCATGTTCTTGCTCTTTATATGGCAATCTTAATTTTTTTTTTTTAGGTTCGTTTTCTTTTTGAAATAGATTTGCTTGTGTATTTGCAGTCCTTTCTCCAAGTAATATTAATAAGGATATTAACAAGTTTACTTCTTGAAGTATTACCTTTGATGGAATTAAATAAAATCCCCTTTAAAATGCTTATTATTCACCCTTCTCCAAAAAAATCCCAAAACACACAGATGAGAAGTTACAAGCTCATCTTTTTAACAAGTGGTGTGGTAGATACTTAATTGTTTAGCTGAATTTCCCAATACTTCTGCCAACTGCTATTTACTGAGAGAATAGTCCAATACTTCATAAAATTTGGTTTACAGCTCTTAGTTCCAGGGGTCTGGCAGGAGCTTCAAACTGAAGCTTATGATTTTACCCACTGACTGCATTTCTGTTTGAAAAAACCCCAGTTTTTATTAAATACTGAAGAGAAATTTGTTTCCATGTCCTGGAACTGCTGGAGGAAGAGGAACTGTTCGTATCCCCTGGTTCTTACTATTTAAATTCTAGAACTGACTTTTTTTTTTCTTGCTTTTGCTAATTGTAGCTGAAGCAACCACCTTTTGTCTAATTCTGTAATACAGAAGCATTACAGTGCCTTGTAGGTTCTGCTGCAAGATACACAGACCAGATGTAATCACTTGTGCGCCACAAGGTGGTTCACTTTTCCTGCAGCATGCTCTATTTCCATGTAATCAACTTTTGATTAAGGTACAGGCTTTTTGCTCTTTGCTTGCTTTACTTTGTATCTGTACTATGTGTTTTAAAATTATTTTCTCTTATCCATAATGACAGTGAAAGGGAGGGAAGAGAGCGCAAGAAAGACAAACAGCATATGAAACGGAAAAAAGAGTCAGACTTGCCCTCAGCTATTCTACAGACCAGTGGAGTGTCAGAATTTACCAAAAAAAGAAGTAAACTAGTTCTTCCCGCTCCTCAGGTATACTGTTCATTGACCAGTAAACAACTTTTCTGTTTTGTCAAGTGGATCTCATGGTTATGTTTTATCTTACTATGCCTTGGAATTCTCTCTTTTAAAGATATCTGATTCAGAACTTGAGGAAGTTGTAAAAGTGGGCCAGGCGAGTGAAATTGCACGCCAGACTGCTGAGGAATCTGGAATTACAAATTCGGCTTCTAGCACTCTTCTCTCTGAATATAGTGTGACCAACAACAGCATAGCACTAAGAACTCCCAAAACTCCAGCTGCACAAGACAGGATTCTGCAGGTAGAGTATAAATGTACAGAACAGGCTTTTGGTTTTGTTGCAATGCTCAACCAAACAGGTCTAAGTGTCACAGATTCTTTAGATTATGTGCAGTACTATAGTTTGAACTGACACATGATCTCCAGGACACACTGAATGGTATAGAAGCAGATCTGTTTCTATCTGATCTGTGCTCACCATGCTTAAGAACACTTTGATACTGTTGTGGTGGTTTTTTGGGTTTTTTTTTGTTTGTTTTTTAATATTACAGATTGCATGCAGCTTAGCATTAAGCATTCTCCTGATGTCTTACATAATTTCTGCTTATCCTAGGTGCCTCTTTGTGTTGAAGATGTATGTGGTTTTCATGTCCTTAGAACAGTCTTTCATGTTGTTCCCTACTTAGTTTTGCTGTTAAGCTTTTATTTCACTTAAGTGAATTAACTACTACTACAGGAGTCATTAACTACAGTAATGTAAGAACATTTTCCTGGCAGTCTCTTTGCATAAAACCACTTAAGACAGAGATCAAATCCTACCTTTGCAGCTTCCGGATTCCGTCTATTTTACCCTGTTTCAGCAATTTCATGATAGGAGAAAAGAGAGTTTCTGACTCGACAGATCGTGACTTAAGTCTGAGTCCAGTGTTTTCAGGAATGATTGCATCCATGTTCAGATGTTGTGTCAGAATACTCCATGTGTGACATTATTATACATATACATGGTTCTGTAGATGGATTACTGATGTCCTGTGAATGAGCTGCTATGTGCAGTAGTTGTACTATGTCAGTTCATTTTCACAGTGCCTAAATTTTCACTGTAAAAAGGAGAAATAGAATAAAGAATAAGGTGGTGTCTTAAAAATCTTAATTGACTCTCAAACCAAAAATCTGAACATCTGTTTTGGAACATTGTCTTCGAAGTACAATTCAGATAAAGCTTCATTGAGTTTTGGAGTGCAAGTGTGCTGTTCCCTCCGAAAATCAGGATCCTTAGGATCACTTGTCTTGAGTTACTGCTATATCTTGCAGACTTCTGGAATCTGGCAAAGGGAAGGAATTTGAAACATGAAGTAATTCACTCATTTTTGCAACTGCAGTTTGTAGTCTATTTTACTGGGAATGGAGATCAAAGTCCTTTTCAGTGGAACAGTAGGATTTGTAAATGTGTGCATGTTTAAAGTTAAGAGGTGTTAAATATTTTCCACAAACTGCTTATCAAATAACTCTTAGGCTGTTCTTGCTGCTACTGTTACACATGCATAGTAAAGTGTGACTGTAGAAGTCTCGGTTATGTATAGTTTGTGTTGTCTGTTACACAGGAAGCCCAGAATTTGATGGCTCTCACAAATGTGGATACACCCCTGAAAGGAGGTCTTAATACTCCCTTGCATGAAAGTGACTTTTCAGGAGTAACACCACAGAAACAGGTTGTTCAGACTCCGAATACTGTGCTTTCCACACCTTTCAGGTAAAGCGGACTCTTTTCTAACGGGTACTTTGCTGGGTAGGTATCTACTGGAGGTAGAGCAGTTTGCAGTGTGTGACGTAGTAGGTGATGGTTCAGGCTTTGGAACAAATCTGAACTTGCTTTTATGTCAAGCCTGTAATATACAGCTCCATCCTTTTCCTATGTCTGTCTATATTTTGTAGCAGATAGTTCACTTGAGCTTTGTCCTAAAATGAGGCCTTCTGTGGTCAGGAGCAGTAAAAGTTATTCTGATGTAATACAGGAGTACAGACAGTAGGATGGAGCTTCATTTTGTATGTGGATCCTAGCTTTTCTCAAATATTGCCACTGAGTCGAAGGTGTGGGAGGTCTCTTAGCCAAACCCACATGGAATTTCTGAAAAGCCTGAGCAAATGTTAAGTCTTATATATACAAAATAAAATATTTCTGATATTGCCAATCTAAATAGAAGGGAATTGCTGGTTTAACTCTTACCATGGTCCTGAATAAATACCTATCCCACAAAAGCCAGATACCATACAACTAAAAAAACATGACACATAGTGTATTTTACCTGTCAGAGTCTCAGGTACTAATTTTACTTGTATCATGCTAGAAGGAAAATTAGAGAGTGAAATAAAAAGGACCTTTATAGTGGCTTTTCAAAAGTAGCTTTCTTTTGTTGTTCAAAAGCTGTGTGCAAAAGCCCTGCTCTTTTAATTGGATTTGGGCAAGTGAATCCTTTTCTGGAGATCTCTTAGCGTTGCTGTGGTGCAGAATGAATGTAGAATTTGACCTGGACTGATCTGTTCATTCATTGAGGTGATTCAGATTTAAAAATGTAAAAACATTCTAATTTTGTAGTTTGGTAGTTTGTTTTTTTTGTTAGTGATTTTTTTTCCAGGTTCTGAAGTTCAGACCTGAACATGTAATTATTATGTATCAACTTGGCTTGCTTGAGCAAAGAGGAAAAATAAACCCATTAAGTGGCTAAAAATAAAAAGAGAAGCCATAGCTTTGTAAGGAAGCAGCATAGTGAAGCAGAGCCATCATCTTATTTAAGTGAAAAGTGCAAATATTTAAATCAAATACAGCTTTTTTTCCTATGATGGTATGAAATTTGTAATATTTTGGTGCAGGCTTTTTATGGAATTTGTTGTTTTCCATTGGGTTTTTTGCTTTGTTTTAGTTTTTTTAACATCCTATTTACATAATTTTCTTAAGTTTTAAGCCGAAAATTGTAGTGGAGTTTTAAACATGGCATGGAGCTGAGAGTAGAAAAAAGCAACTTGCTTATGTGGAACTTGTTTCTTCTGGAAAGTCAGCATGAAAAAAATTGTGTTGGTGTGATCAACAAAGTAAATATCCTTTGAAAGGTGAAGTTGGATGGGGCTCTGAGCAACCTGATGTAAAGATGTCCCTGCTTACTGCAGAGTGATTGGACTAGATGACCTTTATAGTTTCCTTCACAGAATGGTTGGGGTTGGATTCTATGGAGTAACAATTTGAAATCATAAAAGTTGTTTTTGCTGTTGTTTGTGGCTGCTGTCCTGCAAATGTTATTGTTTATATTTGTTACTCTGAATAAGAATTCAGGAAAATCTGTGAACAACCTCAAGCAGGAGTAAAAGTATTATCTCTCTCGGGTAGACATGCCCAGTAGATAAGACACTGTTGTGTCCCTTAGAAGAGGACAAGTAGCATGTGTCAAACCATGCTATATACAGTTGTTTGACCAACATTATGATAGCGTACTGGCACTAGAAAATTACAGTAACTGGTAATGGAAATGATATATGACGTTGCCTTGTCTAGTCTGTTTCTGCCAAGGTTTTATTTGTGGCACTGAATCCCGGCATAATGGGGACTGGAAAGGGACCTCTGGAGATCATGTAGTCCAATCCCTTTTGCTAAAGCAGAGTCACCAAGGGGAGGTTTTACAGGAATGTGTCCATATAGGTTTGTAATCTCTCCATATGAGACTCCACAGCCTCTGTGGGCAGCCTCTGACACCCTGGACATAGTACTGAACACATACTGTTGGAAAATTTCCTTAAGCATAGATGAGTACCATAATGTTGGCTTCTTTCTAAAAGTTTGTCCTCTTCCTGAACTTGTCTCAAAGAAAATGGTTAACAATGTTTTACCAGTTTATTATTACCATCACTGTGTAAACCCTCATTTTAACTTGCAACAGAAAACTTGTGACTATATCTGCGATTGTGATACCCAAGATAGTGTCTGCATGCCTTTCACATAGTAGGTTATTGGCATAAAGAACAATATTTCTTCCCAGTCTAGAGGAGAACCAACTGAGGCCCATAAAATCTAATCTAAGAGTTAATCCATTTTGCTCTACCCTAGGTGCTCAAAATTAGTTAATATAATGCAGTTACTTCCACAATAATTAGTGAAAGCAAAGATTCACTCAGTTTTTAGATGAGACAGTTGTTAAGTCAAATGAATTCAAAGTTCTTTGGTTTTATCACAGGTGGCAGGTAAAGGAGAGTTTACAGTTAAATCCTAATTACTGTATCCCATAATAATGCCTGGTGACTGGATCATCTCTCAAATGTAGCTGTGGGAGTTTGTGTGGATGTAGTCCCTAAAACTTTCCTTAACATATTAATTGCCTAGATTTGGGGTTGAAATAGTATTTTTGGGAAGGATTCATCTAATTGTATATTACAAGTTTGCTGCCTACCAAGAAAAAATCAAGACTGATTTTCTTAATGTTATTTATGTAACTTTTTTCAGTATTCTGACTTCTGGAAGTAGAGTTTTTTAGAAAGAAAATAAATTATTTTATTCACACTTTCCCTAGAACACCTTCTCACGGACCAGAAGGCTTAACCCCTCGTGGAGGACTAACCCCTAAACCTGTGGTTGGTACAACTCCTGGTAGAACTCCATTGCGTGATAAACTGAACATCAACCCTGAAGAGGGAATGGCAGATTACAGTGACCCATCTTACGCAAAACAAATGGTAAGAAGTGCTTGAGAAGTGATTATCAGCACTGTTAATTTCCAGGATTTTTATTCTCATCTCCTGAACAGAATTTTACATTATAATAAAAGCAGATATATTTTCTACTGCTTATCTACACATCTGTACTTACCATTTGATAAAAATAAAATCTTTCCACTTAGAGTGACATTCAGTTTACTTAGTAAAAGCACTGAAAAGCTATTTGTCAAAGAGAAAGATAAGTTTCTACTTGTGGATTTGAAGCCAAGCAGGAAATGGTATCTAAAGCAAAGATTACTTTTTCTTGCAATCCTATGCAGCCCTCAAATCTGTCATCATCTTGGCTTCCAGATTTACATAGAGGACCTTTTAATCAGACTAGTGTTGATGACATTGAGCTAAAGGAGTTTAACTTTTGCCATTAGAAACTTGTTTTTGGAATGTCCAGTGATCTGAGTCCCATCCAGACACTTCTGTCACCTTTGCAACAGATGTTTTCATTCTTAGAAACTCAACCAGATGTACCTGGCCGATTAGATGGCATATACCTAATGGGTAACACCTCTGCAGCTAACTTTGATGTGATTGATTCTGCAGCCCTAACTGTTGCTTTGGTTATCTCCCACTGATTTTTCCTTTTTGAGCTAAGTAAGGTTATCTACTTGAAGTTTTTTGGCATGTTCTTGTGGAAATCAGAATTTCATAAAACTTGATTTATTTGATGTCCTTATACTTACTTTGGTTCTGTCTTAGCCATTTTATTGCAAACTGACCTTTTGTGCTATCAGGAAAACTAAGGTGTCAGTTTCCTGATGATCTCCACTGATTTTGAGATCTGATGTTTGCTTGTGTAGTGCTGTGCCACAATCTCCAGATTTATGAACAGCTGCAAGGAGAAAAGTTCCAATTAGGCTTGCAGGCACCCCTGTGTCCACTGTCAGTATGGGCACCTTTTTACATGTTTTCAATTTCTTGAAAGGTGTTTCTTTGAATCTCTCTTGTTGTACAGAGACTCCTATTTGAGTGGGTCTGGTGACTGGAACCTCTCTGGTATGAGGAAAGGTAAAGTTGTTCAGATTGGAGAAGAGGTTTTGGGAAGACCGTATTTAAAGGAAGGCTATCGGAAAGATGAGGATAATCAGGGTGGTGAAACAACAGACCAAATTACCCAGGGAGGTGGTAGTAGTCCCATCCAAGCAAACATTCCAGGTCAGGTTGGATGGGGCTCTGAGCAATATCATCATTGAAGATGTCCCCATCTATTGAAGGAATTGGACTAGATGATCTTGAGTGGCCTCTTCCCACCCAAATTATTCTTGATTCTACTGGAGGGTGTTGGTGCCATGCCATTTTTTTATGCGAGTGTTTCAACCTGATGGAAGATTTAATTTGCTACCTTTTAAAGCTATCTGTAGTTTGTCAGTGTCAGTTTGTGCTTCACAGTGTGTGAACTCTGGGGTGGTGGTCTGTAAGGCAGCCTGCATTAGTAACATACCTATTTTGTCAGACTTCAGAGGTTTTGTTTTGCTGGCGTTGTAGGAGGTGGGTATAGCCAGAGTATACTAGTTATGCGTTGTTCATCATGTCTGTTAATGTAGCTGGAGTCTGATCATGTTACACCATAGCACGTGAGTCCAGAACATGCACTAACAGCATATTACTTCAATAGGAGAGAGAGTCCCGTGAGCACCTGCGCCTTGGTCTTATGGCCCTTCCTGCTCCAAAGAACGACTTTGAGATTGTTTTACCTGAAAATGCAGAAAAAGAACTTGAGGAACATGAAGTAGATGAAACCTTTGTAGAAGATGCTGCTGATATAGATGCTCGCAAGCAGGTAGGTGTGTGTGATGTGAGCAGTACTTTTTGTTAGCTCAAACCAACACAAGTGTTTTCCTTTTATGGTTCACATAGTTTCATCCCTATCTTCTGCACTGCTTCTGCAGTGTAACAAAGGAAAATGTACCTGTTTTTTGTCCTGCCATCAGAGTGTGCATGCACAGAGGCTGGCTGTTTTCTCTGTGAATCCTTCTTTTAATTTGTTCATGTAATTTATCACATCATTTTCTATGAGGAAACCTGCAAGAATGTGTCTGTTCTGCTTTCTGTGCTTGTCCCTTAATAGATAAAAATATAATTAAAAGTGTTTTTCTTGGAGACACATCCTCGATTTTTAAATGTGAGAATTGTGTTTCATTTTTTCCAGTTTTGGGCTATTTTCTCGAAAGTTGAGCTACTGTTTGTGAAATGTTAAGACAGGTGTATTTACAAATCCAGGCAAATGGGTAGCATGCAGATAGAAATCTGCTATGCAGTAAATTGGTCCCTTTTGTATGCCTTCTACCACAGGATTACCCAGACAGCTAAGTTGTTAATAGGTCCCTGTGTGTTTTGTTTTATTTCAGAATCAAGGAAGGTCAGATAAAGTCATGGTTTAAATACTATTGGTGAAATGGCCATAGTAATTAGAGACACTTTGGATTTTTCTGTTTATAAGAACAGTCTCTTTTCCATTTCTTACTTATCCTAATTTTTGTGATGTGAATCTTTTTGTTGCATACCTTCAAATGATGAGATTTTTTTGAGTTCACAGGAGTTTTTGCCAATATCTCTCTTTGACAAGCAAACAAAATATTTTTTTAAAATTCCTGTTCTAAAATGAAGATTTTGATTCTACAATATCCTATAACTTGATATTTGAGATTTGATTCATTCTGTCTCATTTAGCAAGGAACACATTATATCTGCATGCCTTGTGCAGGCACACCGTAATGCATTTTGTGTAGAATAGAGACAAGAATGAGTTGTAATGTTATAGAAGAGAACAGCATCTTGCCTGTCAAATGATGCTGTGACATGACTGGGATTAGAATATTGGATCTCTGTCATTATCCCTGAAAGTGGAATATAAGGAGATTACATCATGTTTTCACACATCTTTTGCAAGTATTGTTTCATCAAAGAAGTTACTTTGTCATTGAAGAGGACGGATTGAGTCCTGGCTGCAAATTTAAGAGTCTGTCTTTTCTTATTGGATTTGCATTTGGAGAATTGGAGCAGTTGTCAAACTTAATGTGCAGAAACTGTGAAGCATGAAGTCTGAGGTTGAGGCTGCAGGATAGTGTTGATCCTGGAAATTACTTTTTTAGGATCTCTGTTCTCTTAGTCTGCTATGCTCTTCTGTCTCCTTTAGAAGCATCATGCTATTTGGCTCTGTCTTCATAATGTGGAGTCTTTAAGGAATCTCTGCTGCAGTAATTGATTCATATTTATATTACATACATTTCTGTATGTGACACTTGGCTTGTTTGTCTAGGCTCTCCGAGAAGCAGAGCGTGCAAAGGAGCTGAAGAGGATGCACAAAGCAGTTCAGAAGAATCTACCACGGCCCTCAGAAGTGAGTGGAAGCAAGATTAACTTTTAAGTAAAAAAAAAAGTTAGGAAGGTTTTAACTGTTACAGGAGGAAATGCAGTTTGTATCATGAGAGGACAAAACTTCTATTTGAAGATGCTGATTTCAACATTATGAGAAACTTTCACAGTGAAATTGTCATGAGGTATTCCCATATGCACAAATGAAAGCACAACTGGGTGTTGAAGTTGATGTATGTGTCACGCTGCAAGGGATTTTGGCACATGTGCTACATGGTTTATGTGATACATAAAACTCATGCTTGTGTGAAGGTATATGCATTTAATATTATCTTTATTGTATATGATGTAAGTGATTTTTTTTTTTCTGGGCAGGTTAATGAAACAATACTGAGACCCTTAAATGTGGAACCACCTCTAACAGACTTGCAGAAAAGTGAAGAACTGATAAAGAAAGAGATGATTACTATGCTTCATTTTGATCTTCTACACCACCCTTTTGGAGAACTGTCTAGTGGTAAGAAAGGGAAGGGCCCAGGATTTGGAAGCAACAATGCAGAACATATGGCTTACTTGGAACAAAATCCTTACGAGAAGTTCTCCAAAGAGGATCTCAAGAAGGTGAGATTATATGGGCTAATTACAGGCACCTGATGTCTCCTTCCTTATGGTCCTGTGATCTTGTTAAAAAAAAAAAAAAGAGGAGTCAAGCTTGCACAGAATTTAGTTGGGAGATCTCAAGAGGGTTGTGTGAAGAGCTGTGAGGGTAATTTAAGTGCACATTCTCTTTTCTGTGGGCTAATGTTAATCTGGGCACTCAGCAGAATAATGAGGATGCTGTGTTTGTCTGGAGATGACGTCTTTTAGCGAAGATCTTCAGTGTGTTGTGATTGCTTATTATTTGAAGTTAAAGGCTGTTTCTGGAGATTGATGTTGCATCACTGATACTTTAATTAGGTGTGATACCTTCTACTGCCTATGTACTACCTCAGAATCGCTAAGCATTTTTTTTTTTGCAACAGTGATAGTTGTCTTTTAACTCAGAACAGCAAATCAAATGGTTGAATTGTGCTTTTTGAGCTGTACTAGTGCATAGTCTGCTATGAAGTGGCAAGAGGTCTGGTTAAAAAGTACTAAGCAGGCAGAATTGGCAGCTGCTGTGTGAAGTGAGTGGAGCATTTGGTCACTTGCTCCTGTTCTCCATTGTCATCCCAAGTCAAACAGCCAAGAGTTCTGGTTTATTTAAGCAGCTACGGGTGCTGCCTTTTGTTGCCAAATGACATATGGACAGTTTGGACACAGTGCTGTGCTTAGCTCTTTACAAGAGCTTTACCCATGAAGCTGTGCCAGTTACCTTTGACCAAACAGTTTAAACGATTGAACATGAGTGCAAAGGACAAAATCACGTGCCATCAAGTCATCTACTTTTTGCAGACTCCTGCTATCTGAGACTTGCATTCTGACAATAGCTGTGGTATCTTCTATGCCTGAATCCTGTATTACTTTAAAGTGACTCTAAAACTACACAGGCAGATTTTAAATCCATCTTCTTGACCAATGAATCAAGAGCCTAAAATGGGAAGCACTGAACAGTACGTACTTCAAATTTGCTGTTAAATGAAAAATTATACTTGAAGATTTCTGAGCAGGAGAAGTTAAAGATGGAAAATACAGTTAGTTCATGAATTTCACTGCCCTGCCAGTGTCAGATTGTTCCCTTAGGAACATTTTCTTGAGTGCTTTTTTGGGTTGTTTTGCATTGCAACAAGAATTGGGTTTTCTACTACTTCCCTCAGACAGAGACTATTAAACAGTCCAGTAGTTTTTGTCTGGAAACTTTATTCAGAGTCACTGGAAATTTTGTGTCCTAACAGATGGGCAGAAAGTTTTTGCTTCCTTACTCCTGCCTGCTTTCTAACATTCAATGTATTTTTCCTCTTTGTCTTTGGTTGGGGTAAATGATCTCCAGAGGTTCCTTCCAACCCTCACCATTCTATGATAACTAATGAACTCCAGATCAGTGAAGGTACTTTAGTTTTTCATTTTAAAGTAAAATTGGAAGGATCTGAGTGCCTGTGTAGTTTTGAGGGTCAGGCTCTTTATCGTTTAAACTAAGTGGGAAACAGCAGATGCCTGTATCTCACTAGTTGCTAGCTATATGAACAGAATGCATGTCCTTTAAAGTCAAGAGTATAATTTCCTGAAGTGGAGCATATACAGCTCACCTGTTAATATTTAGAGTGGACTTTCCAGGTTGGATGGAGAAGGGCAAGCCAATGGAAGTGAAAAGTGATTTTTGTCTTATAGAATAGCTGCTTCTGTCTGCAGAGTTCTCCCTCCTCTCAGGTCCTTTGTCTCTTTTCCTGTGCAGGAACGTGAACTACCTAGCTGTGCTACAGCTTTCTTAATTACAACAGAATGATACCAGGTTTGTTCAAATTATATAAAATGAGGGATAGTTGTGTTGTGAGCAGTCTCTAGGTTCCATTTGTAATCCACAGCATCTGTGTTAGGTTTCATAGTTAACCTGTTGCTTAGATCTTCATATAAACAGAGAAACCGCCCTCACAAATTGTGCACTGAAGGATTGAAAAGTAAACAAATTTTCTTGTCTTTCTGTATTGTAACTACAGCTTATTTCTCATGATTTCCTACAGGCACAAGATCTACTGGCGCAAGAGATGGAAGTGGTAAAGCAAGGAATGGGACATGGAGAGCTCTCTAGTGAAGCTTATAACCAGGTGTGGGAAGAGTGTTACAGCCAAGTGTTGTACTTGCCTGGACAGAGTCGCTACACAAGAGCTAACTTGGCCAGCAAAAAAGACAGGATAGAGTCACTTGAAAAGAGGCTTGAGGTCAGTGTCTCTTTGTTCTGCTTTTTGCACCCACCTCTCTTTTTAAACGTTTCTCCCTATGTGGTTTTTTCTTTTTTTCTATGTAGGAGTTACAGGTTACTTTCTAAATCACTTAGGCCTTTTGGTAGGCTTTCTTTGAAAAGGTTGTTGAAGATTTTTCCTGGGGAGCTCATTGATGTTCTTAAGGTGTTCAAATCAGTTTCTCTCATCCTCTTCCCTTTCTTAGCATATCCCTGGAGTTCTGCCACATGGTTTCTGTTTGCTTTATTAGCTGAAACACTACTAATTTCACCTACTCTGTTCTCAACTGGCAAAAACGTCAGCTTCTGCTCTCTCTTAATTCCATCCATATTATTTATTGTTTTCTTAATCTCCATTATTAGTGGATCAGATAGATGATCTATTTTGGCACCTCGTTGCCAAGAATGGCCAATATGAAATACTGAAGAGGAATATGCTTAAAAACAGTGTTTCTATACCCAAACTCTCTTCAAGTTCTTTTTCCAGCTTAAGATTTGTTTTCTGATTTACTACTATGTACATGAAGGTCCAGATAGTCCTCATTTCTTGTCAGACTGGCATCTTCTGCCAATTCAAGTGATTCCCTTCACCAAAGAGAACAATAGATGTTTGTGATCCTTTCCACTTTATCAGAAAATGATGCAGCTTCCTTGTGAGTGCATTTTTAAACTCAAATTTCAAGTTTGCTGTGGTATATTTCTGCAATGAATATTTTCTGCAAATACAAAATGCCAGAATTCAGCTAGCAACATTTCGCAAATACATCTACATGCAGTTTGAGTACTGCAGCAGGGCACTGGCACCAAAGGACCAGGAACTGAAGTACATCTCTTTCTGGCCAGCTGTCAAGTACAGCATTTGCCACTGTTCTGTTGTGACAGGCCAAAGGGTGATGGTTTTAACCTACAAGAGAATAGATTTAAATAGAGACAAAGATGACATTTTTGACACTGAGTGGGGTGAAACACTGTCCCAGGTTACCTAGAGAGGTGGCAGATGCCCCATGCCTGGAAACATTCCAGATTGGATGTAGTTTGAAGATGGCCCTGCTCACTGCAGGGATGTTGGACTAGATTATCTTTAAAGGCCCCTCCCAACCTGAACCAGTCAGAGTCTATAATTTTTGCCTAGAAGTCTCTAAACTACACAGGTATTGGATGCTATTTTTCCATGCTAAAAGAAATTTTGAAAGGAAAAGAAAAAAATCTGTGTTTAAGGTCAGCATTATTGTTTATAGAAGTAAGCCTCTTCAGTTACTGACACTGAAATGACATGACAGTATAGAAGGGTTAAATTTTCACTAGATTCATGCATGCCATCTACAGCATGAATTTGTTTTTAAGTCTGTCAGTTCAGAATGTCACCAAGGTGTAGACATCACGGCTGTTGGTCATGACCTTGGGCCAGGAGCAGTTCAGCTGCAGGTAGCCCGGTAGCCAAGAGGTTCAACTGTAATGCCAGAGTACTTGTCATGCTGCGCTCCCCCAGCAGAGAGCACCATTGCTCTGCCTATCACTGCCACCTCTGCTTTCACAAACTAAAGAGTCGGAGCACAGCAGCAGCTGGCTTACATGGCAGCAGGGGCTGTGCTGGCATCAAACCTTCAGTCTCAGGGCTGTACCTAATCTGTGTACAAACGCTTTTGAAAGTTAAACATCTCATGCCCAGAACTGCATTAGAAGCGCATTATTAAAGTTGCAAAGTCAGACAGTTGGTGGTAGGTAATGCACAAACAGCCTTATTCTGGCAGCTTTAAGTTGCCTGTACAGTTGCATTTTCAGACAGTCTTTAATTTCATGATTACACAGCCTAGTTTTTCCACAGACTCCTTAACTGCACAGTGTGGATGATACTTGCTTAATGAGTAGCTGTTGAATATTTTGTTTTCTCTTTATTGTTCAGTGTGTGGCACTGTGCCTTTCCGCTACGCATTGTCTGCAGTCTAAATTGGTTACTTTTGTGTGGGCTTTCTTGTGCTGTTGATTTTTGTTCTTCTCCTTGTATTATTTGAATGAGTAGTTGTTGTTGGTGTCCTTATTAAGGATATTGAAAGAAAGAAAGTAGGGTGGTGTCATCCATTCATCAAACTCCTGTTGCATTTGTTTGTTCTGTAAGTGCTCCTTCTCTAGTCACTAGAAGGAAGCAAAATCACCCAGGAAGCAAAATACAGATCAAATATCTTGCCAAGAGGAAAAGTTTGGTTTCTTTTGCTACCACCATTGCCTGGGGCTCTGTGGAAGATAGTTAACAAAATCCATCTCGCTGTGTCTACAATCACTTGCTCCAGTCATGTGACTCCTTGTCTTGCTGTTGTAGCTGCATCTTTTCAAGTGAGCTGAGATCTTGGAGAGCTGCTAGACAAGGGTTGCTGTTTGGTGCACTTAAAGTAAAGACAGAGAACAAGCTTCTGTAAATGTTTAAAATACCACCTCTAGCCCCGGTGCAGTCAGGCACCCAGAACTGGCACAGCTTGCTGTGCCCCACAGCTGAAGATGTGGTGGAAGTACTGTGCTGCCTGTCACAGTTCCGTGTTGTGTGCAGGTGGATTCTGTGTAGAGTTAAATTTGAGCATGTGCAAAGTGCAGTTTAGTGCGGCTCTGTTGCCTGACCTACTTAAAAGGTCCTGCCTGAAAGATAATCCATATACAGTTTTTCTAAGTATAGGTCACCAACTGAACATTTAAAAAAAATAACAAAAAAGCATAATGGTTTAATGAACAAATGAATATACAGTGGAAAAAGGACAGCAGTATTTTTTCCCTAGCCCATTCTGAGCAATGGCAGAATCTACCTTCATGTCAATGTTTTTTTCAGGGAAAATTGTCTGAAAGCAGTATGAGTTGAAATGGATATTTTAATGGGACATATCAGACAGCCTTAATGAAAAACAGGGATATTAGCTCAGCTTTCAGTACCCCAAGATATTTGCTTATACTCTTAAAGTTCTTTGAGAGAAGAGAAGAAACTAAAATAGAGTTTGTTAGCAACAGAAACTGATGTTGGTCAGCTTTTTGTGGCTGTTTCCTTCTCTTTTTATGGCACTGAGATCAGTAGGAAAAAAAAAGTGAGTTGAGTGATACTTGCTGGAGATCACTGCACAATGCATAGTCACTGTATAATACTTCCGTGTGGGACTGCTAGCACCCTGCAGATCCTGTGGGGAAAAAGCCAACTCTTTGCAGTGCTGTTTTCATTGCTGGGAGATCACTTGGTGGATTGATGGTGTGGACAAACAATGTCTTCCTCTAACTGGCCTGCTTTCAGTGCCTGAGTGATTTAGTGGTGGCAGCCTTTTATCTGTTGACATAACATTTATCTTTCTGAAATTGATGGCAATATCGCAAACAGATTTATGCTGTTATTGATGAACTTGAGGAGGCAAAGTGAAGCTGTTGTGGAGAGCTTCTGTTTTGCTAGATATGATGTCCAGGAATCAGCAGCAGTAAGGAACAACCTGGCAATAGTTTTAATATTGGATGTACTGCTGTTTATTAGTAATACTTCATTCTTTGAGAGTACACTGGAAGTTCCACCTAAACATAAGGGAAAACTTTACTTTGAGGGTGATGGAGCATTGAAACAGGCTGCCCAGAGGGGTTGTGGCATTTCCTTCTTTGCAGACTTTCAAGACCACCTGGATGCGATCCCATGCAGCCTGGTCTAGGTGACCCTGCTTTAGGTGGAAGGTTGCACTAGATGATCACTTGAGATTGCTTCTGTCCCCCACAATCCTGTGGTTCTGATAGAATTTTCTGATCTTCGCAGTTTCCATGCTTCTAAACCTGCAGTCTCTTTTGGATTTTCACATGTGTCATTGCTGAGAAAACACCTGGGAAACAGAAGAGAATTTATAAGTCTGGCAATAGAGAAATCACTTATAAAACTAAAATATGGTGGAATCTCTGTGTAGTCTGCTTTTATGGTCACGAACATTAATTTGTACTGCTTTGTTGTCTTTTTGGAATATACTGTTTTAAAAATAAGATCTGTTGGGAATGCAGCTGATACTACAGGGTCCCATCTTAGAGTCATTGGTGGTATTTATTCAATACCACTATTGTAGTACCTGGTCTCTACTTAATGCGCATAGTCAGAGTACATGTATTTAGTGTCACAGTTTTGGAGAGTATATACTTCTGAGTACCACAGATCTATGGCAGATCCCTCAGGAATTGTCTTTTCCTGTGTGTGAGAACACTTTTCCTCCTTTACCAGAGTGGTTACCATGCAGTTTGTGCTATAGCTGGGCCAGCATTTTAGCTTGTTCCAGAAAAGGTCAGTACTACTTATTTTTCTCCATCTGCCTCATGCAGTTCATAGAATTGGCAGAAAGTTAATTGTTTTTAGATGAAGCAGTAGGCCCCTTTCCAGTTTAGCTGTATCATGTCTTTGCTTGCAGAACTTTGGAATGCTTGTGAGATCCACAATGAAGGTAACCCATAACCTATAATGAAGAGAGCAATAAATGTTTTTGTATTGCCAAGGATAACTTAGGTCTCCACTAAGAAAAAATGTGCTGGTGAAGGTAAATGGATTTAGCCAAAAATCTTGTGTTTTCTTTCTGGTGCAGAACAAGAGGACGCAGTCTCAAACTGCACCAGGGCAGGTTTAGACTGGACTTCAGGAAGAAGTTCTACATGGAAATAGAGATTGCCCATTGGAATGGGCTGCCTGGGGAGGTGGTGGAGTCACCATCCCTGGAGGTGTTTAAGAGGAGGCTGGATGAGGCGCTTAGTGCCATGTTTTAATTAATTAGAAGGGTTAGGTGATAGGTTGGGCTCGATGATGTCAGAGGTCTTTCCCAATCTGGTTAATTCTGTAATATTAATTGCCTGTTTCTGAGCAAATGGGCTATGAGTTCAGGTTTGATACATCTTATTTTAGCCTCCTAACTAAAACAAAGCTTCATTTGTCTTAGGCTTGGCCCCTTTAAAAGTTGAATTTCCCTCTCTAGTTTCCTATTTTTATTTTTAATACAGAGACATTTAGAGCATCTGTCGTGAATATCAATTTTAATTATTATTGATAATCGCGGGGGGGGGTCCAGAATTGTTGCCCCGGGTTCTTTGGATGCCTGGTTGGCAAAGATAAATGCATGAAATGGCTTGAAACACAGAATTAACAGTTTAAACAGTCAGAACTTAGAGAACAGAGAGCCTAAATACAATGCAATTCCAACCGCGCCTGTAAAAGCCCACAAAATGTGCGGTAGATAGTGTTTCTTCCCGAGGAAGGGGAGAGGAAAAGGATTTATCCCGAATAGAAAGGAAAAGAGAGGGTTTTGCCTTGCCGCCTTTGCTATAAGCTGTGATGCCGCTGCTGCTGTTGCTGCTGCCGAGCACGTGGCTGGTGCTGGATGGGTGCTGAGGCTTGAGATCCTTGCAGCATGAGAGGGAGAAGAAGAAGAGACCCTAACGGCCGTTGTGCCCCCTTAAATACCCCATTAGGGGAGTGTGGAACTGACTGATAGGCACTTAGCATCCACTGAATGGCCAATTGGTTCAAAATAGTCCCGTGCCCAGGGGTGGGTTTCAACACCGTAAGACACAGCACAGATCACCTGACTTGAGTGCGTGATTTGTATGTGCAGCCCAAGGTCTCCTGGTTCTAGGGCCACGTGGTGTGCCCCACCCCTGCAACCCTCTTCTGGACCTTGTAATGGAAGGGGGAGGGGGATCCCAGGAGCTGAACCAACTCTGGGCCATAATTGCACCCATACTAGTACAGCATCTCAGGTCAATGAAACAAAACTTAATGTCTCCCTTGGTTCTTCTCTCCCTGGAAAAGTATCTTCTACCTTAGGGAGATCTGTAGTTTTGTTTGTGAAGTACTTGTAGATCTGTGACTGAAAATCACTAAAACTGCAAAGTCTTTAAGTGAATAGAATAGGCCAGGTTGGAAGAGACCTCCAAGGTCATCCAGACCAAACTATCAGCCAGCCCTATACAGTCAACTAGACCATGGCACTAAGTGCTCCATCCAGTCCTTTTGTGAACACCTCCCTGGGCAGCCGATTCCAATGGCAAATCTCTCTGTGAAGAACTTCTTCCTAATATCCAGCCCTATACCTTCCCCAGCACAACTTGAGACTCTGTCTCCTTGTTCTGTTGATGGTTGCCTGGGAGAAGAGACCAACACCCACCTGGCCACAGCCTCCCTTCAGGTAGTTGTAGAGAGCAATGAGGTCACCCCTAAGCCTTTTCTTTTCCAGGCTAGACAACCCCAGTTCCCTCAGCCTTTCCTCAAAGGGCTTGTGCTCCAGGCCCCTCACCAGCTTTGTTACCCTTCTCTGGACATGTTCCAGTACTTCAATATCTTTCTTGAATTGAGGGGACCAGAACTGCACACAGTACTCAAGATGTGGTCTGACCAGTGCCAAGTACAGGGGAAGGATAACCTCCCTTATCCTGCTGGCCACACTATTCCTGATATTCAAGATGCCATTGGCTCTCCTGGCCACCTGGGCACACTGCTGACTCATGTTCAGCCTAGTATCTACCAGCACCCCCAGGTCCCTCTCTGCCTGGTTGCTTTCCGGCTGCTCTGTCCCAGCCTGTAGCGCTGACTGGGGTTGTTGTGACCTTGGTAGAGAACCCTACACTTAGCCTTGTTAAATCTCATCCCATTGGCCTCTGCCCCATCAAGCCTGTCCAGGTCCCTCTTCAGGGTCTTTCTACCCTCCAACAGATCCTGCTCCTACTTGGTGTCATCTGCAAACTTACTGATGATGGACTCAATTCTCTCATCCCGGTCATCAATAAAGATATTGAACAGAATCAGGCCCAGCACTGACCCCTGAGGCACACCACTAGTGACTGGTCACCAACTGGATGTGGCACCATTCACCACCGCTGTCTGGGCATGACCCTCCAGCCAGTCCTTGACTCATTTCAGAGTGGATCTGTCCAAGCCACAAGCTGTCAGTTTTGCCAGGAGCTTGTTGTGGCAGACGGTGTCAAAGGCTTTGCTGAAGTCCAGGTAGACTACATCCACAGCCTTCCCTGCATTCACCAGGCAGGTAACCTGACGTAAAAGGTGATCAGGTTGGTCAGGCAGGACCTACACTTCTTAAACCCGTGTTGGCTAGGCCTGATCTCTTGGCCATCCTGTAAGTGCTGTGTAATTGCATTCAAAATGACTTGTTCCATAACCGTGCCTGGCACCGAGGTCAGGCTGACATGTCTGTAATTTCCTGGCTCTTCCTTCTGGCCGTTTTGTGGATGGGCACCACGTTGGTCAGCTTCCAGTCTTCAGGGACCTCTCCAGAGAGCTAGGACTGTTGATAGATGATAGAGATTGGCTTGGCCAGCTCATCCACCAGCTCTCTCAGCACCCTAGCATTGATCCCTTCTGGTCCCATGGACTTGTGAGGATCCAAGTGCCTCAGTAGATCCCTTATTGCTATCTCTTGGATTACAGGGGGACCATACTGGTCCCTGGTTCCATCTGCATGTTCGGGAGGCCAGTTGTCCTGAAGACAATCTGTCCCACTATTGAAGAAGGTGTTGAGTACCTCTGCCTTTTCCTCATCTTTTGTTACTATATTCCCCTCTGCATCCAGTAAAGGGTGGAGGTTGTCCTTGCCCCTTCTTTTGCTGTTAATATATTTATAGAAACATTTTCTGTTCCCCTTTACAGCAGTGGCCAGTCTAAATTCTAAGTGGGCTTTTGCCTCTCTAATTTTTTTCCTACAAGACCTAGCAATGTCTTTAAACTTCCTGGGATACTTCCCCTTTTTTCCAAAGATGATATGCTCTCTTTTTTTCTCACTAATTCCTTTAGAAGCTCCTTGCTCATCCAGTCCAATTCTCTCCCCTGTGGACTCGCCTTCCAGCACATTGGGACAGCCCATTCCTGTGCCTTCAAGAGTTCTTTCCTGAAGTAGGTCCAACCTTCCTGGACCCCTTTGTTTTTAAGGGCTGTTTCCCAAGGAACAGGAAGTTAATTCCTTAAATAAGTCAAAGTCTGCCCTTCGGCAGTCCAGTGTAGAGGTTTTGTTGATGTCCCTCCTGGTTTCACTGTGTATTTGAGAACTCTAATTATTTCAAGGTCACTGGACCCTAGGCAGCCTCCCACCAGCCCTTCTCTGTTTGTGAACAGAATAAGTGCACTTGTGGTACCTGGAAAGTAGTTGTCTTTTCCTTTTACAGCTTGTTTGGTTGAGCTAGAGCTTTGTAGTTTTGCATGTTTAAGTTCTGGAAGAAACCTCATGGTGCACTGGCCTTCCCATGAATTGACTTATGTCCTCGTTTTTTCCACAAATTACATTTGCCGTTAGCAGCTTCCCACTCTGAAACCTTCATCACTATGAGCAAGAAGAAGGAAGCAGATCTACTTTTATTCAAATGTAACTAGTCAACTCTTAAAACAGTGATACTTCTGAGACTGCCATTTGAACAGCTTTGGGAAACAGAAATGCTTTTGCTGTTCAAAAGTTAATTTTCAAGGGAAAATGATACTAGTTAGCTTTGTATCAGTTCTCGTTCTATTGACTTCACCTTGGGACATTTGGAAGGGAGCAGATGAATGCCAGTAAGAGGGTTCTTTGTATTCTTATTTCTGTGATCTTGCCTGTGAGTCTTGAAAACTAAGGCCATAATTTTGAGGGGACTAGATAACTCTTTATATAGAAAGAGAAGTATTTTTCTGCATGTTTTCAGTCCAGGGTGTGCCAAAACATTGGAAATGAGCAGTGAAGAAGGTCTTTAAAAATAAGCTGCATACAGGATTTTTTACTATTTTTTTTTTCCTCCTAGTATGTGGGATTTTTTTTTTTTCCTCTTCTGTCTAAAACCATTGATTTCCTCTCTAATGGCTGGTGAAATCAGTTTTCATGTTTGGAAATGTAGTTCATAAAGGCAGTGTACATGCTTATTAATACAGTTCAGCATTGACAAAACTCTTCATTGCAAAAAGTGTTTCCACCCAATCACTGTCAAAAATTGTGTTTGAACAGAGAAAAGTGTATATTGATGTGTTTTTTCTCTTCAAGCCATCTCATGGGCAGATCTGTCACGCTGTAAAGACTGTGCTAATCTGAAGCAGTGTGAAAGTTGCTGCTACAAAGTAGCTTGCTTCATTTATACTTGTGTAATAGTAGTTGCTTGAATAGAGCACTAGTGACTGCTGCGAGCTTCTCATGTGGCTTCTGCTGTTCACTGAGAGGGAATCAGGCTGTTCACTAACTTACTGCATGAACTTCCACAAGATTGCTTGTCTCTTATCTGGAAGAGATCAGTCCAGGAGCTCTGGGTTATGGTTTTCAAAGGTAATGACGCTGTTTACTGCCATATTATCTCGTCAGGCACAGCAGTAGCCTGTGCTTGCTTGCAGTTAATCAAAGCTGTTGTTACTGTCTGTGATAGTACTGTAACTTTTTTTTTTTTTTTTTTTTTCCTGGGGAAAGGTAAGGAGTTTCCGGAAGAGTTTAGTAAAAATAACTTATTTGTTTTCTGTCTTAAACTGTACTCTTCTAGACATGTTTCTACTGTGATTGTGGTGTATGGTTATCACTGATAATAGTAGTAGTTTCAGAGATTACTTCCAGATAAAAATAATTGAAGTGGGCAGTAATGTCATCAGTGACTTATGTCTTAACCAGTAACTTTCTGGATTATTTTAGATCTAGATAGTTGGATGCTACGAACTTCTGTGGGAACACTTGCTGTTGTTTATACCCTGTGCTGTCTCTACTCAGTTCTACGAACTCATGTTGCAATATTTGAAGGCAGATCATTACAATTTCTGACACAGTTCATGTGGAGGTTGCTCTTGGGTTATTATTTTTAACTGTGAGTAGAGAGAATAGCCTTCTGCAGATATCAGTAAGTTGTTGTAATATATGGTCTACATATATTGTACTTTGCTAAGCATTTATGTCACAACTTTCCTATTAAACTGGGGAAAGGCAGCTTTAAATTCTTATGTAGGCTTTGAACATTTGGGTTAGTTTCAGTTGTGAAGGTGCAGCTGCATACCATCAGTGCCTTTGTTTGAGATTTGCCTATGTCTAAGTCTTTCCATGAAAAACTGTGTGAACCAGACTATTAGAATTCTATCCTGCTATGTCATTTCTTGAAAGCTGTACACTCTGTCTCTTTTTGACTGCTGTGATACTAATCAGTACCTTTTCTTAATGATCTTTGTTGCCCCTTGTATTCTCAATGAGCACCACCTTCAGTGTCACAGCAGTGATGAAATAATGTAAAGTCATGGTGTTTTCATTGATTAGCTGAGCTAATGCTGGTGTTGGTATCAATTTGATAGATTTAGTCTTTATTGTTCTGCACTTTCTTTATTTGCTAGCCTCTGTTGACACCAAGCCTCAATTTCCAGAAGAGCTGACTTACCTTTGCTAACTTGGAGGTAAGAGGCAAGCTCAATGGATAGTTTTCGCTGATCAAACTGTAGATGGATGAAACAGTGTTTCAAGAAAATAAAAGGAGAATTCCATGTAAGAGCATGGAAGTGGAAAAAAATTAAGTACGTCAATTAAAAAAACCTGTTTAAAAACAGTTATTATAAAGTGCACCATCAAGCTTGATGGTAAAGGTGGATCACCTCAACATGCACAGGGGATGCCCTGGTGTTACAGCCATTGCCCCGGTGTGGTTTGAAATTCTGGTGAAACCTGTTTGGTGTAATGAACAGAAAGGTGCCATTTCAGTGTGTTTTCTCATTGCAGCTACTCTTGGCGATGCAATAAGAGGCAAGTTCACAAACTTCTATTTAACTTAAGCTGATCCAGCTTCTGCCAGCAAATTTTGAGTTGGGGAGGGCCACTTAAGGATCTGAGGTGAGGAAGGAAATTATGGTAACATTTGGAGTAGTCCTGTGTAACTTCCAAGAGTAACCCATTCAGCCAGTGTAGCTGAAGCTGCCAGAGGATTTCTCTGTAGAAGCTGAAGGGCTTTATGATGGTGTGTTGATTCTTCAAGGTCATGGAACAAATTGGTTTACTTTTGACTGTGTCTCTGGTAAGAACATGAAGCAGTTTTTTTTCTTCCATGTGTTTTTTTATCCATCAAGCATAATTAAGAAGATCAATTAGAAGATGAGAGCTTAATGCTGTTCAGGGATTTACTAGAAGCTCCACACCGAATGGAAGGAAAACAAAGTGGTTAGTACAGGGATAAACAGCCCGTTGAACTGAGGAAGGGTGTTCTCAGTAGTGAGGTGAGGAATTGTGAAAATGCAGTTTTGAAGGCATTCATGCACTTTCTCAGAGGCACTTTTTCTTTCCCAGTGGATGTTTGTTCTCAGGAGCAATCTTTCCCTGTTCTTTCTTGTCTTTAGTTAAACCTTGCAACTAACCTCTTCCCTTCTTTGTGGGCATAAGAACAGATCAAGTTTTCACTATGACTTTTTGGATATTTAAAACATGTTGTATCTATCTTCATTTTTATGCTTATTAAATAGAGAAAAAGCAAACAAGCTACCCTTTTTTTTTTTTCGGTCAGTCTCCCTTTTCTGGATCATGTTTTATAAACCTCTCATTATGTCTCTTGCTCTGTTTTGATTTCTCATCTTTGGATTGCTAGGGTAGTTCTGAAAAAAGGAACACAACTCTACTAGGCATGAGGGAAGGCGTTTACATAAGAGATTTGGGATGGATTGAGGCTCTCACACTTGCCCTAACATCATATATCATTTTATCCCATGTCCGTACATGCTGTTCTCATTTTGCTGTAGCTGGTACAAAAGTCAGTGGAACCAAAGCCAGCCAAGGAACAGTACAAAATAAATAACTTAGTGGAGAAATCTTGCACATGTCTGTACGTTTTCTGCTAGGTTCAGGGGGGAAATGGTTGTCAGATTATACTGAAATCTTATTTTTTAGTTTTAAGCAAATAATGTAGACTACTGTTTAAGCACACCATAACTGCTTGGAATTTTTTAGCTTGGTATCTGAGCCTTAAAATTTTATGAAGCTTGAACTAAAATGATATGCAGTTGTTGGCATTAATGTAGCAGTCAGCAATTTTTGTTAAATAGTATTTGTTACAAGAATTGAGACCTCTTTTTGACCTTTTAATAAAAAGTCCAATAAAGGAATGAGGAAAGGTGAGTGTTTCTCTCTAAGCAGAGAAGAAATAAAGGGCTGTTATTTCTGTGTTTAGACATTTGGGAGGCTTTCTGCCCCCCCCCCCCCCCCCCCATCTTTTTTTTTTTTTTTTTACAGACAAGCAGGGACTGAACAGCATATACAACAACATAAGGACTTATAGTAATTAAAAGTAAAAAACTATATCCAGAACAATTCTGAAATATCAACACATCATCAAAATTTCAGGAGTGTCTAAATAATTGGGATCTGATATGGAGTTGAAGTGACTTTGTTTTTTCTTGGGGAAAATGCTTTATTGTATCTCATACATTAAAACAGTATGTGCTTAGCATGAGGCTGATGTGATCCTGTGTAGCCTGATCCAGGCAAACCTGCTTAAGGCAAGACTAGATGATCCCCAGAAGTCCCCTCCAACCCACGCTATTCTGTTGATTCTGTAATTCACGTGGTCTTAGGTGACAGTGCCTGAGGAAGTAGCAGTTTGTGCTTCTATAATAGTCAGTGAGGAGCACTTTAGTGGCATGCACATTCTCTTTCTGAGGCTGTGGATTAGATGAGCCAGGCCCTGGAGTTGCTTTCTCCCAGATGTTGATGACTCAGATCTTGATGTCCAAAGCAAACCCAAATGAATTCCAGCTGACGTGTATAAAAGTATGAGACCAACCCAGTACTGCCACTGCTACTGGTGATACTTAAGAGCATGCAGATAACTCAGGACTTTTGAAGGCAATACCCTGATCCAGTTTCTTTTCTCTGTAGTGGCGGTACCACTTGTAAATGGATTCTGTGTCCTCAGGTACTCAGTGTTTTCCATTTTATTACAAAAGTAGGAGACATTCTTTAAGGACAACAGAGTAGTGAAACTTCTCTAAATGGTAGTTTTGGACCTGTTCTAGTAAAGTGACATTCTGATAGAAGTTTCTTTTCGCACCGAGCACACTCTGTCATCTCCAATGCTGTGAAACAACCTGGGACAATAGATCTTTTTTACATGGGACCTCTGTTACAAACAGAATTCTGTTTGCCTATGCATCTATATCTTCAATGATCTCTAAATATCAGTGGCTCTCAACACACATTTTTCTTCCAAGAAAAGGTGATGGGGAAATAGTTTGTTTGCCACACAGCTCTATTTGTTGTTGCAGTAATAGCATATTATTTACCAGGGAAGACATTGAAAGCTTTCATACTTTTCCATAAGAGAGTATCCTCACAAATGCCTAATCTATTTGTTTAATTTTCACGAGATTTAGATAAATATTGAGAAAGAGGCGCCTTTCTGTATGCTTAAAGCACCTTGAGCATAGCTTAAGTCTACATTGCAAAAAGACTCTGGAAAGCATAGCAGTCTGCATTTCTCAGGAGCAAAGCAGACAGCTTAGTCAATTTTTTCTTTCACTCCCTCATTAACATTTGCTCCCTTGACCATTCACTGTGTTTATCTGTGCACCACCTACTAAAACTGTTTTTAAATGAGTGAATAAATTGTTAAGGAGTTAGGCATTTTACAGAAACAGGCAGCTGTATCAGGGAGTGTACTTTATATTAATAAAGTTGGACAGTGGGAAGGTTCATGAAATGCACTTAGCAGCAGCTTGCTGCATAAGGCTGTGATGGCTGCACCAGTCCTAGTGGCTGGGACTCGCTGGTTGGCTGGTTATCACTTTAAATGACAAATCAGAAAGTAGTTCCTTCCCGGTGGACTTTCACTGCTAAAAGTTGTTATCTTGGGAAATGTTAGTGTACAGAACAGAGAAAGGTTTCTGCTGTTTGGTTACCCGGTTAATACAATGTAAGGAATTGTATTGATGCTTACCATCAAAGCTTTGGTTTTTAAAGAGACTGTGCAAGGATAGGTGATTTAACCACTGTGATTCTGAGTTGAGCTTTTATACTTAAGCACTTGAGAAACTTACATCCTTTTCTGTATTGTTGCACTAATACGTCTTTAACTGTGGCTAAAACCAGCCAGAGGCAGGGACATCTCTAACTAGATCAAGTTGTTCAAAGCTCTATCCAACTTGACTCGGAACATTTAAATCTTGTAATTTGTCCAGCATTCAGCTATTGAGACATTTGAATCGCAATGGTCTGAGATAATCTGACACCAGGAATGAAGGATCACCATCTGCTGAGCTTTTGTCGTGGCAGCTAGTTTCTACTTGAGATGATGAGCATATTTGGGTATTTTGTTGCTGGGTTGTTTTTTTGTTTTGGTTTTTTTTTTTCTGTTTCATTGTTTTAGAAGCAGATAGTACTTGATGTCTCCATGCTGTCCCACCTCTATGAGTCCAGCATTTCGTCTTAGCTCCTTGTTTTCTGCTGTGGCTGTCCTGAGAAAGTACATGCAAATAGGTGAAACAATTTAGTTGCTATTCTTACAGCACACACTCCGTTCCTTGCAATGCTCCCATACCCAAACATTGCCATTCATTTGCCTCTCTGACCACTCTTAAGTGTTTCCATTATGGCTCTGCAGCAGAGAGACAGATTGCTTTTGCGTTCCTGATTTCCTTGTTACTTTATGGAAGTAACAAGATGAATCTTGTTGGAATAGGCAGAAGGATTGAAATACATGGTTTTGGCAGATTAAGGGTATAATTTTGAGGTGGGTGAGCATAATATCTTTATTTACTATGGCAAAGAATGCCTGCTGTGTAAGCGGGATGTATCATAGCAAGCTATCGTGTCTCTTCCCTGTTTAATACTTCAAGTGGTGTCTCTTCACTTTAACTCAGCAACTGTAATAATTCCTGTCTAGAAAGCTTGACTTATCACTCCTGGAATAATGTTTTTGTGTTGTAAAAGTTTGAATCCAGATATCTAGGTGGTTGCAAGATGTGCAGTATGATTTGTTAATAGAAATCTAAGAACTCAATTAACTCGATACAAATATTTTTAGTAGGTTTTTAAATTTTGTTTATTTTTTCTCTTGACTTTTGGATTCTGGATAAATAAATTTTGGGTTCTTTTGGACAGATAAATAGAGGTCACATGACAACTGAAGCAAAGAGGGCTGCTAAGATGGAGAAGAAGCTGAAGATCTTGCTTGGTGGTTATCAGTCTCGAGCAATGGGTCTCATCAAACAGTTGAATGATTTGTGGGACCAAATTGAACAGGCACATCTGGAGCTACGTACTTTTGAGGAACTGAAGAAACACGAAGATGCTGCAATCCCTCGGAGACTGGAGGTGAGATTCCTAAATGTAATACCTTTGGTCAAATACAGGCACTTTCTGGAAAAGATATTTTTAGAGTGCATGGCCTCTGAGGCTCACAGCCTGAGTTTATATCAAGTTTTTAATGGTCTTTAAATTATCCTTTTGGCTGTTGCCAGACTCCTGCCATTCAGTTCAATATCAAAGAGTCTATGAAATATATGTTAGAAGCTGGAACTAATCTTCTAATGTGTTTTTTAACTTTATTTTATTTCCTTGTGTGGTTTATTTTATTGATCTTCTGCAATGTGAATCAGCATAAGTTCCGTATCTATCTTAATTTGGCTTGCTTTGGGTGTGATTACTATTAGAAGCTAGGGTACATCCAAAACTTCTGTGAAGCTTTCCTTAAAAGTCAGTGGCCTGAATGCTAGTATGTACAGGAGGTTCTTCTTTTCACATACTGATGGTGTTACTCCTTGAGACTAATGGTGTTGTCAGGCTTGCAGATGACCAGACTTTCAGAAAACTAGTACTGAAAAGCGGTTCTTGTACTGATTTTAACATACAGAAGGCCTTTCTGTGGGATGCAGGATTTATTTGAAAGGTTACCTAAGAAACTGTTTTGAACAAACTCATGGAAGAGGACTCTGTGGAAAATACAGTGTGCATTGCTTGTGCATTCCAGTTTGAAATCTCTCCTTTTGAAACAGTTGTGATTAACTAGTGCCAAAGAGCCACAAAGATGATTAAGGGAGTGGGACATCTTGCTTATGAGGAAAGCCTGAGGGAGCTGGGTTTCTTCAGCTTGTAGAAGAGGAAACTGGAGTGTAACCTTAGTAATATCTATAAATATGTGAAGGGCAAGTTTTAGGAGGACAGAGGTAGGCTCTTCTCAGTGATGCGTGGTGATAGGACAAGGGGCAATGGGTACAAGCTGGAGCATAGGAGGTTCCATGTGAATATGAGGAACTTTTTCACCATGAGGGTTACAAACACTGGAACAGGCTGCCTGGGGGTGGTTATGAAGTCTCCTCCTCTGGAAACTCTGTGACCTACTCTAGGTGATTCTGTTTTGGCTTTTGCAGTCCCTTCCAACCCCTAGTTTTCTATGATTTGGTGTGTAAAAACCTGTTGTTAAGATACCTAATGTTTGAAGTAAGATAACTGTGATTGTTGATACTCTGCATTAACTGTCTATTTTGCATTTCTATTCACGATAAGTAATTTTAGGAATGTCTTGTCTCAATTCTGATTCCTTCCTCTGAAGGAGCTCAAATGCAACCTTTGGGAAAGATCTTCATGGGTGTGACTATTGGAAAAACTGACTGGTTGCTTACTTACTTCTTCCTTACAGTGTCTGAAGGAAGATGTGCAACGACAGCAGGAGAGAGAAAAAGAGCTCCAGCAAAGATTTGCTGACTTCATGTTGGATAAAGAGACTTTTCAAGCAAAGTATTAGAGCACAAAATTCCATTTGTCACTGATTTAATGTTTTTAAAGTGTGCAAATACTTCTCCTGCAGCTTTTGCCATCATTGCAGAAATCAAATGTAGTCTGCTGTTTACATCTTGCCAATTTTTGTTCCTTTTAATGGACTATTCTAAATGCTCAAGGTATGAATTGCTTTAGCCAGTATTAAAAATTGAGTTGAAATGTACAAAGTTTCATTAAAACAAAAAAAAAAATCACTCTGGTATGATTTTAGCTATATCTTCATTTGCTGGGATTAACACATTACTCCTAGTGTTTTATGAGTCTTAAGACCTGTAAGATAAACCCCTACAGATAATGTCTTTTGAATAAATCTGGAATGTTAAAAAATAGTGTAGAAATAAAATGCCTGTCTTTTAACTAAAATTGAATCCTCCCCTATCTCAGGCTCTCTTGTGTTTTTGGTAAATTGTTTTCTCCACTTCTGCTGATTTTTTTTTTGTTTTCTGAGATTAATCCCACCTGTATGGGGTGATTGTGGCATATGTAGTATGATATTCCTGATTCTTCTGTATGCATGTGACTAAACACTCCCATTTTTATCAAGATGTTCAAGTGGTCATACTTGCAGTAACCATAACTTCACCATCCTGAAACAGGGTAGGTTTAAGTTTTTAAAAGCATTCAGTGTAACTTAACTGTTCCTGTAGTTTTTAGCAGAAAATGTGCCCATAAATATTGATGCTTCTGAGTTCACCTGTGCGTAATATATATTCTCTCCATCTGATGGGTGAACCTGATTTTAACACATCATGCTGAAGGACTTGGGTAACAACACAGTCCTACCTTGGCCTAGAGTTTTTGGAAGATAGTTGTGGAGGTGGTGTCCATATGCCTTACACTCACAGGCACTGGAACTCAATTGCTTGTTTTGCTCAGTTTATGATTTTTGTTTTCTTTGTTCTGGCTCTGAACTGTGTCTTCAAGGCACTTCATGGGTCATGGTTTGTCAGTTGGTGTAGGCCGGAAACACTGGGAATGCTCAAAAAGCAGTGGGAGGTGGCTAAACCTGGTCAATTGCATGTGTCTATGCTGTGGCAGTTAGCCCTAGGTGCTTGGGAGCAGATTGTGAACATTGTCTAGTTTATTACTGCAGACATAGACACATCATCTCGGAAAGTCACTGTTGCATGCCATCACTGAGCATTTTGCAGAGTACATCTTGAACATGTACATTTTAGGGCCTTGGTTATATTTCCAGTTGCGTCTTAGGTGTTGGTTATATTCCATATGCTTTGTTGTGCAGCCATGGAATGGGGTGGAAAAAAGCTCCCTCTTCTCTCCTCTCCTTTCACTACATCTCAACAGGTTTTCAGTTTGTTGCTGATATGTTCTGAAGGCTGAGGGTGGGGACTACTGAAGTCAAGGAGTGCATTATTTCCTATTTATTGAGGTACTTCTCTAAATCTCATCCAAAATCTTTTTCTGAGCACTTCAGTCAGACCACATTTGAATTAGATGTTACTGTTTAAAGCTGTCATCTATTCCCAATACTTTCAGTACATGCATTTGCTAGACCAGCCATCTTGTTAGAGGATTACTTTCATATTCTTGTTTTTGTGGAGATGTTCATTGCTTCTCCAGGGATCAGTCTTATTTCCAGCTCTTCAAACTTTTGAGTCTTTTGAGCAATTGTTTTTGGAAATGCATAGAGACAAAAGCAAAATTATATTGTTAACAGCACAGGATTCAAGTCACCTGCATTATGCAATTTTGCTTGTATGTACTTGAATTTAAATGAGGACATTGTGTAGGCCTTAGGGATATTACTGGGGGACACTGTCATGGTTCTGGTTGTGTAACTGTTTAAATGCCATCCATGGTGATCAAAAGTAATTGGAGAGGCTTTTAAAAGGCAACCTATCTGATTTCTGGTAATCACTGGTAGGAGTAGGTACACAACCAGCCTTGAAATATCTTTGCCTTTACTCACCAGGACATCATTCTTCTGAAGTATTAATGCAATTATAGACTACATACTTCTAGAAATGTGTTAAATATTTAACTAAACCGGAGCACATCTGGAACGAAGTATTAAGAATCAGCCTTTCAGCATATGGGGTATTTTAATGTGGATGGTTATACCCGAAAGGAAAAATCATATAAAAGTGTATCGTGACAGTTCTTGTGGTTGTGTGATAGCTAGAGATATTAACAGAAAACCCTTGTAGGATTACCCAATACCACAAGTGCAATTATTTCTTTCTTTTGGGGGCTGCAGCAGAGCCCCTTTGATGGTTTCTTGATTCTTGACAGCTTTGGAGCTAGATAGGTATTCAGACACTCTGCCTTAGAAAATATTTTTAATGGCAGACTCAGGAAGGACAGATTTAAATTCAGATTTGCAGAAGACTCTTCTGTCTTGAAATGCTACAATATCCAATCATTAATTGTAGCAGATAAGCATTTGTGGCATGCAAAACAGAAGATGTGATCAGACTTGAAAGGTAGCTGCAGGAGATTTGTTCAGTGTTTTCTCCAGTTCAGTTTTAAACAGCAAATTCACAGTTTTCCATGTCTCTAGTCAGGCAGAAACTTCAAGACAAAGTATCTATCTCAGTAGTGAAAGAAAACTAATGGAACTAGGTGTGTTGCCTTGTTTAGAGACCGTCCAGTCCTTCTGTGGGGGGATCCTAAATGAGTCCTGCTGCAGTTGGGACAGAACTCCCTCTTCACCATTTTGCCATTATCCTAAGTAACTTAATAGAGCTTTGGCCTTTATTTTGCAGACACAATGTTTTCATAGGGGAGAGATGTATTTCAGTGCTACAGGGTAGCACTGGGAGATGGCGTAAGATTCACAGTCTCAATGCCTACTCTAAGGCATTCAGTCTGCTGAAATCACCCTTAAAACTTCACACTGTGTGCTCTGTGCATGTGTGTGTTTAACCGAGGAATGTTTGATTGGAGCAGCAAAGTCTAGCTTAGGACATACTGAGATAAAATAATTCAGGTCTGGTGCCTAGGAGTGCTTAGGAAATTTGTTCAACCAAACTGGGATGCTTCCAACAGCAGGTGGTGATGAAGTGTAGTCTTTCTAGATCTCTTGGCCTTAGGATCAGTTTCTGTCACAGTGCTCCTTGAATCTCTTTCTAAAATGCTTTGTAATTTCAGATATTTGGTGGATACATGAGTGACCAGCACACTTTGACGCTAAATTTTTATTGTATACTTCTGAAACGAGCCACTATTTTGGTCTTTGTTTCCAAAAAACAATAGTAATTATAACCACAAACAGTGAAACTAGTTAACAATTTGCTGCAGTGGGTAAACCATAACCTGATTGAGTGACAGAGGTGGAATGGAGGTTGAATTGTGTGCGTTAACACTTATTTTGAGGATTATTTAACATACTCCCTGAGAAATTCCTTAATTTCTATTTAACATGCCAAGAAATATCTGCAAGTCTTTAAAGAATTCCATCTGATGATTTTCCTCCCTTCCTGGAATCAGATTTGTCATTTACATATTGGATCAATCTTGTAGCTGGACCCTGCTTCAAAGTCTGTGGAGTTGATAAGACTGTCATTTATTTCAATTGGGTTGGATTCAGGTACCTGAGAAAGCTAATAGGGCAGCAGTATTAAAATTATAGTCGCTGAAGATCTTGTCCATATCCATCAGATAACGAAGTAAAGTATAGGCTAGTGTTAAGGGGGTGAGTTTTTTCTAAGGCACAGGAGATTCCCTGTGAGAAATCAGAGCTGGAGCCATCTCTTCAAAACATGGCAAATGTCCAGAGAAATAAGCAGTTTTAGCATTGGAATTAGTCACTCCATCCAGCAAGGGCCAGGATATATCTCTTGGTTCCTTAAGCAGAGGCTTACAGTGCCAGCTGAAGGAGGATCTTGTCTTTGCCTATAGCTGGTGCTTTTAGTATTGGATCTTTGTTTGCTGGTGCAAGCATTGGAGCAGCCACATGATTTAAAATACGTTAACCCAATTTCGTTGTCCAATCACCTGCACAGACATAGTTTGCAAATGAAGGTGGAAGTGGAACAGGACTGTGTCGGAGGCTATCCCACTTAGTTACAGTGTCAGCAGATAAGGGAAGAACAACTGATGTCATCTGGGACCAATGTTGTTTAACATCTTTGTGGAATTAAGTGCCCCCTCAGCAACTTTGCAGATGACACCAAGCTAACATGGTCTGGTTGACACTAGGAAAGGGAGGGAGTTGGACAGGCTGGAGAGGTGGGCCCATGCCAACCTTATGAAGTTCAACAAGGCAAAGTGCAAGGTCTAGCACTGGTTCAGGGACAATCCCAAGCACAAATACAGGCTGAGCAAGGAGTGGTTCAAGAGCAGTCTTGAGGAGAAGGACTTAGGGTGTCAGTTGATGGGAAAACTCAACATGAGCCAGCAGTGTGAGCTTGCAGCCCAGAAGGCAAATTGTGTCCTAGACTTCATCAAAAGAAATGTGACCAGCAGGATGAGTGAGGTGTTCAGCCTCGAGGATGATCAGGAAGACCTTATTGTTCTCTGCAACTACCTAAAAGAAGGTTGTAGACAGGCAAGGGTTGGTCTCCCAGGCACCCAGTGACAGAACAAAAGGACATAGTCTCAAACTGCACCAGGACAGGTTTAGGCTGGATGTTGGGAAGAAGTTCTACACAGAGTGATTGGGCATTGGAATGGGCTTCCTGGGGAGGTGGTGGTGTCACCATCCCTGAAGGTGTTTAAGAGGAGGCTGGATGAGACGCTAAGTGCCATGGTTTAATTAATGAGAAAGGGTAGGTGATAGGTTGGACTTGATGATCCTAGAGGTCTCTTCCAATCTTGTTAATTCTGTGATTCTTCCCCTCTGCTTTCTTGTGAAACCCCATGTGGACTACAACATCTAGCTGTGGTACTTCCAACATATGAAGGACACTGAACTGCTGGAACAGGTCAAAAGGAGGACCTCCCCTACGGCAGAGGAATTGGAACTGTATGATTTTTGAGATCCCTTCCAACTCCAACCATTTTACGATTGACTAAGTTGAATGTGAAACATGGGCTGCAGTGCTCCAAGACAGGTAGCTAACATGAAGCAACTGCCCACAATTACACACCCTAACCAACCTGACTGGATCTGAGCCCCTGAAGATAGATGCTAGAGACTCATTACTTTTTGCAAACATGTCCTGAGCAGAGATTTCTTAAAAAACAAAAAAGTCTGAACTTTGTTTTGTCTGCAAACTGTCTCACACTATCTTAACTTAGTGTGTGAACTCTGTCCCAGGATATCAAACCAAGCCAGTGAAATTGCTGGAGAAGATGAAGTACAGATCACAATAATGTCATCTGCTTCACATTCAGCTTGAAGTTATCTTCCATTTTGAGGGTTCAAAGCAACACCTGTCTTCCAAGCAGGGTTTGAAATTGAAGTATCAAATAGCATTTCCCGTTTTCGTAGTTGAGTGAAATACATGTTGAAAAATAGCCTGCTACTCATCTAAAAAAAAGTGTCCTTGTGATGGATCCCAGACTTGTTCTTTCTGTCTTTCTAGGACTCCAGCTTGTACCTTTCCTTATGAATACCTGAAGACTTGCACTCACATTAACTCATATAAGAGTGAGAGCAGGCCTTGATTCAGAAAAGGACTTAAAAGATGAGCTTAACTTCTATGTAAGCCAACCCATCCCTATGTTTCCACTAAACACATGCAACTGTCCCACCACTTTAATTGTTCAAAGTGGTCTCTAAAGCACTTTGTTGAATCAAGGCCTTAATGTCTTTGAAGCAGTGGATAAAAAGAGAAGCTTTGTTTTTTGTTTGCAGGTACTGCTGCTGGGAAGGTCTTTCCTCTGTCCTTCAGCTATCGTATGGTTCATTAATTTTTTTTTTTGTCTATTTAAATGAGGTGGCTTTAACTAATCCCTGCTGCCTCAGACATAGAAGTGATCCACACAATAGGTGAAAAGGTAAAGGAGTGGGTACAGGTATGGCTTGACAGCATCACTTCTGCTGCTGCTGGTATAATTACTCACAGTGGGTTTGATTGATTGGTATTTGTTGGGGGGTGTTTTCTGGGTTTCCTTTATAATATATTGAGATGCCTTAGTGTCAAGGTTAGAAAAATCTTGCTTTCAAGTCATAGTCAAAAGTTCTTTGCATATCGGGTTAGACAGGGTCTGCCTCATTAGATCACTTTCAAGTGTCCAAGTTACAGCCATAGTTCTGATGTATTTGGATTCCTTAAAGATTTCTCAAAGGAAATGCAAGTACTTCTTGTAAGATCATTTATGTATATTGAAAACATTTATGAATTGTGACATGAGGAAGCACAGACTTTATATTATTTATTCAGTTCATGTATCTGATCTTTTGCCAAGTACATACTGCAGGTAAATGCCTCATAGGATCAGACAAATGTGTGTGTTAGGTTCCTCTCCTCTCCCCCTACTCCCTTCCCTCTCCCAGAAAAGAAATGTGGGGTCTATTTTGTATAATTATCATGCCAGTAGCATTTTAAGGCATGTTGTGCAGCTTAGGTGAGATTGTGGCCCCAGTGAAACCAATGGGAGATTTGGCTTCAACTTCAATGAGCTGAAATTCCCTTTCCTTTCCTCTCCTGTCTGTATTTGATGAACCCTTCTGTCAGGAGAAGAAAGATATTCTCTTTTGAAAAATAGTCGTAGATGCTTAGTAAAGCTGAATGAGACAGACAGGATTATGTTTTTTAGCTCTATAGCCAGCAAAATCTATTCCAGAACTAATTCTGATTAAAAGGACTGAATCTACTGGTTGAACCTCAGACACAAAGGCACCTCCGGAGCAATTCAACTATATGATGTATTATTTTTAAAAAAAAAATTCACTAATGTTTATAATAATCTGGCCCTTGTGAGAAGCATTGATGTCCAAGCTGTCTCTCTCTTATCTACTAATGTTCATGAATTTTCTTAGGTCTTGGGCATGAGCATCACTGTAGCTGGATCTTAAGAAAAGGATAAGTTTATTTGCCATGCTAATCTGCACGACAGACCATAAAATGAGTATAAATAGAAGTTAGAATATTCCGTGCGTTTTCCCCCTCAGTTTTCTTTCTTAATTCAGACTCAACCAGATTGGTCTCTTAACACATAACAGGCTTGCCCTTCTTTGGTCTGTGCTCCTAGGATAGCACTTTCAAGAGTTTGGGGAAAGGTGAGTTGTTTCATAAGACCGTATAGATGGAGAATTCATGAAGTCCTGAACTCTGAAACCGGAATCTCACTCCCCTTTTCCAGATGATTTATTCAAATATATTATCCTTTCAAAATGTGCTGCTTCTGTATCTGTAGCTCATCCTGGCTACAACAGTGATCTCAGAGATTTTTGTTCCCTTTTTCCTTTGTGCTTCAGTTAAAAAGAGACAATGCTGGTCTTCTAGATTTAAGTTCAGAGGAAGACAAAACAAGAAAAGACAAAACCTCGAAGCAGCAGGTCCTTTGGTGAAAGAGGAGAGAGATCCTTAACTGTTGATGTCCTCTTGTTCTCAGACACTGATGTATCCTGTGTACTTTGATAATTGCTCTATTGGCCTAGAGTAAAGGAGCTCTGAGCATGGTCAACCTGTTTATTTTTCCTTGTTGATGAGCTGAATATGGCTTAAATACCCTGACTGCACCATTGCCTGGTGACTTGAGAAATTGGAGAGGTGGATTTGACAAGCTTCAAGCTACATAGGCTAAATCTCAAAGGTGCATATTCACATGTCTAAACTCAGCCTTGGGCTTTCTGGTATTACAGAAACCTGCCTCATTACCACTAGACAAACATGCACTACTTGGAGCCTTGGCCAAGCTGAGTCCTGGAGGGGTGGTCACCAACCTGCATAGCAGTTAACACAGAGGGGACCCAAGTTACTGGGAGAGGAGGACGAAAGCCTCATGGATCCTGATTGTGTCAGGACTGAGACACTCTGTGAGGGAACCAGACAAAAGTTCTTGAAGGCATGTCTTGGAGATTAACATGAACCTTCCTTTTCTCCAGGCCATGGAAGCCCTAAGTCTGCACCTCTTTTGAGCCTCTTCACCCCCATGGAGGGTTTTTACTCCATATACCAAATGGGTCACTGCTTTAGAGAGCCACTGCCAGTTTCTGGCTCCATGCAGATGTTTAGTCATGCAACTGTGTAATTTCCTTTCTGGAGGAGATGCCAAACCTTCATCACTGTAAAAAATTTGAAAGTCCAGATCTTTGGTGACACTTTTGCAGGTAACAGAGATCAACCATCCAGCACCACTTCCACCTGAAGAGTGTCTAAATTCCAGTGATGGCAGATTTTTTTTTTTTTTTGGCTCTCGCCTCTTGCCTTGTCTCTAAACAGGAAGGTAGAAGTAGCTGACCATCCTATGTCTCACAAAAAGGAAAGGAGGCTCAAGAACTGTATTTCAGGTATTTCATGCTTGCCATAGCATGTCCTGTGGGTTTTAGCCTGTCATTTTTAATAATGACAATGCTACCAAAGTCCAGGAGAGCCTACTATCAACATAAAATACCCCACCTAATTTTAAATCACAGTAAACTGAGGGTGAGATTAATCATGGGGTTGAGGATAGATAAGTGAATCCAATTTCCTAGCAGATCCCAGAACGTATTGTTAGCATCAAAACAGTCTCTCCAGCACTGTATTTCACTTCCTTTTATTGTAAATGCCTTTTCGTTAACAGCAAGGATCTGTTTTAATTTTACAGTCACCCAGTGACCACAGGACACAGACTGTGCATCACCAGAGAATGCACAAACATCTGTCTGCCTTCCCGTGTTCCAGCAGTAGTGAGTGAGCACAGCCAAGCCAATGCGGCCACGCAAGGGGTGGTTGTGACAGGAATTGAAGAAATTGCCAAAGCAGCCAGAAGAACCAGGGTTCACAGCAAAAGCTTGAACTAGGCAGACACATGTCTTGGAAACACCAAGTGAACGGTAACCACAAATAACGATGAAGACAAGGTCAAGAGACACCAGCTGGTTTAGAGGTACCTACCTACCTACTAGGAAGTTGTCTTTAGCAGGACAGTGGGTTGCCAACCCTGTGGTGTTTTAAGTGACACATTTTTCTAAATGACTTTCTTGCCTTTGGTTGCAGAGGTATTTGGTGGTACCACCAAAATTCTTGAAGCATAAGAATTAAGTAGTCATGGCCTCTTAGGCTGTGATGAACTCCAAACTAGGGGCTGGGTTATACTGTACCTGACCCTTCTGGGGACACATTGGCTTGCTCAGATCATACTATTTAGTCTAGAAAGAAGACTGCAGCCTAGGCTAGTTCTGTATGTGTTTGTGGCAAACAAATGAGGGAGTTTAAGGACTGCATAGAGCTTTTAGGGCCAAATTAGCTACATTTTCAGCAGGCCCCTGTTGTGACCACTTAGGTTTTCCTGTTGATGTCAACCAATGTACTTGGTCTATTTCTGATGTCTTCAGGAACGTGAATCTAACACCTGTCTTCTATTGGTTTCAAGAAGCAGACACGCAACTGCAATGCCCAGGAGACCCCTTGGCACAGAAGGAAAGTTGTCTTAGGGAACTGGCTGAAGTGGTTCAGAGCAGTTGTAACTCTTCAGGCAGAGATATGTGTGGATGATGCCAGATTGCGGTGACCTACCTTGCTGAAATCTTCCTCTAGCTCTTGTAGCCCTGTGTATCGATTTAGCTCGTAAGAAGAGTGTGCCTATTGCTGGCAGTGTCTAAAGGCAACCTTGAAACCTAGTCTCAGGAAAGTGCTTCTGAAGACAGCCAGCAGTGAGGATCAGCCTTTTCACACCCGTTCTCTTGGTTTAGGGAGCAGAAGCCTGAGAACAGCTGCACAGTGGCTGAGAGCCTGTCACAGCCCACAGATGGAAACAGTTTTCTTGCAGAGGCTGAGCACAGCTTCCAAGCCCCAGGGCGGAAGGAGGATACTGCAGGGAAGCAGGGCAAAGCAGAGGAAGGGAAGGAGACAAGGAGCTGTAATGAAGAGCACACATGCATATGTGTGAAGGAATGACCTGACACACAAGATGTGTGTCAGTGAAATTTTAAAAGAAAAGAACAAAAAAAAGTGTGTCCTGATGTTTTCTGCTCATGTCACATGTGCAGGGCTGACCTCAAATGCCTTCTGTCTGGCATCAGCACACTTCCAGGGATTATGTGACTTAGGTGACGTATCTGGTCTTTGGCCGTCTCTGGCTCAAGGTCCTTGGCAGAGCACTTCATCAGATCAAAACCAAGACGAGGGACAACCTCAGCGAAAAAGATTCATTCACACAGCTATTCTCTGGGGAGTAATGCCTGCACCAGAAGTTGCACAATTTTGTTCTGTAGCTCCGAAGCTCTCAATTCCTCTTCCCTCCTCCCTAGACCAGGTAGACAGAGCCCTTCACAGAAGGTTAGGAGATTGTGGTCTACTTTGTCTTTGTTTATTATATCTAGTCGCTGTTAAGTGAAAAATATCTGAGCATTCCTTAGACCTGAGGGTAGAGCTATTCACTGTTTGCTGTCTGTTCCACTGGGCTTAGAACTGTTCTCCTTGCAGTTTGTGACCACATCTATGCCAGGAAATTAAATCATGTCAGTCTCTGTCTCTAAGTTGGGTTATAGCCATAGCCTTAATAAATTCACTCTCCCAGAATGATAACTATGTTAAAAATTAGCACTGCCCCTTGCTAATATCTGAGAACACTTGGAAATTGATGGTGCAAAGGGAACATCCTAGCGACTTCACAACGCAGAGCTGCAGGTCCAGCTAGCTACACATGGCCATGTGCTGCTCTGTAACTGCTTAATGGAAAATAGTCAAAGGGATGGGAACCTTTTTTTTGTGGCTGAGCATCGTACTCTGTTGCACATTACACATCCCACAGCCATCACTTCCAGGGTGTACAGGCCAAAGCCCATCTTGTCTGGGATGGATCCCCTAATGAGGGAGCAGTCATAAACAGTCCTTGACCATCTCAGCAGATGCTGGCAGAGCCTATTCATGATAGACTCATCTCTCTTAAAAGATGATCTTTTGCTATATCAAAACAGTTCTGACTGTTGAAGCAAAGGACTTCAGTGAGTTGTTCTGCAGTGAATGATTTAAAGATTTTAGTTTAAACCATGTCTAGCCCACTTTAAAAAAATGTTCCTTATTTCTGCCAATATTATAATCTAATTTGCTTAGAGTCTCACTCTGATAGCTGATTGAATTTGTCCCCTATGCACCCAAATCTTAATTCATAAAATATTCCAAGATTTGGAGCTAGCTAAGCAGATTTTCTCTCCTGCAGTGAAGGAGATGGGGCTCACTTGCCCTACCAGTGCTTGTTTTTGGTATGCTCACCACTGCTAAGCTGCAGGACTTCCATTGTATCAGCATATGGAGCCTGTATCAGGGGGATGCAGACCCATGGGCTAGTATTTCTGTGGTATTTTGGTGAGTGACATCACTGCTGGATTTAAACTCTAAGACTGCATGAAATACATTGACAATGCTACCTGGGAGACTACAGTGACCTCTAGCCCATGCAAAGTCATTTGTCTATAACCATGAAAATGCTTCAGAAGTGAAGTCCATCTTCTTGTCCGTGGTAGTAATAATACAAAGGTGGGAAACATCAGAAACACTGAGGTTCTACCAGCCAATGGGTAGCCAATGGCACTCTTGTTCATGTGCCCTACAGGGAAGATCATGTACCACATGGTGGAATGAATGCCAGCCTTACAAAACTTACTCTAATACTTGAGGTCTGCTCCATACAGGGCCTAGGCACATGATGACTGCTCAGTGACCACACACTGATCAATGCCAAGCACAGGCTGAAGGACTCTACTAAGCAAAACTGATCTCTGAGTCCTGATATGTTTTAAGGTCATATCTCTGCTCTGCACCCATATCTACCGATGTACACAAGTCCTTCCCAGCCCCATCCAGTGACAGTCCATTTCCACAGCCTCCTCCCAAACCACGTCTGCATGTCATTAGAGGCAGTGCCAGACACCAACTTGGCTAGCTGTGTAAACACCGCAGAGGTACTAAAGATAGCATCAGACCATTTCTCACAATCACATCTTTTCTTCTGCACTGAGGCTACAAAATGGCAAACAGGATGCAGGATTTGGCCCCACAATATTTGCCGCTGTCATGACTCATGAGGTATTTTTATCCTTTTCTAGCAGAACAAATGGCCACAGTAATCAATCTCAGTCCTTTGTGACAATGGCCTGGCCAGAACACATTGTGTTCTTGAATACAGTCAAAGTAAGGAGAGAAGCACAACAACATCATGCGTGTGAGTCAGTATTTTAAATATTTTCTTTATATTTGGGGATTTTTTTGTGTCATTAAAATATGCTTATGTACTGTACTTAATATATTAAACCCAAAAGGAGCAACAAGTGCTGACACAGGTTAGCTGCACAGATAGAAATATCTGCTTTGAAGCTTAATCACATGTGAAAGAAGAACTAATCAAGTCTTAGTGAAGGCAAAACGGAGTCTTTTCAAGAGGATCCCAATGAGAGGTAGCACCCAATACCAGTGGAGGATTTAACTCTGTGAACTCTCCTTCCAACTTTATAATTTATTAATAATTATTTCTACAGAAAAGATCTTATGATCAAACACTTTCCCAACAGTACTTTTGTATTCTACAGAGCTGGCTGAGCAGTTAAAAGATTTATTAGTGGTGAATATATTAATAAAGTATTTGAGGAAAGACAACTAAAAAGTCAGTGAGTAGGATTTCCACGAAGTATCTCCTGGGTGTGCTTCTGCTTTGCAGATAGCTTGCTGATGCCCAGCACTCATTTTATGTCTAACACTGACACCCAGAACTCTGGAAGCAAGTATGTTTTCCACCCAGCATGCCTATAGAGGACTACTACTTTACAATAGGTGTCCAGATTTGCTGAGACCAACTCATTTATGACCTCATCTGAGTTCAGGCAACCCGTAATTGTTGACCTAGCAAAATGCTTCTTCCAGGACTGCTCATTCCATAATGTACTATCTGAACTTCTCTGTTATCTTTATTTAAAAGTTTTCCTTGCAATGACCCATGAGATAAGACAATAATTAGTCTTGTCCTTAATCACTCAAAGTCTTTTGCACAACAAGACATTACTATAACCATAACTTTTGAGATCTCAGGAAACATCCTCCCAGTCTGTTGTAGCAGTAAGTGAGATACTTTTGCTTCCTTCAAACTTTGTAAAAGTGAGCAAAAGAAATAGCTTGTAGCATTGGCTAGGCCTCTTTTTTTTTTTTTAATTTTTTTTTTATTTTTGGTCAAAGAATCTATTTTGCAGTGGCCTCTTTTTTTTCCCTACCTATTGGAAAAGTTTGCAGGCTACATATTCCTAGTTCTTGGATATCTGCATTTGTGTCGAAGATAAACAGTGACAACTTTTTCTTACTTCCAAGTTACAGAGAATTTGGACTGATGCATTTCCTCGAGTTTCATGGAACTGATGTGTTTGATAGAATTCAAGAAGATATTTTTAAACTGTTCAAGGAAAATACACAAGTATTTCCTGAATTTGTTTCTTCTTATCCCATAGTTTACATGAACTATTCAGCAAAGGGAAGCAAAATCTGAGTTTCAACCAAACCCAGACCAATACAGAGCTTCTGGTGGAAACCATGTTGGGATTAAATGATTTCCTTTGGTTTCTCTCCAAAACCAAGCTGAACATGGATTTCTGGGTTGAGTTTCACTTTGAATTTTTGGGTTTATTCAGTTATGAAGAATTAAGTGAAACTTGGGAGGTTCAAACCCTCATTGAATGATCCTGAAAAATGATCTGCAAAACCTCTTGCTATGGATTCCTATTTCATACCTTTGATCTCTGTGGATGCTGGGAGCAGTGCTTGTGTCTCTTCCAACCTATAAAAAAAACAGCGAAGCCACTACATTTTTATATAAGGACTTTGGTATCCAAGAAACAACATCCAGTTCCAGTCACCACCCTGGGGCCAAGTGGAAAGTAGGAAATCCCAGAGTTAGCCCTTCTCCCAGTGAGGGTCCATCAAAGACAGCAGGTACTACCCTAAGCACTCCATGAGCCTACTGAGAAATAAAGAGAGGCAGACAACTAGGGCTCCTCCTAACTTCTTCCTCTTGAAAGAGGAAAGTGTTTACTTTCCTCAGCTCCCTCAGCTTGTGTTGAAATCACAGGCAGTGCTTTTTAGACTTCCTGTTGTGGTCACTGTGATCCATGAGATCCCAGTTACGATGTAGCTGTCACTGCACAGCCGATCTGAGCTAGTAGGACAACAGAAAAATCGTTGAACTGCCTTAGCCATCCAAGAACTAGACATTTTACTTTTGCTTATCTACCCATTTGCACCCAGGAGTATAATCCATCTTTATCAGGGGAGGTGGTGCAGGAGCTTTCTGCCCTGCTATCTTGTATCTTAACAGCTTGCTTTTAAATTGGGGAAATTTCCATGATCTGACTTAAGGCCTGACCCGCACAAAGTGCCATAATGAAATTGGGGAAGGGTTAAATGCATCATAGTTTGAGTAGCTTTTGGGGGAGGAGAAGCCTTATAAACTACTGTCTCCTTCAAAATAATCTCAGATACTCGTGCTGGGCACTTCTTGTGGATGTGTGACACATGTCTCCCAGCTAAGTCTCTTTATGGAGCACGTATTTCCTGCTCCTTCATGTTTTTATTTTCTTCTCTCTCTTCAAATGCTTCCTGCCTTTGGCTGTCTGTGATTGAATTCCCCAGAGCCTTAATAATCTTGGATTCCCTCCACTTCTATAACTTGACTTTACTATTCAGAACAAAATTTGGTGCTTCCTCCCAAAAATAGAGGACGAAGAAAGGGAGAATTAAAAAACCCTAGTCACCCACCAACAAAGGAGCAAGGTACAAAAAGACAAGATTATTTTCATTCACCTACTCATAGTATTGGAGTGTATTTCTTTTCAGTGTCTGCACAGGCCTCTGTAGCAACCATCTGATTGAACATTACTTATACTGCGTATTATATGCACTAATGAGAAAATTATTCTAAATTGCCCCTAGGGATGGTTATGATTAAACTATTTGCCTTCACTTCCTCTACTAAATTAAAGCAAACGAAAGAAAGCGAGAGAAAAAAAAGGAAAAAGAAAAAGAAAAGGCTCAATCTGGAAAGCAGTTAGAAAAATAGTTTGGTAAAGGTTCTGAATTCCTAGGGACATTTTTGGTGATTGTCTGTGTATTACATCCTGCAATTTGAAGATAAAGCTGCGACAAATACTGCAACATGGAGAAGTGTTTTGGAGGGCTGAGATGGGCACGATTTTCTATATTGTCAACCAGTTCAAAGCCCTGATCAGTGTTAATTGCACACAACTGAAGAGCTAAAGCCCTCTCTGCCACTGAGGAGCTCCTCTAAGGCGTCAGACGTCTGTCTCTTAAAAAGAGCATTTCAGAGGCTCACTTATATGAAGCCTCATTCAGACATTTTATTTAAACTCTTAAATCTTTTGAGCTTAGGATGAATAAACAAGTCCCTGAAATGCAATCCATTCTTGCTGGTCAGGGTTTGCAAGTGTTTTTCACAGAGAAGAAACAAAATGTTGTTTGTGTTTCCTTTGGCCTTATTCAAACATGATAGAGTTTGGGGAGCAGAAAGCAGCGCTACATTAAACACTCGGGTGCCTGGGTGTACTCACACACTGGGATGAACTTCAGTGGGAGTTTTAAATGTTGTCCATGGCTGTTGAATTACACAATGGATTAATTTAATATGTGCAAACTCCATGGGTCAAATTGCCAGCTCATACAGCTTCTGAAGTACTAGTTAAAATACCTGAACTGATGGTTTCCAAACTGGATCCCATGTCTCTAGTGGTTGCCAAGTCACTGCAAGGTCATAATCTTTTTCACACTCTCCAACCTAAACACCACCCCACTTAAAACACCCAACCCATTGAGGTCAATTTCTGCAGCTGGTTTATGGATTTTTCACATGCTCCTAGTGACAGGAAATAACCCTGAGATAACCTGTCTGCCAACATACCAAAGCACCACAGCTTCTCTACTACAACCCGAGGCACCACATCACCATCACAAAAAAATGCTTACAGCCAGGCTGTACAAGAATTTGTCTCACCAAGCCCTCCAGATACCATTGGCAGTTCCTCAAAAGATAACTAGATACAGTTTGGAGATTCAACTGAACGACCAAAAGCTGAAGAGATTGACAACCTGCCCATATGTAATCTTACGCAATCTGCTGTAGGTGACCCTGCTTTAGCAGGGGGGTTGGACTAGATGATCTTCAGAGGTCCCTTTCAACTCTCGTCATTCTGTGATTCGCATTACAACTGAGAAGCTGTCCCTTAAATCTCATGACCCATTGCGTAGAAGTATTATGACTTCATGGCAAGAATGCATTTTCAACTGACTTCACCCTTGAAGGCAGAGAGTCTTTGTTTCCTCCCAACACTGCTCCCCCACTATAACTGGAAGGTTATGTGTTTCTTAGCTACTGGTCAGACTGGTAGTGCCTGCCAAGAAGCTTTCAGGGAATTTCCTCACTATGTAACAAATTTATGAGTCATATGAAAACCTGGGAAATGATTCAACCAGCTGTCTTTCGTTGACTCAAAGAATTTTACAACACCTCGGTGGCTCATCTTTGATTTGAGCCAGCAGAATGGTTTATTGTAACATCAAATGGTCTTATGTTCACTAGAAGGATGCTTCCTAGTATCAAAAAAAAAAAAGCTGTAAAACTTTTGAAAACAGCCTCATGCTAGGTGAATGCTGCACAGAGCTACTATATTATTCACTATGGACTGATGAATGTGGCTGGACTGCTGCAGTGGAGCTCAGCTGCTGCAGGTAGAGCTTTTGTACATGGCAGGAATCAGAATTGCAAATGTTTTTGTTTGGTTTCTGGGCACATTTAATAGAACCATGGAATGATTATGGTTGGAAGGGACCTTTATAGGTCATCTAGTCCAGTGAGCAGAGCCTTCTTCAGCTAGATCAGGTTACTCAGAGTGTTGCCCAACCTGATTTTTACAGGAACAGCGGCATCTACCACCCCTTTAAGAAAGCTCTTCTAGTGTTTCACCACCCTTCTTGTAAAAAATGTCTTCCTTATAGCTAGTCTAAATCTTCCCTCTTTTAGTTTAAAGCCAATACCCCTTGTCATGTTACAAGAGGCCCTGTTAAAATTATTGTCCCCATCTTCCTTATAGGCCCTGTTAAAGTCTCGCTGGAGCCTTCTCTTCAGGCTGAACAACAACTCCAACTCTCTCAGCCTCTCCTCACAGCAGAGGTGTTTCATCTCTCTGATCAGTTTTGCACCCCTTCTCTGGACCTGCTCCAATAGGCCCATGTCTTTCCTGTGCTAGAGACACCAGAGCTGGACACACTATCCTAGACTGGGGTGAACTGGCCGTTCCAAGGAATTTGAGAGAATCTCAGCTGAGACACTACTCAGTTAAAATGGAAGAATGTTGTTTGTTGTAATCTTTTAATATTGGATTTTCGGGCACATCCTTTAAAACCTTATATTTGACTGAACAGATAGGGATCCCAGCTAAACAACCACTGGACAGTCTTTGGAGTGAATGTCACAGGGGAAGTCTGTGCTTTGCCTATTGGTCCAGATAACACACAACTCCTGTTCAACCTGCAGGGTCCATGGGTGGCCAGGAGGGGATCCTGCTCTCCCAACCACACTTCTGAGATAGTCTCTGTGTCATATCCAATGAGCACAATTTGTGGTACATTATTTGCCCAGGGAGCAGAGCCTTAGGTTGCCTCTGTTCTGAGTGTGTAAAAGGAACAGTTTCATTTACCTATTTTCTTCCTGTCCCCAAATTCTTTGCAGTCCTTCCTTCAGACAGGCAAAAAAGAAAAAAAAAAAAAGTTTCATATTCTGTGGCCTGTCCAGGTGAGACAGAGGGGCATCACCATGGAAAATACTCAGTGAAGGAGACAGTAATAAAGAATATTTTTTCCAATCTTCTTTTGACCAAAGCCATCCAGAGCTACTCTTTGTGTTCTGCTGGAGTCACTGGCACCCCTGTGCACAAGCAACGGTTACAGATTGGGTTGGCCAAGGGACCACCCATCCTACGGGGGCCTTGGGATGGCCCCAAGCATGTGGAACACTCAGAGAACAGAGCTTCATCTGAAAGACAGCTGGACTGAGGAGAAGACAGATATAGCTGTAGGTGCTAGTTTGAGGAGCAAAGTCAGTTAATATTTTAATTGAGGAAACTCATTTGGGTGAATGCCCCTTTGGGCTCCTCTCCTCTTCTTAAGGGGAGTTCAAGTACCAAAAAATCCATCTGTAAGTTATTGCAGATGGGGGATGATACCTAAAAACCTCAATTGACATCACTTGGCCTCAACTGGCCAATGACTGACTTATGGCCCTATGACAGGGTACACCACTTCAGTGATAGTGGCACCATACAGGAAAGCATTGCCTCAATAGGTTTTCAGTCTCCCCCATCCTCCAGTTTCCTGACAGAGTAAAAGTTGAGTAAAGGTCACTGGATTCAGGCCTAAAGTAATATTCTTGTAGGCACTGAAATTGCTTCCTCAGCATGGAAAAGCAGGTCAGTTGCATGTGGGCCTTGCCAACAGCCTCTTTCACATGGAATGGGGGAAAAGAGACCCCTGAAATCTCCATCAGGAGCTCATGGGCAAGACCCTTGCCCCACAATGACTGTCATGAGCATGGCCAGTGACACCAAGCACACACTGTAGTTTTATAGGTCTTGGTGAAAAAAAAAATTAGGCCCTCCATACAGCTTGCTGTGGCATGACACCTAAGAAACAGCAGCATACCAGGAGATGTTTATTGTTGATAACACCACCAGCAACTAGCCTATGATGGAGACAAAACAAGACCATTTGTCTGCTGCTCACCTGGCACTGCAGGCAGCCTCCTTCAGCCATGTTAGCACACCTCAGTTCTTTATGACTACTGCTATTGCCAATAATAATCATTAATAGGAACTGCTTTTTTTGCTCAAGTGTCCCACAATAAGAGCAATGAGATTTTGGCAGAGCTACATGAGACCTGAAAAGGTAGCCCACCTAAAGAGCCAAAGCACAAGAAGGGCATTATTAAACAACTTCAGGACACTTAGGATTCATAGATTCATATTTGCTAGTTCAATATACTTACAAATACAGAGAAATTACTGGAAATCTGTGCTTTTGAAAAATACATAGGTGAATAAATCCACCTTGTTGATGATACTTGAGCTAACCAGAGAGTGGGAAGAAGAAATAATTCTTCCAGGAAGAATTAAATGGCTGCAAACATAATTAAACCTGGAATTTATTATTACAGAACTAAAACAGCACTTTCTATTAAATATCCAAACAAATTTAATTATTCAAACCATGTTTCCATCATGTCTTTCCATGTCTGTGAAAGCAATCAACCACACAAAGCATCGTAGCCCCAAATTCTTTGCTTTAGCCATTAAATTTCACTGACAGAGTTCTTGTGGCGAGTGGCTCTCAGCATAGCTGAAACTAATTCACCTCTTGCAGCAGTCACCCAGCATACTGCAGATGTAACATGGTTTACAAATCTTTAAATGCTTTGTGTCAGCATCTGGGGATCCCACTGTACAACATGGGAAAGGCAAATATAATATACTTTAAACAGACAGGACAGGTAAGAGTTCCGAGGAGAGCAGTATTATTTTGATTTATTGAGTGCGAAAGGCTGTATTCAGTAAACTGAACCATTCTTCTCTATCATAGAATCATAGAATGGTATGGGTTGGAAGAGACCTCCAAAGGTCATCTAGTCCACCCCCACTCCACCCCTCCCGCAGTGAGCAGGGACATTCTCCATACTGTCCAGGGGTTTTAAGCAGCTGTGCTCTTAATACAAGCATCCAGGTAAGCAGTATAAATTCTTGTCAAAGATTTTATTCGTATCACAAATGCACATACACTAGCTTGCATGAAACTCTTGTTTCTTTCCATTTCCAAAGAATACAAATCTGGGAATGGTGGAAGATGAGGGAATTAGAAACTTGGGGCAAAGAAGAAAAATCCTAAACTGTGATATTGCTCATTACTGTTTTCTGGTTAAGAAATCTCCTTTCATCCTTTTATCACCTTCATTTTGAGCAGCATTGTGGCTACCCTTATAGCAAGCAGAGAGCACAAAGATACTTGGCTTTGAGGGATTTGGCAAAGATTCTGGGCTTGAACTGAGCAGCAGATAAGCACTTTTAGCATTCAAAATAGGCCCTCTGTTTCTTGACTTCTGCAATTTTTGTTGGTTATCCTCATGTGTATGTCTCCCCTTACTATTAAAAAACTATGATTTTTTTTTTTTAAGTAGATAATAAACTTCAGAATAACTCTTAAGTGTACCCAAGCAGACAAGGGTGAATGTAAGGTTACTGTCATGAAGGATATCTTCTGGCAGCGGATCTGAGAGAACTGCTAATGAGTTTAATTAGCTTTTGGAAACACAATCCACTCATTCTGAAGCCAATGCCTTGCTGCCAGTAAGGATGCTTAGGAAGATCGAGAGCATAAAAGATTTGCTGTAATGAGACTGTATGACTCCGTGCATCATGCAAGGAGAGATTTGTCTCCCATAGTACTGCAACAGAAAATCTGTAGCTGGAAAGCTTTCCAGCTGTGGACCTCCAGCAGGTAACACATGTGCTCCCCTGGGCAATGGGGGATTAATGACCAGGCACTGAGAGCTGCCACAGTCAGGTGCAAATCTGAAAATCAGTTTTTCCTTCTGGCAAATAATTTATCCTCCTTATTTATTTAATCTATTTAGGATATAAGTGGTTGGGGTTTTTTTGGGTGTGGGGTTTTTTTGTTTTTTTTTTTTTTCTTCCCAGAGGAATGTTAATCTCTGCCTACATGTTTACACAGTACCTAATACGCAGTGAGGACTTAATCATGTTTGGGACTATCAGCATACACTAATAGAAACAGTGAAGCAGCAATTAATTGGGCAAAGCAACACTATTTTAGTGAGAAGAAGTCACAAAATGGTGAGGATTGGAAGGAACCTCTGGAGACCACCTAGCCCAACCCCTCTGCTAAAGCAGGATCACCTGGAGCAGATTGTGTGGGAATGTGCCCAGGCAAGTTTTGAATCCCTTCAGAGAAGGTTCCTCCACAATGTCTCTGGGCAGCCCAGTCCAGTGCTCTGGCAACCTCACAGGAAAGAAGTTTTTCCTCATGTTTACATAGAACTTCCTGTTTCTACTTTGTGCCTTTTACTCCTTTTCCTGTCACTGGACATGACTGAAAAGAGTCTCACCCTTGCCTTCTTAACAGTCACGCTTTAGATATTGATAAGCATTGATGAGGTTCCCTCTCAGTCTTCTCTTCCCCAGGCCTGGTTTCTCAGTCTGTCTTTCCTCCTCACAGAGATGCTCCAACCTCTTCATCATCTTTGTAGCCTCCACTGGACTCTCCCCAGTAGTTCCCTGTCTCTTTCGAACCGGGGAGCCCCAAACTGGAGACAGTACTCAGAAGTGGCCTCAATAGGTCAGAGTAGAGGGGAAGAAGAACATCCCTCAACCTTCTGCCCACACTCTTCTTAAGGCACCCCAACATAATATTTGCCTTCTTGTCCTCTAGAGCATATCTTTGAGTCATAGTTGACTTGTTATCCACCAACACCCCCAGGTCCTTCTCCACAGAACTTCTAGCAGGTCAGTCTCTAAGAGGAGAGGAGAGGAGAGGAGAGGAGANCAGCAAACAAAGAGGCTGCTGGGCACTGCTGGGCACTGCTGGGCACTGCTGAAAGTTTGCAGTGCTGCTGGTATTGAGCCTGTGCTCTCCAGAGGTTCACAGGTGCCTCCAGGGTGAAGCACACAGAACAGATTGGGGTCCTCACCCCCATGCAGGCTGACTTGCAGCATAGGAGTCTGAGATCTTTTTTCCCTGCACCCCTTTTCTTGCCCTCCTTTGTCTTTCTTTTCTTTCTTTCACCCGAGGCACACTCCAGCAGCTCCACTTAGCATCTCCTTGTTTACAGCCAGGTGAGTCCTATTTACAGTGCTGGGGGATTCGTCAGGAGCTGCTTTCTGCTCCTCATCATCTGTTTCTTCCCCATTTCAGAAAGCAATTAGCAGGCAGAGCATGTGAATAACAAAATGTGCTGGAAGGGGCTGCTCACCCAACTGTGCTGAGCAGGAGCAGGGCTGCCTGTCAGCTGCTGCCAGCCACTGACAGCTCTGACACCAGGGTCCTGCAAGCAGAGATGCCCTGGCCTGGCAAGTCAGCAGAGAAAGGGATTCACATGGTGTGTGCCTGGTGTTTGATCCAGGGGAGAGCTAAAAGGTGCAGGAGGATGGAGTGGAGTTTCCTGGGCATTCAAAAATAAATCAGCTACAAAGAGGAGCTAATATTTTACTGCAGTTGCACAGGATGCCCCTGCCCATGGAACTAAATGATCCTCGAGGTCCCTTCCAGCCCTGACAGCTCTGTGATTCTGTGATGTTTCCCTGCCCTCTGAGTTATTGTGCTGAGTTTGGATGCTGGATTCAATCAGGGAAGTGTGAAGCAGAGGGATTTTAGCCTGCTTTAACTGCAAATGTCTGTGCAAACACAAACACGGAGCTGCTGCAGACCTCTGCATTATTCATGCCTTAGCTGTCCTGCTCTCCCAGCCTGGCCTCACTATCTCCAGAACTCAGCCTCTCCTCTAGACCTCTGGCTTGGGGAAGGGATGAGAAAACCCCTCCTGTTTTACAAAAGGAGCAGGATAAGGCTATTTGGACTGAAATATGTGTGTGCTTTGCCCAGAGCTGTGCCAGCCTCAGAAGAGAAGGGCAGAGCAGTGCCTGGGAGGCTTAGCTTTGGTTACTGACCCAGCCTGGGAGCAGGCTGCAGACCCAGAGCCTCTGCTTCTCTCTCTGTTTCACAGAGATAGGTCTGGGCAACGAAATCAGTCTTCTGCCAAGCACTCAGTGCTGAGACAGGCTCTGTTCTAAACAAAAAAAACCAAAACACCAACCCTAGATGCTTTCTCTCTAGAGAAGGCAAAGAAGGAAAGGATGCATTCTGCTGTGCCCTGAGCTAGATTGGATGGTCCTGCTCTGGCAGGGGGGTTGGACTGGATGAACTCTTTGGGTCCCTTCCAACACCCTATCAGCCTGGGATCCTCTGAGAGGGACCAGCAGGGAGAGGAGAGGAGAGGAGAGGAGAGGAGAGGAGAGGAGGCTCCAGGGAGACCTCATAGGAGCCTTCTAGTACTTAAAGGGGGGCTACTTGAAAGATGGAGAGGGACTTTTTATACAGGCATATTATGATAGGACAAGGGCCAATGGTTTTAAACTAGAGCAGGTCAGATTTAGGTTAGACATTAAGAAGAGTGATGAGACACTGGAATATGTTGTCCAGAGATGTTGTGGATGCCTCATCCCTGGAAGTGTTTAATATCAGGCTGGATGAGGCTTTGAGCAACCTTCTCTGGTGGGAGATGTCCTTGCCCACAGGAGGGGATTAAAACTATAGGATCTTTAAAGTCCCTTCCAACTCGAGCTATTCTATGATTCTACAAAATGTGTATATGCCAGGAAGCTGATTTGCAATGGCAGGAAAATCAGTTTCTTGATGACATTCCTCAAGTCACATGACTAAAAGCAGAGGGACCCAAAAGCAGTAGTATCTTTGAAGGTTTTCAGCATGTCCCACCAGGACAGTTATCAGAGCCTGGTGGGCTGTATTACACGTTAATGACATAGTTTTGCCATCCTGTAGCACCTTCAACATTTCCTTTAGGGTTCAGTTGGGAAGAGCAAATAAAAAACCAGGAGAAAGACACCTGTGAAGGACTTAAAACACTGCCCAATGTCAGAAGATACTGCATAACTAGGACAAAATTAAAAATGACCTAACTTAACACCCCTCCACGTCTGCAATTACCTTCTAATGCATCTTAGGAGGAAAGCTGGAAGACAGGAAACAGTTGGTCCTTTAGCACAGGCAATTGTTTACAGCAAGGGAAAGAAGGATGAAAAAAAATGCAAGGAATGTATAATACTGGTGGGGAAACAGATATTTAGACTAGGAGACAGAGTTAATTACCTCAAGTGTTTGTGTTGAGTTTTTGACCAGGGAGAAGGACTTTGGACAAAGACAGAGATGTCCCAGTGCACAACAGGTAATCGCTGCTGCCTTCCAGACTATAGGAAAATTTGAATTATTCTGGAAGAGACAAGGAGGAATCAGCAGATGCAGACGTGGAGTCACCAATAATTTTGAGCACAGTGTGACTTTATGATGATTGATGGGATCATAGATAGGTAGATATTGAACATGTCATTAATTAAAAGAAATCTGATCAAAGATGAAAGGAACTGAACAAAATTTTCACTGAAAATGTAAATGAAAGCTGGGCTCATTTTTTTCTACACTTTAGAAAAGATTTGGGTTGCTTTTATACCTTCTACTGTAAATCATTTGGTACAAAGCACATGCTTATGTACTTTACTGAATAAGGGCCATTATGAATAAGAGCTTGGAAATACTCTGCTGTTAATGAGCTTCCAGGAAACATGCAATTGTTTTTTAAAAGTCTGACAAAGACAGATTTGTATGAGATTTCATTTGATGCAGCCAGAAGACCCAAACCCATCAACCAAACAGATTCATGGGAGGAAATTATTTTTTTTTGGTGTCTGATTGTACTTCCAGGAGTACTGATGTGTCATGCTTTCAAACTTTCATTGAACTTTACTCTCTCACTCCAGGCAATTATTTTCCCTTGATGTCTGATGTTGAATGATATATGTGCACCTGTGCAATAATGGCTGCTTAGATATATCTTCACTGGGCTGGGAAAACCCAAAATGTCACCTCTACACTTAACCATTTTATTTCATTTATGGCTCTGGTATGGATCCCTGCTCTAAAAGCTACTGGTGGAGCTTACATTTGTCAGGGGAAATGTGAGTGTTTTATCATACCAGCTGTTTAAAGTCTCCTACAACTTTTCAAACTGCTGTAAGAGTCCTTGCTTTTATCACTCCTCAAACTTCCCAGAACTCACCAGAACAAAGGAAAGAACAGCTGGGAAATTTTAAAAGCAACAATGTTTGCCATTTCACTCAAGTTTAAGCACAGTAATTAATAAAACTTCCCCTGCTCTTCCACTCCATCTCAGTGCAGAACAGGAGTTCTTGCCGGCCTTCTAAGAGGCAGTGAGCTTGAGGCTTTTTAAAAAACTAAACATAGGAAAATGTTCTGCTATTTCATTCATCTGAAGAATAAATCCTGAAGTGAAGCAGGAATAGATCACGTGGCCAAGGTGAGAAACACCTCATTTCACTTCAGCCGTCTAGAAGTATCTCACATAGGTGAATCATATGGGCTCCATCTATGCCAAAATGAAGAGTTGGGGCCCCCAAAGGGTGATTTATCTCTGCAGACTCGGACACCTCTCTCGGCATGGGATGAATCACTCCCTGAGCCTCTTCTGTTCTCTTCACTGACTAGAGAAGATCTGGCATTAGCCAAATTTGCAGGCAAGTTCAGTTAGGTCAGGTAAATCCCGTTTGGGCAACGTGGTGGTTTTCCATCAGGCTTTCCATCAACAGATGATGATGGATGCTCCACAAGGATGCAAAACACAGAGCAGCACTGAGATCTGTAACGTATGGGTCTGCTCAGTAATAAAGTGTGAAGAAAATTGCTTCCTTCCCCTCCACAGCGATTAGTGTGTGCTCTGAAGTCAGAGTTCTGGATTGATGGCTGTTGTAATTTTATCCCAACTGAAGCTGCTGGAGTAGATTTGAGGGATGGAAAGTGTGCTGTAGATCATTAGAAGATGAAGCTGATTCATCTGAAAGGACACAGACCCTTGATAAAGGTTCTGGAGGGGAAACCAAATAGAGGGGTTTTAATGGGAAATAGTAGTGATCGTGTTTGGAACAATATCAGCATCAGGTACAAGTCTAAGTTATTTCCCAAAGGTACTTGGGGACTTATCCTCTCCTGAATGCAAATATCAAGATTCAAACTGTTGCTTCCCTCTCTGCCACCTTTCTTTATGATTAATGCCAAGGCTGGTGGCTTTGGGCTTTTGATCTGCTCAGGCCAACCCCATTGCTGCTGTTCTCTATCACTGTGGGACACTGTGAAGTGAACCAAGTCCTCTCTCTAACAGGTGAAATGGGTCCTGTATTCATACAATAGCACATCCAGCAAAAGCTGCAGCGAGAATTCTTCCAGGCATGAGCTGCCCTACTTCAGAAATGACCTGGTGAGGTCCCCAAGATGTTAATCTCCTTAAACCACAGGCTAATGCCATCTGCCTCCCATGGTGATGTCCCACAATCCACCAGAGGAAGGAACAGCTCAATCTTGCCCGAGACCTTGGCATTCAGCAGAACACTATTTCTCTCTGGCCACAGAGACTCATGGTGTTGTTACAAGGTAAAACACTTGAAGCATGCTAAAAGAAGATACCTGTGTTTCCTCGGCAGATACTTTTCTGAGACAGTGACATTGACACTTCTGAAAGGTGGTGTTTATAAATCATTACTAACAAAACAAAGCACTTTAAAGAGAGGCACGCCAGGGCAGTCTGGCCTCTGCTAAAGAGACTTTTCAGAAACATTTATGGACTTGAATAAAATTCTTTTCAGAATGTTGATAAATTTTCCTCCAGCTTGCACTCTGGCTTTGCTACCAGCCTAATCCTTAAAATTACTAACTGGGAAAGGGAAAGCACTTTTTTTTCCCAGCTAAAGGGTTCCTGTGTGTGCTACTTGTCTGTTAGGAGTCCTGCCAGAATGCAGATGGCCAAATGTGGGTGGCTGAGATTTGACACAGCATATGGACCACATTGCCTTCATTGTTATTACTATTAGTGTTGCTACCATGATTATGATGTGTATTACAGCCTTGTCTGAAAGTGTTGCATAAGCAAAGGATGTGAGTTAGAAATGCTATGGCAGAGGACCAAGGGAAATTGATGTCATCTACCTGGACTTGAATAAGGTGTTTGACTCTGTCCCACATGACATCCTGGTCACCAAACTGGAAAAACACGGACTTGATGGGTGGAGAACTACTGGATAAAGAATTGGCTGGATGGTTGCACACAGAGAGTGGTGCTCAAGAGCACAATATCCACCTGGAGACCAGTGACAAGTGGTGTCCCTCAGGGGTCAGTGCTGGGACCAGTGCTGTTTAACATCTTTGTCAGCAATATGGACAGAGGAATTGAGTGCACCCTCAGCAAGTTTGCAAATGACACCAAGCTGTGTGGCACAGTTGACTTGCTGGAGGGCAGGGATGCCATCCAGAGGGACCTGGACAGGCTGCAGAGGTGAGCCCAGGCTAACCTCATGAAATTCAACAAGGCCAAGTGTAAGGTCCTGCACCTGGGTTGGCACAATCACAAGCACATCTCCAGGCTGGGTGGTGAATGGCTGGAGAGTAGCCCTGAGGAAAAGAACCTGGGAGTCTGGGTTGATGAAAAGCTCAACATAAGCTGACAGTGTGTGCTTGTGGCCCAGACAGCCAACTGCATCCTAGGCTGCATTAAGAGAAGTGTGGCCAGAAGGGCAAGGGAGGGGATTCTCCCCCTTTACTCTGCTCTTATCAGCGCCCACCTGGAGTACTGTGTGCAGTTCTGGAGCCCCCAGCACAAGAAGGACATGGAACTGTTGGAATGAGTCCAAAGGAGGGCCACAAAGATGATCAGAGGGCTGGAGCAGCTCTACTATGAGGACAGGCTGAGGGAGTTGGGGCTTTTCAGCCTGGAGAAGAGAAGGCTTCAAGGAGACTTTATAGTAGCCTTTCAGTATCTGAAAGGGGCCTAGAGGAAGGCTGAGGTGGGACTATTTAAAAGGTCTTGTAATGACAGGATGAAGGGTAATGGGTTTAAAGTAGCAGAGGGGAGATTGAAACTGGGTGTTAGGAGGAAGTTCTTTACAGGGAGGGTAGTGAGACACTGGAATGGGTTGCCCAGGGAGGTTGTTGCTGCTCCCTCCCTGGAGGTGTTCAAGGCCAGGTTGGATGAAGCCTTCAGTGACCTGTTCTATGATTCTATGAAGAAATCAAATTACCCTTAGAAGGTCAGAGGCAGATCTTGGGAATAAGCTCAGCTTTCCTCAGACCCAAACTGGCCTCATTAAACCAGGTTTAACTGCAATGTTTTTAAGGTGTCCATCCCATGAGCATCTGAGCTCCTGTCCCAATAGCCCAAATTGCATATAAACTGCTGTGCTCTGGAAGCTGTTCTTTATTCTTCTGCCAGTAAATTCAAAGTCTGTGATAGTAAGAGTTGGAGAAATGGTTGCAGAAGCACATTTGCTGATAACTTTCACTCTCTAGCTCATATTGTTAACACAACTGGTTCCAAAGCCTGGATAGCAGATGGAAATACTCATTGGCCTGATGGATTTATGGGTATTTGAACCCTTATGATGGTACATATTGCCTTCAGAACCACATTTTCTTCACAGTGAGCCAACTTCTGGTGCAGCTGAAGTTACTGGAAGTTTTGCCACTTACTTTAATGGGATCAGGATTTGGGTTTGTGTCTGCAGATACAGAATAACCTGCTAGTGCAAATCTGGAAAGCAAGAGCTGAATTAAATGAGGTGAGACTGAGGAAAAAGAGAGAGAAAAATTGAAACAGTGGTAAGATTTAGGATCAAGTTTTGACCCATCTTTTGTCTCTTTTTTTTCTGAAGAAGGTAGTCTCATAACCACACATAGTATGACTGCCTCAGTCTTTGGCCCAGAAAGAAATGTTTTTCCATCTCCAGGCAGGCAGCTGTAACTCCAGATCATACCACTGGTGACCAGAAGCTGTTACTTGTGTGGCATCTGCCTGGTGCGCTGGATGAAACCAAGCTATATGCTCTGTCTGTTTTCCAGTGGACAGTTTTCCACACCATATAAAAATCCTTAAATCCAAGTATAAGACGGACATGCTGCTATATATAGCAGCAGAGTGAACTGAATGGGAGATTCTAGCCTAAGAACAGTCCAAACACTTTATTTGAAATAAATCTGTAGAAGAAGTAGGAGATATGAGCAAGGACAATTGACCAAAGAGTTTTGGCTATGACAAGCTCAGGCTTGAACACTCTTACGACACAGACCCCAGGACATGTCAGCAGTTCTCCTCTCCTGAAAGAGCTGGCCTGGGAGGCATTGCTTACTACAAGTGTTTCTGATTGGGCAAGTACCAAGAAGCACAAGACATTTCAGACAACTGACGCTGAGAAGCTGAAGCAAAGACCATCCACTAAGTTTGCTGAGCATATTTTTTCTAGCTAGAGAGGAAAAACTCACCAAGCAGAAGCCTTTTCACAGGGCCGCCTTGAAAGGAGAAGTGAAATCCTTCCTCCTGAGCTGCTCAGCTTGGCCAGCTCCAGCTGTGAGATTGCAGCCTCTCTTGTCCCCCAGTCAGAGCAAGATAGCAATGTGCAAATCACTGTCTGTGGCTGATTACAGAAGGCAGGTGTGATGCCAAGAACGTCGTCACCCACTTTGCTTGCCAAGTACCTGGATGCGGCATGAACAATCGCATCCTGCAGATAGCTCTCTCAGACGATGAGCACATTCCCCTTGGAGATAGGATGACTGAACATGCAAACTAATGTGCTTGTGATCCTTTCATGTGCAGAGCTCTAACAGATGTTTAAAGATCATCCTCTGGCACGGTAAAAGTGTCTAGGAGGCCCTGGATAGGAGTTTTCTTGGTATGCTTTTTATTTTTATTTTTTTTTCCTCCTTCAGATGAGCTGAAAGGAGAAAGTTCCTGTTACTGATTATTTGCTGTCTGAGCATTGGTTTTAGGATGACTGTCCCAACTTATGTCTCAGGGAATGCCAACTAGATAAATGCAGCTTTCCTCTTCTCTATGGGTCCTTACTTCTCAGCAAGCTGTGCAAAGATCCATAAAACATAATTTTTTTTTGGTGACACTAGTAGTTAAAAACCTGCATCTGAAAGTACCTTGTACTTTCTTTGACAGTGCTCCATGAAAATGTGGATCACAGGTGATGCCCATGAGAATCTCAGCAGGTCACCCAAATGTTACAAAACATGGCCACTTTTTGGAGCACCTAAAGGGTGAACCTCACTGATGTTTGGTGAAGAGATTTTCGTAAATCTGTCCTGATATTTCCTCTCCCTGTGCAGACGTGTGATGCCCATAGCTCTCCTCTTTAATCTTGTCTGTCTTCTTGCATGTTCCTGAGTGTATGGGCTCTCTCCAATTGTGGATATATTTGATCTGCCTGTTGTTGAGGCCTTCCTTTTTGCCATTTCTACTGAATATTCAAATGCCCAGCATCATATATAACCACAGCCTCTATTCCTGCCATGAAATCCTATAGCAACAACTTAAACTTACTAAGGACTGCCCATCCCACCATAAAAATAATTCTTGCAGAGCACCACCACATGCTGCAAAACTTGCTGGGGCAAGTCATGTTTAATCAATGAGGTGGGTTTTTTTTTTTTTTTGTAGGGCAGCTAAAATATCTTCACTCTCTTGATGGGTTTGGCTGTCTTACTGCAGAGATAGTAACAAAAAAGGAGCTTTCATCCTCAGGGTCTGATCTACAGCCACTGCAAAGCACCAGAAACCTTTTAACTGATCAGACAGAGCTGGAAATAGATTCGTATTGATTGCTGCACAAATGTAGACTGGTTTTGTGCTGTTGTTGAGTAGAGGCAGAGAAGACGCAGACAAAGATAAATAGAGCATAAAAAGTATTTTTCAAGTGTTGACTGGAATATGATGGGAAAATCTCACCCACTCCCTCTTCTTCATGAGTTGGTGTGTTTTGAACATTAGCTTTTGGTAAAGGAATATTTCACTCTTAGGTTGTAAGGGGAAATCTAGCATCGAATGGCCAGCAGAGTTACAGGGAGTTTTTTATCCCAGGTGTCAAAACAAGGACAAAGACCGAGAACAAACTTGTTACAACTTCTAATGAAAACTGAAGGCAGCTGCTCTCAGTTTGAGTTGGTAGAACAATGATTTCTCTCCCACTCTTCTGGATTTAATTTTTAGCAATGGGGCTGTAACAGTCTTAAGTTTGCTTGCAGCCTTGTTGGACATGGAGTTTAATTCATGAATGTTTATAAAGTGCTTTAAGATCTGCAGCTGGATAAGTGCTAAGTAGTCTTTTTGCTGTAATACAGATGATTTTTCTTATCTCTCATGTAAATCAGCTTAAAACTTTACCCTGAAATTAACAGCTCTGGTGTTAACAAAAGGCTCAACTACACACCAAACTGCAGCACTTATCATATCACAACACTACCCTTATTAATTACACACCCCTGCTGTGGTTTTTGGACCAAAATCAGCTACATTTCAGATACGAGCAGCCGGACAGCGCTAGGAGGAAAGCCTCTGTAACTGCAAGACACATATGTTAATGATGAAATTAAACAGATGGCCCGGTCACTCATCAGTGAAAGTCCACCAGGGGCTGTAAGAAGGAAAGAGATTTCCTATGTAACATAACAATTTGGACATCAGAAGGTTTCAAGTTACAAGATTTTTCTTTATCCTCCACCTGAAACTTTTAAGGGGTAGCGTCAGGGAATTTCATCTGGACTTCAGATACTAATCTAGTTTTATGCTGGTTTGATGTGTCTGTTGAGAGCTGGCAGCCAGCTCCAATGACTCCACATAACTGTACACCACGCGGCAGATGGACTGGCTCTTTGTAGACACCAAGATATGGCTGGAGCTTGAAATCATAGAATGGTTTGGTTTGGGAGGAACCTTTAAAGGTTGTCTAGTCCAACTCCTCTGTAGGGAGCAGGAGCATCTTCAAACATCTTATAAGTATAAAAATAGATTATAAATTTCTAAAGGGTAAGTGTCAAGGAGATGGGGCTGGTCTTTTTTCAGTGGTGCCCAGCGGTAGGACAAGGGGCAATGGGCATGAACTAGAGGTTCCACATAAATATAAGGAAAAACTTGACTTTGAGGGCGACAGAGCACTGGAAAAGGCTGGAGTCTACTTCTCTGGAGAGACTAAAAGTCCTTCTGGATGCCACCCTGTTCAACCTGTTCTACATGAATATGCTGTAGCAAGGAGGCTGGACTAACTGATCCCCAGAGGTCCCTTCTGACAGCTACCATGCTGGGATTCTGATACAACTAGACCAGGTTGCTCAGAGGCCTGTCCAACCTGACTTGGAATGGTTCCAGGGATGGAGAATCTACCACCTCTCTGGGCAACCTGTGTTAGTGTTTCACTACACTCATTGTATAAAATATCTTCCTTGTATCTAATGTGTCTCTGGAAACTCATGAGTGTGATCAGCTAGTAGAAGAGCCAGATCCGCACGCACTGTATCCAGTTTGAGAAAATGAGAGCATTTTTCTCTGTCTCTTTAATATTCAGTGAAAGGAGAATTTTACTTTATTATATTTTGTTCACAGATTGTCTTTTTTTTTGTTTGTTTGTTTAGTTTGTGTTTTTCCCCAGTTTCTGTGCATGGATCCTAAAGCTTATAATTTATCTAAGTTTCTCTTAAAATTGAATGGGGTTTAATGGAAGCCTTAGAGTTTCTATTTCACACATATCAATGAGTATGAAAAAAAAATTCCTCATTTTATTTGTTTTCCATGTGTGAAAAATCATATTACAATGAATCAAAACTGGAGAGCAGTTGAGGAAAACAAAGTTGGGGAAATGCAGAAAAAACATCTGTGTGAACTTTTTTCACACACTCAGTAAAGACATGATGTTGATTTTTTTTTTTGGGGGGGGTAATTTTTCATGCAAGTAGAATAAAAGCTTCTGTGTCTGATGCTGAAACACAATCTAGTTTCACCAATTAAAAACACATAGTGGATTTGCCCAGTAATAATATAAGCTCAAAATCCAACACTGACATATCAATGTCTTGTACTCAGCTTTCTGGGTTCTATGACAGTGCCCCACTAAGTGGCCAAAGATCTGAGCCTGGGGTCCAATGGGCCATGAAGACTCAAGGGAGAAAACATTTCACCTTTCTTAAATGTTGACCAAGTAGAGTTGTGAGGTCTCCTGGGTTACAGCAGGGAAATTATGAGATGATGTGTCCATCACCATGTCTTACTAGGCTCCTGGCATGTGCAAGGGCATTTCAGTGGTCAGCATCTGGCACCAGGAACACTCAGGGTGGTGGTACCCCATGCAGAGCAGTGCAAGACAAGCAGAAGCTTGATGATCTGGTAATGCACGATGCATCTCGTATTTTGCCCCAGGTTCCTGGGAAACACCCCAAAAGCCATGTAGACATGTCTCTATGTAAGAGGGAAGAGTTGGTGAGCTTTTGACCAGAAGTTACAACAGGCCAATAATCACTAGGTTACTGAGAGCTAAAATCCAGGGGAAGCAGGGCTTGCAGCTGTGCACATGAGCAGTAGGGAGAGATGATTTGTTATAGATTCTAGAATAAAGGAGGGGCTCCGCTCTCCTGTTTTTGGGCTTCTGGGATGTCCTGGCTATATGTCACCAAACTCCCAACCCAGATATGCCAAGTGCCTAGGAGACTGGGCTGGAGTGGCACCAGTTAGGACCACCATGATGGTGCAGTTCTCAGTGGGAATGCCTGCCTTGAGAGGATTTGTGCCAGCCAGCCCTACAATCTACACAGCTCAGGAGTTTTCCTGGTCAGTTGGATAGGGTGAATATAACCTGCTCTTTGATCAACAGAGTTACTCGGCTTTCCTTGTCATGTACCCTTTTTTCTATGATTTTAGTATCTGAACTTTAAGTATTGTAGTTTCCAGTATAGCTTTCTCCTTATGGTTTTGATGATTAACTATAATAAAGTGTTGAAACTGTACCTGTATGGGGGTATCCATGTGTGAGTGTGTTCTCTGACCCTCAAAGGACTCACTGGACCAATCTATGACAAAGCTGTGTATGTAGAAGAATTGCCATCCTTTGCTTAAAAGCCATCTAGATATGGAGCTGAAGGATATGGGATAGTAGCGGCCCTGGCAGAGTTAGATAATGGTTGTAAATGATTATCTCAAAGGCACTTTAGAACCACAGTGATTTTGTGATTCTCTCTGTCCACACCTAAACATCTGGCAGGGGGGCCCTGAAATCCTACCACCTGCTCAGTTGACTAGTTGGTGTGTTGAGATGAGCTGCACTTATCTTTCACACTGGTTTTGAACAAGGTGGGATCAAGGATTACTCCTCACGTGCAGAGTGATACCAGTTTCTGTATCTGTCAGAATGCTCAAGGCAGGAGCATCACCAGACAAAGCACAACTATAGTTGCCCAGGAGAAAAGCTAACCGATAGATCAGCCATCATCACCTCATAGGTGTGGGAACACACAGCCATGACCATTGCAGGTATCCTGCAAACACATCTGGTACTGCTCCATAGGCAGAGAGTCCAGGGTTTGTGGTTAGGCATTGCTTCAAGGGCAGGTGGAGAACAGAAGGATCTTCCTAATGCACAAATAGAAATCAGATGCTCAACTCAAATTTGTGACTGAGAGGATTTGTGCCATAAGAGGTCTTGCCTCTCTGTTTGCAACAAAACTTGACTACCAGTAGAGAGGGAATTAAGAACTGGGCATGAACAGAATGAATAATACTGTTATCGTTAAACACTTTGTTTTATTTTCTTCTCTTTTTCCCACCATCTCCATTATTTTAGTTCGTAACAACAAAAGGTGATGGAATAGGGTTTCCCTCTTGACATGACATTGCAAAGGGTCCAATAAGATTATTTCACAAGGTCCCCTCAACCCATATATCCTCCAGTTCTGTGATATGATTCAAGTTCCTGGAGATTAATGACAAGGTGGTGGTGATGATGCTCAACTGCAAAGTAACCCACCAGTTCCTTCCAGATGGTCAGTGTTTATCATGTCAGTCATGACTCCTGCCCTCTGGCACTACAAGCCTGAGAAAGGCATCATGTTTTTCATAGCTATCTAGGTGCACATCCTCCCCCAGGAAAGGGCTAGAAACAAAGCCCAGAAGTAAACATGCAGTGTTGCAGGATAAACACTGCTGCATATGATGCCTCTACGTTTTGCCCTGCCAAGCAAGCTGTTAATCAAAAGCCAAAGTACTGTAGTCATGAGCACCTTGTAAATAATTTCTTGTTGATTAGAGATATGCTCAGACACTGCTTATTCCTGGGACAAGCTGAGGCAACAGGTACTAAGTGGTCTTTTGTCAGCACAGGGAACTCTACCTGGCATCTCACAACCTGCTGAAGATATGGTTTGTCTTTCTCTGTCAGCACAATAGCTGCCATGACCATGCCATCAGCACAACCTGGTGCCAGGGTGCCAGTGGAGAAGTTTTGAAATGCCTATGACTTGGGCATCCCAAGATATTGCAATATTATTATTCCATCCCCTCTTCCAGTATCACAGCTTATTAAGCCAGTGCCTGGTTGACATGGCTCTCTTTCCCTTCTCCTCTACTCCCTCCACGTCTGTCTCTGGGAAGGGTGCACATCCCTTCTTTTCTCATGGTTCATGTGGGGGAGGTGGCTCCTAGATGGGCAGGGAATTCTGAGCTGTGTCATGTGGCCTGCTGAGGCCTAAGATGGTGGGGGAAGAGGAGGAGACCAGTTATGGCCTACTCTCAGGTGGAAGATTCTAGATGGATTTAGTTTGATAGACTTGGCTTAGCTTGTGAATGTATCCTTTCTACCTGATTGCCTTTTGCCTATATCATAGAAACATAGAATCACTCAGGGTTGGAAGGGACCACAAGGATCATCAAGCTCCAGCCCCCCTGCCATGGGCAGGGACACTCTACCCTAGATCAGGCTGCCCAGAGCCTCATCCAGCCTGGCCTTAAACACCTCCAGGGATGTGGCCCCAAACACCTCTCTGGGCAACCCATGCCAGGCTCTCACCACTCTCATGCTGAAGAACTTCCTCCTCACGTGCAGTCTGGATCTCTCCTCCTCCAGCTTTGCTCCATTCCCCCTAGTCCTGTCACTACCTGATAGCCTAAAAAGTCCCTCCCCAGCTGTTTTGTAGGCCCTCTTCAGATACTTGAAGGCCACAATAAGGTCACCTTGGAGCGTTCTCCAAACTGAACAGCCCCAACTCTTTCAGTCTCTCCTCATAGGAGAGGTGCTCCAGCCCTCTGATCATCCTTGTGGCCCTTCTCTGGACATTCTCCAGCATGTCCACATCCCTCTTGTAACAGTGGCTCCAGAACTGGATGCAGTACTCCAGGTGGGGTCTCACCAGGGTGGAGCAGAGGGGGAGAATCACCTCTCTTGACTTGCTGGCCACACTTCTCCTGATGCAGCCCAGGATCTGGTTGGCTTTCTGGGCTGCAAGTGCACACTGCTGGCTCATGCTGAGCTTCTTGTCCACCAGCACCCCCAAGTCCCTCTTCTCAGGGCTGCTCTCCAGGCAGTCACTGCCCAACCTCTATTTGCACTAGTAAATAGAATCTCTCTTTAAACTTCCAATCAGTGTGCTGTATTTTCATTCTTACTCTCTAAAAGGAGTAAGAGTCACCTCTGTCACTTGGTCCTGGGTTGCTCGTGGCCTCAAACTATGACAAGGGATTGTTCTGGGGCAACTGGGGTGCTGGAATGATGCATGTGGACGAAATGCCCAGGAAACAGCAAGGCTCTCATGATAATGAGGAAGACAAGACACTCCAGCAGCCCATACTAAAGTAAAAACACTAGATCCAGCATCAGCCTTATTTGGAGCAAAAGAAAAGATTTGCAGGGCTCCATCGTTTATCGATGTCCAGGATATTAACCACACTATGGGCAGATATGTGCCTACATTGTCCATGGTCAGCTCCAGCCCTGCAAAGTGAACCCAGAAGTGCTGAAAGGTCTTCCAGCATACTAACCACCTCTTGCTCTGGAAAGGGAATTTCTTGCAGTAATAGCAGGGCAGGGAAATAAAAGCAAAATCTGTGCCAGCCCTTAGCTAGCCACAGGCACAATTTCTGATCTTCATGAAATCATCAACTCTCTGTCTTGGGAATACAGGCTCAAATAAACATCTCAAAGGACCTGTTGTGCAAATGGCAAGGATGGGGGAGTTTCTTTCCCTTAACAGATAAATTATGAACTTAATGTGAAAGATGATTTACCTAAAGGGCTTAGTGGTGTCTGAACCTTGGAGCCCCATCACCCTACATCCATGCAGGGGCCATGGGCAGAGTGCCCTCCCCTCCTGCCCCATCTACCATGTCTCCTGTAAGGCAGGACAGCTGCAAATAAATGTGCAACTCATAAAACTAAAGAGGGTCTGCAAGCTATTAGGTAATTAAGCAAAGTGAAGTCTCAGAGCACCCGGCTGCTGCTTCCAGCCTATGGCTGTGTTCTCTTTAGAGTCTGATTGGATAAAAGATTTTTATTAACTTCATATTTTTGCTTCTAATTTTCCTCTCCTTGCCTTTCATATTGCAGGCCCTGAGCTCCTCTGGTCTTGTGGTGATGTTTATTGGCACTGGCAGGTTGCAACACCCCTGCAGACTTCCCACAGACAAACCCCAGAGCGCAGACCATGAACCGAGGCAACTTCATACTCTGCCTTTGCTGTGAAATTGCTCAGGCACTTCCCTCATGGTTTTCCTCTCACCCTTCCCACCTTCCCAGCTGGAGACTTCTTCCCCCTCCCCACTACACCTCTCCTTTTCCAGTAGAAGAGGCATCGGGCCCAGAAAAGCAGCTTCTTTTCACCACTCCTTGAGGCTGTGGTTCAAGGTAGGAAACAAGCCCCACTGGGTTCCAACACCTACCACTTCTGTGTAGTGTAGGACATATTCCAGACAAGGGGAGGAATGGAAGGTGGATGGCTTTGAAATAGCAGCAAAATATTTGGACATCTGATTTTGGGCCCAACATAGATCTGCTTCATCTTCAGGGTCAGCTAAGTCAAACCCACTCAACCTGAACACCAGGGAACCTGCACTTTGATCCCCTAAACACACTTCTCTGATCTTCAAAGTGGCTGCATAGGACCTTAAAATGCAAGGGTATATCTCTGGTGTGATAGTGTTAGTGTTTGGGCACCTATTATCTGCTCCAGAGAGCTTCCCAACCATCCTTACAGCAGTAAATCAGAATGGTTTGTTTTGGAAGAGCATCTGGTCCAACACCTGGATCTACAGTTAGCAGGGTTGTCTTTGCTAGATCAGTGTCCCATCCAAATTGACTCAGAATATTTCCAGGAACAGGGCATACACCACATCTCTGGGCAACTTGTTCCAGTGTTTCACCACCCTCACTGTCTTCCTTCTAAATATCCCCTCTTTTAGTTTCAAAGGTAGGACCTCTTGTCCTACTACAGCAAGCCCTGCTAAAAAGACTGTCTCTGTTTTAGAAATCCCCTTTAAGTACTGAAGGGCTGCAATAAGGTCTCCATAGAGCCTTCTCTTTTTTTCCAGCCTGAACAATCTCAAGTCTCTCAGCCTTTCATGATAGCAGGGATGTTCAAATGAGTCCAAGAGAATCCCGGCTACCTTTCTGGAAGATTTCCACAGCTTGAAGAATCTGTACCCTAGGATTTATTTAACCTCCTGCATTTGCTTGCTTTGGTCCATTGAACAATAGACTCTGGTTTGGGAGCAGGCTGGATCAACTAAATTGGCTTATTCTGCGTGATGCTTGCAGTCACATCTGTTTGCAACAGCTGGCTGCAAGCCCAGCCTCCCTTTTTTTTTTTTTAATGTCACAGTGGGGGTTTACTGGTAGTGTCTCTGGACAGTAGGAGGCAAAGAAAGAAGCATCAAACTCTGAAAGTGCCACCAGTGAAGCCAAATAAATTGCAAACGGGAAAGCGCCTGCTTGACTGGCCGTGGTGCTTAGTTTTGGTGTCCCTCCAGCTGCTTGTTATAATAGAAAGGGAGTGGCTGGGTCACTTTGTGATTCATTTCAGCCTCTTGTCCTGGTTGGAAAGAAGCATAAAAGATGCTTTGTTTCCCTGAACAGGAGATGGCGAGTGTTGCAGACTCCAAATCTCCTGCTTGCCAGTGGAGCCTGATGCACTCCACCATGTGGGATCTATTTGCGTTTGAAACCTTGACAAGAAATGTCATAACAACACCAGGATGTTCCCCCATCCAGCACAGCAGCGGCAGCTTATTTGTTCAGTGCTCAGCTGCTGTGCACAATCAATGCAACATGTAGCATGCAATGGGCTTTAAAGATGTGTGGGTAATCTCTGGCTGTGCCGAAAAGATGGTCTGTCCACAGGGAGTGCTTTTTGAGCCTCACTCAGCATTATTTAAACTTTTAGGCATCTCGCCTGGCTTTTACAAGCTCTTGTCCCTCCCAAGCACTTGTAAAACTTCCAAATGGAGTCATTTCTACCCTTTTGGGACTGCTGTTGTATTCTGTGTGAATGTCTCAACCCAGACTCAGCAACCTTTTTAGATTCCTTAGATTCCTAGGTCCATGAATTTAGGACCCAAAATGTGGTGTTGGATATGGACTGACATATTTGTGAATATCTGGTGATTCTTTTTGATTTTTAAGTCACAGAATCATATAATATTTTGGGGCAGAAGACACCCCAAGAGACATTTATAGGTTATCTAATCCATTACCCCTGCAGTGAGCTGCTTACCTAAGTTCATTTTTGGAGGATGGCTTATACAGGACTCCTTTTCAGATGTACATCAGCACTGACACTTCTCAGAGCAGTCAGAGGTAGGGTAAGCCTATGTAGCTGTCTTAAAGTTAGTTAAAAGGAGTTCATACATATGTGAGGCATCTCTCAGGAGAAATACCAAGTTTTCTTTTGTCTGTTAGAGGACCTGCACTGGTAGCACTCTCTTTTGTTATAAATAAATGAGTCTAAATAATTTTAAAGGCATCAGTATAAAGGTGGAGAACTGTGTATCAGGATTTGTCTGACCTGGATTCTGCTTCCAGTGTCAGTCACTGCTATGGCCTGAAGACACATGGGTTGTAGTGTGAGAGGACTCTGACAACTGAGGTTGCCCCAAGGAAGGAGTGCATTATTATTTAAAAAACATTTCTACACAGTCCTTTGCAATCTCTGAATGATGATAGTGTGCTCTCTCACCTGCAAATTACTTCGTGGGGTCATTTTCTGTAATTACTGAGGCTACTGGGCACTATTACTTATACTTTACAGATGGAAAAATGCAGATGGGTCAAAGTGCCTACCCAAGTCATGTAGATTAAGTGTTCAGAGTTGAATTTCAGTTTCTGGACTTAGTGAAGACCAGAAAATATATAAAAGACTCAGTGGCATGATTAGCTGCTTTTTTTCCCCCCTTGGGCAGTTATTTACTTGTCCCTGATATAGGGAGAGTCACTGCAGTGAGATATTTTCTTTATTTACTGTAAGGAGCTTTTCTCCTGGTGAAGTCTCTTTGTTTCACATGGTGGCCCCTAAGGTTATTACCAGGAGAACAGTTTGGCAAGCTAAAAGCTCTCCTCAGAAAGGACTCTTTCCATTCTGGTTAAGCTGACACTGAGTTTCAGTGACTTAACTTTGAAGTGTAGTACCCATTTGTCTTGCAATGTCATTTATCAGCCTGGCCTGAACTCAGAGACGTTCAAACCCTCCCTTCATCCTCCCTTTCAGGACTGCACCTTACCTGCTGGGAAGGACCACCCAAAAGCATCTAATCCTTTCAGGATTTTGCTTTCTATGGGAGAGAAGAAGCTGTAATTTCATAGTTTCCTAATCACCAGCTCTCAAAGATGGTCCAGAACTGCTGTTGTCTCCTTGATGTTTCTTCCCAAGTTACCACTTGCTTAATCTCTGCTGAACTCTTCTTGGCCACAATCTGTCACTGTCACTGAGGCTCTTCACCTAAGCAGTGCTTTTTCTTGCCCAGACTGTACCCAAATCCTTGTTGGTTTTGTGTTACCTACACCTGAAAAAGGCCAGGCTCCAATTGACCTCAGCATGCCCATCTACGTCAGTCTGCAGCTCCCTTCCCCGTGGATATTTCCGCTTACAAGAAGCTGCCTACCACCAGGTGACCAGCACTGACTCAAGTGAGCTTCAACAACAAAATCCCCAACTTTAAAAATCCATTTAATTTCTGCCATTTGCCTTAGTGTGTTTGTATTCTTAAATTACCAGCTCTTGAAGGCCAAGGATGCTATGCAGCTACCTGGAACATGCTTAGCTCTATGAAAGCACTGCCATTAACAACTAATAAATGTCAAGATAAGCTCCATAATCATTGATTTTTACATTCGGACCTGAGTACTTCCTCGATTGCTTTACCTTTAAGAAAAACCACTGCCTCACTGGATTGACACATATTTTAGCTCCAGAAAGCACTATTAGATTCTGTAGCTCAACCTCAGGGGACAGATTTCAGGCACAGAACATCTAATATCCACAACAGACTTGCTAGAAAGCAGCTGAGCACAGGACTTGAGCATGGGTACAAGAGTCCCAATGTGATACTGAGAGCTGCCCATGTTCAGCCACAAACTAATCACCATCATAAGGTGACCTTGTAATCCTGGTCACCTGCTGGTCCAATTAAATTATGGACAGCTGCAAAATATAAGTCAAGAGGCTCCCTGTGTCCTTGCAGTGTGAGTTGTATTTTATAATGATACCAAAACAGTTCTGAGTGAAAATAAGCCACCCAGCACAAGAGCTAACACAGGCAGGGTGCAAAGCTGAAAAAGAACTGGAAAAAATTAACTTCTGGTATATATTTCCTATGGTTCCTTTCAGTTAACTCACTGCAATGCTTAAAATACTTCCTTGCCGTATGAATCTGCTGCGGTATATTTAACACATTACCCGTATAAAATGATTCAAACACAAGCTTCTTTTATCATCGAGGTCCAAACTACTTTGCTCTGTCTACGTCAATGACGGAGCTACACCAGAACCACAAATCTGATCACTCTCTGAACATTTGGGTGAGTTTGACTCTTCAACTTAGCATCATGTACAGTTGCAATTTGTTAATAGGCCCACACCTAAGTCCTAAATCCAAAAGCAATCCAAAACTCTTCTTATAGGGCACTTGTGCTTCAAGAAAGTTTGGTTCTGAAAAAAAAAAATAGCCACTCATTAATTTTCTCTAAACAAAACAGAAAGAAGAGACTTGAATTTTACCCCTCTTATTCCATTTTTTTTTTCCTGGCAAACAGCATAGTTCAGGGTGAAAGAGTGAAATTTTACAAAGTGAAGATATTATGTATGTCTTTGAGGATTTTTCCTAAAGGGATTTTTTTTTTTTTTTTAATTAAGGAAAGTGTACTAGGTCTTGTTTTCTGGCATATCTGACTATTCTCAGCATAGTGAGAACCAAGGAATAGAGAGAAGCAGTCACAAGACAGTTGGCTCTCTGCCTCAGTCCCAATGAGAAAAACTATCCCTTTAGACTGACATTGCCAATGGCCTTTGCTGTCAGGTGCTAGAATGGTCCTTGCTAGGCTGCCATGTCTCTCGTACCCTGATTTCAGGGACGGTGCAAGGACAGACATTCCTGGGAACACTTCTGGTAGACATCTGGATGTGGTCACCGTGTTTGAGAGAATGTCAGAGTTTAATAGCATGAATGTAACATGACTATTAGTTTCTAAGTCAAGGAATGACCCCTGAAAGTGTTTGTTTCATAAATACAGATGTAGCTTTTGTGGTCAATGAAACAATCTGGAGAGACTGATACACTGAAGTACTCTGAGAGATGAAGGCTGAAAGAAGACAAGGGTTTGGCCTACAAATTCTCTGCTTTTTGAGTACTGGGGGTAGCACAGGCAGCAGCACTTAATGCTGTATCTCTATGCAGAAACCACAATTTTGGGCTCTTCTTTGGGACCATCTTTAGCCTCCCATGACCAGTCATTAACTCTTATAATTGTCATTGTCAGTACTGTCATTAAGACTCATCTGATGTTCTGGAAACCCCAAAAGTCCGAAGCAGAAGAAGCTGAACACATACAGTAGAGTCTACAAAAGAATCACAGATCCTTTCTGTGTCTGTCATGCTCTATCACACTAGTAGTTTTATCAGCAGTAGTTTTAAGATCTGATCCTCTGCCTTGTTGTGCCCTGCCACGAATGCTTTTCCAGCAGAAGGACTGCAGAGGAAGCCGTAAGACCACCCTGTTCTTAAGTGCTCTTCAGAGAATGACATGGTCTGAATGATCCCATGCCCCAAATGCCTTTGGTCTTCCATCGTGTCTCATAGGGCAGGATCTTAGAGACAGCATCACTGTGCCTTGAAATCACATTTCTGAGCTTCCTGGTCTGACCTTCTACACCACAGATGAATGCTGTGACAGACTTTCACCACTCATGGGGCCACTCAAAGTCAGATTGCATCACCATTAAAACAATGCCTGGAAAGCCTATGTAAGCTACTTGTGGACTTGTCTTCTTATCCCCTTTCAACCTCCTGTTCCAACACCACCAGTTAGACTTACTTGGTGAAGTTTTGCTTGAGTACTTTCACACTCTGTCACACTGATTCTCCTGCACCACAGCAAGGGAGACAGAGGGAATATTTATCTGGGGTTGGACTAGATGATCGCCAGAGGTCCTTTCCAACCCCTATCGTTCTGTGATTTTGTGACACTGTAACCTGCAGCGTTAGATGAAGTCTCTAATGAGAGTCAGTTTGCATTAACCTGCCAAATTCTGAGCTGCTTGAAGAAGAGGAAAGGCAGCTGAGAGAGCAATACTTTAAACCTTGCACAACTTTCCAGAATAGCCTTGTAAGAATCCCAAGACTGAGTTCAGCTCAGAGAAGCTTCTTCACATCAGAAAAACTTCTGTGTGTGGTTGTAGTGTTCTGAACCATGCTGGGTTTCCAACAGCTTTCACAGAAACTCTAAAGAACAGCTTTTTCCAAGATGGTTTAGTTTTATGTGTCTATTTTACAGAAAGGACAAATTCCTACAAGTAACTTGTGCTTGGAAATGATGATTTTGTAGACCTTCAGGCTTCAACCTTATGAGATGTATATGTACCTACAGCCCATTGGGAGAGGTTGCTCAGCTGCTAAGTGGTCTTCTATCTCAGATCTGCATGACTGAGTTACTAAACAGGGAGGAGACTCTAAAGACAATCTTGAATAAGACAGAATTTCTGTGTTTCAGAGTTCTCACTGTGCCCATTGGTGGTAAATCCATCTGTGTTGATAAAATGCTACCAGCCTACCCAGGGCCCATATGAAAGGAGGCATCTCAGTACTTGAAGGTCACCAAGACATTGTTGTCAATAATTTTTGTTTTTCTTTCTTTTCACTCCAAGTTTCCCTTTTGCTTTAGAGTGCTTTCATCTCCCCATCTCTTGAGCACTGTCTCACTCTGCATGTGTTTTCCCTTTGCAAATTGTCCCTTCTTCCTGTGTTTACTTTTGTAAGCAGACTGTTGTTTTTATTCAATTCTCCTTAGTGCTCTTTGGGTTTTTCAATTCATCTAATTTTCTCTGCAGCTCTCCTATTCTCTTCACTTACCTCCCAACCTGAAGTACTGCTGAGACCCTGTGTCCAATTAGGTGTGTTTTGTCTTGTTTACTGGATTGGTTGTTGGTTTTATTAATTTAAGTACTTTCCTTTTCTTAAGAAATTGACTAGATGGCTTATAAAAATATTTACACTTTTAACTGTAGCAACTGCTTTTGAAATTACTTTCATGTATATTAAATGGTAGTAAAAATTGCCATCCTAATATCCTTTTTTTTTTTTCCTCATCAAGTCCTACTTGTTCTTGAATTTCATTACTGAAAGACCCACAGATCTTGGTCATTGAACAGACAGGTGCTCATCAACACTTCTGAAAGACTGCTGTTGAAAAGTCAGAAACATCCTTCTAAGTCAACAGAAAATAACATAAACTTATAGTGCAACTTTTTGCTTAAGTATCCTCCAAGATTTACCTGAACAAAACCACTCAGATAGGAGCAGAGCTCCATTTCCTGACAGGAAAATGGTCCCAGAGGAGAATTTCTCACTGGATGTCATTTGTATTCAGAGTTACCTTGTTCTGGGTCATACAGCAGGGAAAAGGTAGGACCCCAAGGGAAGGAAAAAAATCATTAACCAGAAGCTTAGAGAGTGATGTGGGTTTCATCGCTCTTTTTTTTTTTTTTTTTCCCCAAGAAAAGAAAAGAAAATTATGTTTAGCTCAGATTTTTCTGTCTTGGCAAAACTTAAGTGCTCTTTTCAAGCTCTGAAGGAAAAAAAAGTGGGGCTGACCAAGATTCATAGGGATATCAGAATCAAATGCTACCATAACAAAATATGTGGGGAAAATTACCCACCAGCTTTGAGAATTCCAGCAGTGCTCAAAGCCCTAAATGTTTGGAAACATGAGGCGGTCAAGAAATCTGAATGGGTAATTCTGAGTTTGGTTCTTTGAAAGCTTTGTTTCTCACTCTCTTTACTTTATTTTTTTTAAAGTTTTATTTTTAAATATTTTTTTAATTATGAGCAAAAGTAGTTAACTCAAGAGTTTATGAAACAAGAAATTTGGCTTCTGTTCCTGGCTCTTGGACTCACTTTCTGCATAGTCTTGGGAAAGTCATTTAAACTAGATCTATCAGCAGACTCTGATCCAAGCATCAGAATCTCTGTAAATATACTAGGTGAATGGATAGGGCTACCCCAAACAAAAAAAGCAGAGCTTAAAACTACCTGAGGCAACCTGTAGAAACTAGGAAGATGAGCAAGACTCAAGACTTCTAGATACTTGGTCCTGGGTGACTAAAGACACTGCCTGTTCGGGAATCTCTAGTGTGGATTTTCCACTCTGAATCTCGTTCTAGATTAGCTGCTTAAATCATATTGGCCCATTTTTACAAGAACCTGCAGGAAAAGGCATTGTTCTTTAACAATGAAAAAGGAAGGCAGGGAGTATCTTCTCAGATATTCACCATACTTGTTTGAGGCAGGAGCTTCAAACAATATCTTGACTTTTGGGGTAGTTTTTTGAGCATTTCCTTGTTTGTGTAGATGAACCAGCATGAAAAAAAAATTCCAGTTCAGTAACTGGTGTGTGGGATAAGATGAGGTACACACAGTAAGCTCAGAAAGTCGCATTACTACTTCTGGTTGGTGTAAAGCCAGGTATAATAATCATGATCAAAGAACAACGTGCTCTGAAGCAGATTCTAGAGGAAGGACCATCTAGAAACCAGGGAGATAGAGAGCTCTCTTTTGCCTCTGATGTGACACAAGGGTCTGAGTGGAGTGACAGTTTCTAGGTGGATATAATATCTTTGGCAGAGACTTGAGGCTTTGCCAGCAGTAATGAGAACGTGCAGAAACCCTCAACCATAAGAAGTTGAAGGATTCCTGTAAAATACCATGTTGGAAGCAGCACTTTAGGTCCATTTGTAGCTTTAGCTCAGAAGAGGGTTTCTGTGGTCTGTGTGCAATTGCAAGTGCTGGATTTGTGAATATTCCTACAATCCAGTTGTGTTGAGGAGGTGAGCTCAAGTCAGCCAATTATGTAGCATGTGTGTGTGTGTTTAACTATTTCATTAGAAGTATATTTTTGTGGTGGTTTGGCAGGTAACTGCCTCCCCCATCCCTTGATGTAACCCAGGGTAGGACTCAGGCAGCTGGAAGTTGATAAACGAAGCTTTATATTTACAGCTATGCACAATATACAAGCAGATATTTACAATGTGTAACAGATATTTACAGATATATACAGTGAAAAGGTGATACAGAAACACTGGACTCCTCCCAGAGATCAAAATCCCTAAGAAGGGTTTCTAACCACCCCTACCACCTTTCCGCCCTTCCCTAATCTTATCTCACCATCTGCTGATGCAGCAGATAGGCGAAGGTAGATCGGCTGGAGGGGTAGCAGTAGGAAAAGGAGTTAGTAGAATTATTAAGAATAAGCTACAAAATGCAGGGAAGAGAAGCCATGAAGAGGCAGCCACAGCCCAGAGAGGTCTGAAACCATCTGACTTATCTATATTTGGATTACAACTCCTAAACCAATTTTTCTTTTCTTTCTCAGTAGAGCTCTGAGTGGAGTAGCATCATCTGTTTTCCTCTCTCAGCCATAGCCTGATTTCAAATTCAAATCCTCCAATTAGTTCAAACCAGCACAATTTTGGAAAGCCAAAACAGAATAGGACAATTTTAACAAATAATCCTATCAAATATTTATGATGTCAAAAACATAATATAAATAAAAATGTTCAGATTTGAGTATGACAAATATATCTAAAAAAAATCATTTCAAAATAATTTCCTTATTCCCTTATTTGCCAATTTTTCTGTACAAAGGCCTTTATTTCTCCAGCTACTCCTGCTAATATCACAGCCACCAGAAACAGCTCTTGGAGCAAATCTCAGAAGGAATCCAAATCTCATGTAGGCAGGCATGTACAATGAGAATGGGACCTTCTAAAACCATTGACTAGATAGGGAACAGGGGCTTGCATGTAGTCCACAGCCTGGGTGACGAGCCCAAAATCTTGGCAACAAGCAGGGCATGCTTGTTTATTCGTCTTGATCCACTACAATGTCACCAGGATAGAAAGAATTAAGAAAGAGTTTTCAAAATAAAATTATGTTTCATCCCAACAGTAAGGACTAAGCATGAGGCTTGGTGTTTGCATTACCATTTTCTTAGACACTTACTTTTCATTTCTGGATTCTCATGACTGCTTGGCATCCAGAGCCAAAACTGCCCTCAAGGTTGAACTTGGCTGTGCTTGCATGTAACAAGAGTCCTCTGGGCAGCAGTGGGGATCTAGGAGAAGACACCAACTGCAGTCCTCCATATTATGAAGAAAACTTCTTTAATAGCATCTTTGGAGCCTACACCCCAGTCCTGTCACATACTGTCAAGAATAGAGATTCTTCTAGTCACTGCTGTCATGTTGTCTTGATGGCTTGGACCAGAGAGCTTTTTCTCATATGAAAGCAGCCATCCCATTGCTGGACTAGAATGATGCTTAGTTTTCCCAGATGAAAAGCAGATGAGGTCTATGTCCTAAAGCTAAGATTTTTGTTGCTGTTTTAAAAACATCCTAAAGACAGATATTTTTATCCCTGTGTATTTTAGCTACTGGCAAATGTTTCTAGTTGTGCTATAGAGATGATTATATCCATTCAAATCTTCCTCTTTGGATAAAAAAAAGTCTTACTAACAGTTGCAAGCAAAAGCATTCTGGAATGGATTTGTTGATAGAAGATGACTGCTGTGCTTTCAGAAGGAAAATTAAACTGAAGGACAAGTATATTTAAGCATAATTGCTCTAAAAACAGAACACATGGCATATTATAATTTGTAGTTCACTGGAAAATGGAATAATGCAGAAGGCAGAATTCAGTACAGTGCACTAGAAGGGTTATGCTAATTTGCAATGAGTCCTGCTTGCAGCTTTCTATCAGATCATGTGTAAAATGCCTCAGTGCTCTCAGAGAACAACTTAGCTTGGATTCTGATAGGACAACATTGTGAGCTTCTGTCCTGGTAGGCGTAGTGAGTATTTTCTCTGTTACCAGGCTCCTACTTTCCAAATTCTGACCGTTTAAACAGTTTAAGCTGTTTAATTACAAGTTTACAAATACCTTTTGTGTAATTGCTTCTTGTGGACTGAATATCCAAAGAATCTCAGGGAATTTTTTCAATTGTAAAAGTATTAATAACAATTTATTATTAATTCATAACAGATTATTAATAATCAAATCAGCTTCAGATGAAATTTTCAGGAAGGTAATTTTTCAGCTCTAGATGATCTTATCGGGCTCAGCTTTTTAAACAGATTTCAGTTTCCTATGGTGTCTGGGTAACCTCAATGTCACTGAACCACAGGGTCCGTCTGTCAACTTGCAGTGCAGTGATCTTTTCCCTGGTGTTATGTAGCACCTTCTCATTGGGCTCTGTTAACCATGACACACTATTAGTGTGTTGCAATAATTGTAAATGACATTTTTTTCCCCTCGTGAAATTTTTAGTTTCCATCTGATACGAGATCATCTCTGAGTCACTACCAATATTATTAAATTGTGATACTCAATTGAGATTTTAATTTTGCAAAATTTGGCTTCCCCTATTTATACATGAAATAGAGGCAGACTCAAGCAAGTCCATCTGTTCAATTGCTCTAAACCCTGAAGTTCTGAACACTTGCTCAGATATCCATGAGCCTAAATATTATTTCAAACCTCCTAATGATCACTGATTGCATAGCTCAGAAGTTTTTTAACTTAGCAAACAAAGAAATTAACCATATCACACCACTCAACAGGTTTTTTGCTTGCATTTTCTACTCAAGTTTTAAACCTTTTCCCTTAATTTGTATTCTGCACCATATGCTTCTTCTGGAGAATTAATCTACCTCACAGGAGTGGACATTATAGCAATTCCTATAATTGGTGTTCTTGTAGGTCAAAATGAGCACTAAGTAGCAAAGTCAGATGTAAAGCATGACATTAATGTCAAATCCCACTACAGACCAAGAGTCTGGAGCTGCCAGTAGAGGAATGGGCCTCTGTTGGTTAGAATTTAACACACAGCAGTCTTGCTGTGTACGATTTTTTCGAGGAATTGTCAAAAGATACCAAATCATGGGCAACACAAGACTTCCTGTAGCTCTAAAGGAAGGAAATAATCCGTCTCAAGATGCTTGGAGCCTGTCAACTTATAATAATTCATGTTTAGTTTCTTTGGAGCTTGTAAACCAGGCAAGAATAACAAACATGCAAACTCTGAAAGGGGTTGGAAAGAGCCTGGTGTGTACAAAAGGAATTCAGTTTTGCTGTCACCAGGACATCAGCAGACTTTCTTCTGACAGCCTTATGGTAGTCTTTTCTCATTTCAGTTTAGTCCAGTCAATTTTCCAAAAGTCTTAAAAGATTTGAATTGTTAAATAATTTTCAACAAAACTTAGCACACATCATCCTGTTGAACTGCAGAACTGCATCGTTTGGTTTAGTTCTCCCAGTCTGTGAAAGAATCCTGAACAAATCAGTGCACTCCATCAAATGAAAACACTAGCTCTCTCAGAATGTCTCTCACGGAAGCTAAGGGTGCTTGCTGCAGAATGGGGGTCACTAAGCCCTTCTTAGGGGCAGTACTAATTTGTTATTAGATGAGCTATGCTCCTTCAGGGCCATGGTAGCTGGGGCACATCACTGAGATGTACTCTGTGGACATGTCTGCTTCACAGCTTTCCACAGCATGAAACATAGATGTGAGCCATGGCTGAAATTCTACCAGAGTTTCCTAAACACTCAGAGATGATTAATCCAAGTGCCTAAGATTATGGTTATGATTAGTGGCTATGTTAAAATTGCTAAATAGTGATTGAGACAATGATGAAACACAGGAGCTGAAATGTGTAGACACGTATCAACACTTTGATTAAACCCTTTCAATATAAGCCTGGGAAGTTCTATTGACTGTATATATTAGTACCACATTAGAGTGATGGGTAAACTGAGGCAAAGAACAGTGATTTGGCTTGCAGGTGCCACTCAAGAGGTTGGATCTGCTCCACAATCTCATCTGCAGTCAGTCATTGCTGCCTCGCCCTACAAGCTTTGGCAAGAAAGACACACATTGCTAATGGCAAATATCCCAAGAGCAATGAGAATATTGGTGTTAGATGTCTCTTGCACTTTCTGTGTATAGAACTACTGTCCAGTAAGACCAAGGATTATTTTGATAAGCAGTTGGTTTCAGGCAATATTAGTTTGTGGGAAAGTTTTTTGGATGTTTGAGTTTTCTCTCCAAGGCTCATTAAACTGCATTTGCTACATTTACTGCACATGGCAGTCTCACTCACGTGGGGTGACTGTTTATGTAATTTCTCAGCTGTGTTTATTGGTAAAGTTTCACAGCCTTAATCACAAATGCATAACAGCCTTAACCAATGTAGAGCATCCACCATTTCTAATAACATATGGTCTGACCACTTGATAATTTAGATGCCATGGTTCATTAATTCTCCATAGGAGTAATAAGAATCTGGTATTGTCCTATATTTTAAGCCAATATATTGTTCCAAACGGACTCAAAAAAAAAAAAAAAAAGGGCCTGATAAAATCTGAGTCTAAACAGTTCCTTGCTTATTTTTTTCCAGTGCTGTGCTACTGTGTGAAAACAAAATCAAAGCCACAGGACCTTCGTCTTGATTAAATAAATGTCACTCTTGATTGAAAGCCTTCAGAAGCAAAACTCTAGTTCACAGAATCATAGAATCAGCCAGGTTGGAAGAGACCTCCAAGATCATCCACTCCAACCTATCACCCAGCCCTACCCAATAAAATAGACCATGGCAACATGGCACTAAGTGCCCCATCCAGTCTTTTCTCAGCCTTTTCTTTCTATGAGGAGAGGCTGAGAGAACTGGGGTTGTTCAGCCTGGGGAAGAGGAGGCTCAGAGGAGACCTCACTGCTGTCTATAGCTACCTGAATCGAGATTGTAGCCAGGCAGGTGTTGGTCTCTTCACCCAGGCACCCGGTGACAGAACAAGAGGACACAGTCTCAAACTACTCCAGGGCAGGTTTAGGCTGGATGTTGGGAAGAAATTCTATACAGAAAGAGTGATTGGGCATTGGAATGGGCTGCCTGGGGAGGTGGTGGAGTCACCATCCCTGGAGGTGTTTAAGAGGAGGCCAGATGAGGCACTTAGTGACATGGGTTAGTTAATGAGAAGGGTTCAATGATGCGTTGGACTTGACAATCCTAGAGGTCTTTTCCAACCTGGTTAATTCCGTGATTCTGTGATTATATCTTCCTTGGAAACTTGAATCACTACTTGAGAAACCAAATGTCCAACCTGATAACTGGTAGTAGGACTGGTGTAGTCATCAGCCAGGCTGTTTGGGACTTTGGTCCATCTGACTTGTTCATTGCTGACTTTCTGCAGTTGTTTCTCATCATCCTAGGACACATTCCACCATAAACCCAGCCACACAGTCTTATTGCAAATGCTTTCAAGTGGGTAATTTGTATCAGTCACAGATCAAGAAGATGAAACCTTGTGTGGGATGTGGACCACACTTTCAGGTCAGTTAGTAAGCTATACACAACTTCAGCCAACTTATCCTTAAAGAAAGAATATCTTGTTTGGGTTGTCTACTAGAATTCCTGAAATATAAGGTATCAGTAGAAGTGTGGTGATGGAGAATGACACCTAGTGGCTCAAATCCACTGGTGTCTTTAACTGATTCCACTTTGTAGTGTTTCAATGCTAGGTTTTGTTTGTTGAATTACCCACTTGTGGTGCCACTGGTGGCAGCAATGGTGAGAGCTCTAGTATTCAAACAAGTTTCTCACAAGCAACAGATTTTTGTAGACATAATGAGGTCAGCTAAGAAGGGAGTTAAAGGGTGGCAGAAGGTTCATAGCACTGCTGCAAATATTTCTTTCAAGTCATTCATAGTGATTGCTTGGGATAGGCAATGGCCAGGCTGTTGACCATAGATCTCCCAGTTACAGAGGTATCTGATGTTTCCCACTACCCTGTTGTCTTTTTTTTTTTGGTCTTAACTTATGAGGAAGGAGCTGGTAAAATTGAAACCTGTTTGCTCTTCTACCTTTTACTGGCATTGCTGACCTGAATGAAAATCACCAAATGTCAGCAGATATAACTGAAAAGAATCAGTGGTGAACAGAGTAAGTTTTTACTTCAAAGCTTGTTGTCTTAGTCTAACTGGTACTTTGGATTAAGTCATTTCCCTGTCTTGGCAACTGTTAACAGCCCTTGGCTGGAAATTAACTTTGTTGACTTAATTTCTGTAAAGTTTTGTTCCACCTTTCCAGAAAAAGAGGAATTATCTTCCATTGATAGCTATGCATCAGATGTTTTTGGCTGTGTCTATGCTGCAAGATTTGAGTGAGTGCTCCAGACCCATGTGAATGTGTTACTTGCACAAGTCTCCTCAAAGAATAAGATTCCACATCTTCTCATCTGACCTTTCATGTAAAGGTTGCACTAGAAAGGGAACCTGTACACATAGCCAAAAGGCATGGAACACTGCATCCAAGGCCTGAGCCCAATATACTCCATTTCTGCTACTAAATGAGGCAGATGGGAATATCATGAAAACAGTATGGGAACCGTGACGAAGGCCAACAGGCATGGTATGACCTGCATGTAGCATGATTCCTCAGTCTTTGGAACAGGATGGCTGGATTCAACCTGTCTGTTGAGCATGGTTCCTGTAAGATCCTTACTCCCAAGCCATACAGGGACACTATTTGGACACTGTCTCTTGGCCTCAACCAAAAGTATGTCAGGGAGATCATCATCAGTGCAATAGCAGAGATGGTTACACTACCAAGTGTCATTTAGCTGATGGATGCAGACATACTCAAACACTCATATGAGGTTTTGGAGTCTGTGGTGGGATACACCTACCCTATATTCTTCATATTACTCTAAGAGTGAATAAAACATCAAAGCAAATAACTTCCAACAAAACCCTGATGAAGAAAAAGGAATTTTCCAGAAGTCACGAGCTCCTTTTTAGTGCATCATTTATAGGAGCTATGCTGAAGATGAAGCAGAGGAGGCAATTCTCAAGGGTTGCATGCTCAGTTCTTCATAGTTTCATACCTGTGAAATGGATTAGTTTGGACCTCTGTAGGCTGGAACATTCAGGATCACCCTTGAAAAACCTAGCTACAGATGGTAGCTAATAAGGCATGCCTCTGATATTGTGAATGTTTTCAAATACAAAATGAGTGGTTAGGCTAGAGATAACACAATGGCATGGTAATCTGTAACAGGCTAAGAAGGTATTCCACACAGAAAGTGAGAGTAAAAGGAGAAGACTACTGTTATTTTGTAGCAGAATGCTGAAAAAAGTGGAAAAAGCTAAGGTTAAAGCCCCGGGAAACTACTTTGATACTACAAATTCTTGCACACATTGGCATAACTGTATGGCAGTATCATTATATTGATCTAGAACTTGTTGATCTCTAAAATGAGTTTTTCTAGGTGTTAATGTACTTTGATTTGGTTCTTTTTTAACTGCTGCATAGTGAACCATAGTGGTTTTTACATGGTGGGTATACATTTTTAATCCCTGTAATACTTGACCCAGCTTCTTGATCAGTGAGAAAAAGTACATGATGTGTCTTGTTTGTTCACATAAACATTCAAGCCTTTAAAAATATCTCTCTGACCTTCTTCAGCTCTGCCTCAAGGATTTCCTGTGGCAGGGAATTCCATAGGGTGATTATATGTTTTAGAATTAAATATTTACTTGCATCCATTTTAACTTTATGCCTGTGAAATCAACCTATCAACTCTTCTTAGTTCTTGCTTTATATGGTTGGATATAGAGAAAGTTCTGAATGTTTTTTCTATAAACAAGTAATTAGCTTGTATTCCAAAATTATATATATATATATATGTATATATATATAGATATAGATATATATATACAAAAAAGAAACATGTAGTAATGACCCACTTATGTAAACAGGAAAAATCTATACCTTTAGTCAATTACATGACAGAAAAAGCCCAAAAGGAAACAGCCTGGAAAAGTTAGTTGCACCCAGCATGCATATTAAATAGAAAAAAACCAAGATGGCTTTTCCTTTTTTTCTTTCCTTCAAACGGAAAATATGTGTCTGGGTACCCATCTCTTAACACTGAAAGAACTGGCCCTCGTGTCACTCTTGTCCACTGCGAGTCTTTCAAAGACCCCATCACCAACAACAGTAATATTACTGTAGGACTAACAGGCTTAGAGACCAGCTACTGCCCAGATCTGTGTAGTGCACTCTATCCCTGTGGCAGGAATACTCATGACATAACAAGGGATGACTTACCCAGAACCATAACCAGAGTGGGGACAAGGCCTCTGATGCAGGACACAGACACCCACAGCCTCTCGATGTTTCTCTGTACCTTTTCCACCCCTGTGGCATTCTGGCTTCTATTTACTCCCACCACACTTACTGGTGGTTGAAAATGACAAGATGACCTAGTAGGTTAACACATTTGCTCAGGTTATTGTGATCTCAGCAATGGATTCACAGAGTTGAAGACCTCCCCTTCTCAGTCTGTTTTGTTATTAATAGCTTGCATTATGAATGTACATCTGTAGGCACTGTAGAAGTCAGCAGATGGGTGAGAGAGGGTGTAATGGGTGGGAGATGAGTCAGGAGATGGATGGGAGAAGATCTGTGTGAAACAAGTCCTGTTTCAGTTTATTGAAGCTTTTAGCTTTAGTCTAGAGCATAGAGTGTCCTTACAGGAAATACTGGAATCTACTGAGGAAACAGAAATTGCAAAGCAGAGCCATTTGACTTCCTCTTCAAGAAACATAAGATCACATCCCTCTGTGGAGTCACTCTGGAAGATCCATGAAATGTTGCTGGAGAGGACTGGCCTGTTGTGCCAAACAGAAAGAGTAAATACACATTCATATGATTAGGATGGGCTTTTATGTTGTCTGGTTTTCAGTAAAGGACTTCTATCTCCCAATTCATCTTTTTTGAAGGAAAATATCTATCATTCAAAATCAGGGACCTCAAAAAGCTTAGCATCTGGGAAGCCTTTCTTTGCAGCCTCCAAGCTAGCCCCTAAGGTTTTGTGTTTGAAAAACAGCCTTCACAGAAAAAAGTGTTTTTGGCTTCATTCACTAGTTTAGCTGAACAAGAACCCATCGGTTCTCTGAAGACCTCAGAGCTTCAGCATCACCCTTGTGTCAGCTCTTGGGATGTGGAAGCTTCCCAAAGGCCACCATACCATACTTGCCATCAGCATAGATGTGTTTAATCAGGCTCTTGACAGGTAAAGACTGTGAAAAGAGGACAGTTTGTTCTCCCAAGCTGTTAGCTCTCTAAGCCCCCTATTTATTTTGGAAGTGAATGAATAACATTGTGCTGGGAAAGGAAATTAAAAAAGCAGGTTTGGAATTTACAGTTGAGAAAAGAACAGATTTAGGGGGCTTTTTTTCCTCCTTTCCCCCCATCCTTCCCCCCCATCCTTCCCCCTC